>VXBP01007633.1:0-23856 GCA_013400115.1 Rhinopomastus cyanomelas
GCTATCCTGAGCTCCTTTACCTGCCAGTACTCTGTGCCATGAGATTTCCCCTAGCAATTGCTTCAAAGGCCAAAATTGTCCCTCCTGAAGTCCAGGGTTGTGATTCTGCTAGCTATTCTGTTCCTACCACACGGTACCCTGAACTACACCCAAGGCTGCCCTCAACCTTCACTGCTTCAACCTGATCCGCCTAGCTGGTGAGTACAAGATTCAGCAGTGCTCCTCTCCTAGTGGGTTCTTCCACCATTTTCATCACGAAGTTGTCACCAGTGCAGTGGAGGAACCTCCTGGACTGTGGGTGGCTGGCTGAGTAGGTCTTCCAGCAAATATCAGGGATGAAGACTGACTTGGCAATTCTCCACCAGCTCCCTGAGCACTTCAGGGTGATCTTATCTCACCCTATAGACATGGGAGTGCTCAATTGGTGCAGCAGGTCAGGAAGTGCATCCTCTTGGACTGCGGGAAGTTTATCCTGCTCTCCATCCCTGTCTTCCAGCTTGGAGCTGCTAAATAATTTGGTAATAACTGGACTGGCCATTAAGCATCTCAGCTTTGTCCTCATTGCCCATGGTGATGTTTTCCTCCATAACTGGTGAGGGATGGAAATTCTCCCTGACACCAATTTTACTATTGATGTGTTTGTATAAACAGCTTTTGTTGTGCTTCACTACTGTGGCCAGATGGAGTTCTAACTGTGCTTTTGCTTTCTGATTTTCCCTCTGCTTGCCCTAGTTTGATCCCTGTATTCTTTTTGTCTGCCTTTGCTTCCAAAGATGGTAAGCTCTCCTTTTTTTCCTTGAAGCCTAGCAGGAGCATCCTGTTCAGCCAGGCTGGTCTTCTTTGCTCGTTCATCTTGTAGCACATTGGGACAGCCTGCTCTTGTGCCTGTAAGAGAACTTTCTTGAAGAATGCCCAGCTTTCCTGGACCCCTAACTTCTTGGTGGGAGAACAGCCTGTACTTTTTTGATCTTCTTAAAAGCAGGCTGGCAGACTCTGTCCTTGGACAAAGATATCCAAGTGAGGCTGCAGACTGAAGACTGCATTGTTTTGATACTTGCTTTCTCTTTTAGACTTTTTTTACCCTTTTCGTAGACACCATGTAACCAATAAGTTTTAGGAGTAAGAATTAAGTAATGTTACTTGACCAATAGCATTAAGCCAAGTGTATCTTGTACTGATAACAAAATATATAAAAGAAGAAGAAGAGAGGAGAGAAAAAGAGAATAATAATAATGAGGAGGAGGAAAAATCTAATGAGGTATAACAAGGGTAAGTGTGGAGTCTTGCATCTGGGCAAGAACAACCCCAGGTACCAGTATAGGTTGAGGACTGACCTGTTGGAGAGTAGTGTGGAAGAGGGGGATCTGGGGGTCCTGGTGGACAGCAGGATGACTATGAGCCAGCAATGTGCTCTTGTGGCCAAGAGGGCCAACAGCATCCTGGGGTGGATCAGAAGAGGGGTGGTTAGCAGATCAAGAGAGTTCTTCTCCCCCTCTACTCTGCCCTGGTGAGACCACACCTGGAGTACTGTGTCCAGTTCTGGGCTCCTCAGTTCTTCAGGACTGTCCCCCAACGAACTCTCTCTACCTATGAATAGAGGATAGGTAACAACAGACTAGGAACATCTATAGAAAAGTGGATTGGAGTAGTGAGAGATTGAGAAGCTGTTAAATAAGCAGAGATATAGAGGTATAGATTTAATGAGAGTTGCAGTACTGCAGCTTCTAACCACAAAGCATCTATATATTTTTGAGCAATGCAGGTATAGATGGCCTGAAGAGATTGTGATTTTATGCCAGTCCTTAAGAACAAGGCAGAAAAGCATCTGTTACTGATGCATATACCTATAATAGCATCTGTGAGCAGTACGAAGGAAACAGTAAATACAAATTCATGGGTCATAAACATGTCTGAAAAAATTAGTATTGCTATGACAATAAATCCCACAACTGTGATATTTAATATATTTTTCAATTGCAAGCAGATAATGCAGGCTTCTCTAACCGATGTTTACCAGATTATGCCCAGCCAGGGCATAAACAGGCTCCAAGTTCAGATTCTACTGACATGTTATCGAATCTGTACTCCTTGGGACTGGTCTCTGCACACAGGCACCCATGCTAGGAAAGAGAAGAACAAGGTCTCCCCTACCTGTACTCCAGCTTACTGCAATGAATGCTGTAAGAATACACTCAAGGGGAGGCATCCTTTTTAAAATAGAATTCATGGTCCTCATGCATTAGAAGTCCAGTCTGCTTTTTGATATTTCTATAGGTAAGCTTCTGCTAAGCTTTGATTTGACAGATGACGTGTCTCCTGGCTTTCTGGTTCTGGAGTAATTCTAAGGCTTACCTTCCTCGAGTAAAGCCCTAGTGGCATAGTTGCGTTGTTAATATATTTTCAGTTTATGATTGTGCCTCACGTCAGTGTATCAAATTCAGTCTTCCTATGTATTCCTTAGTATGATTCATAGTTTAGAGTGCTTTAGAGGTTTTATTTGCTTTCTGTTATCTCCTGAAGTACGATTGTGTTTTGTTATTATGCCCAACAGATTCCCTTTTCAGTGTCACTACTGTGTATGAGATTAATTTGCCAAGATATACAGCCCATGAGTTTGAGTCTTTAAACTCAGTAGTGAAGATCTGCAATTTCAGCTTCAAAAATGTCTGTTGGCATGTCAGGTAGTATAGAATCTGTTGAATTCCAAGACAGAGGCAGAATATTACCACAAAAAGCTATGTCTTAGAACTAGTGAAAGAGCTCAGGGAGACTGCAAAATTTCGGCTGACTAAATTACATGCCTTAAGTGGGATGGTGTGACTCTCTCTAGCTTTCTAATTGAGAAAGTCTGAAACTAGAGGAAAGGACCTATTCATTTTTTTCTCATAAACTTCTTCATCTATCCTTTTGGCACTGTAAATAAGTTAAGGCTTTTTCTGTGTGTCACTGGCAAAGTTTGGAGAGTTAGACAATTAAATAAGCTGGGGTTTGATTCATCCCATGCTGATTTAGACCCACACTATTCCTTTCTTTCCTCTTGTCTTCTCTTGCCATTGTTTTCGAATCCAAATTTTTTCTCCTCTGCCAGAACATACTCATGTGATGAGCACAAAGCAATGCTCTTATTGGGGCTATTAACTTCCTTTTAAGGAACTTACAATATTCTTTCTAGATGCTCACTATCCTCACTATCCACTTAACTTTCATGGTATACGTTTTCTGAGTTTTATATGATTCTTCCCTAGTATAGATTTTCCAGCATCTTCAGAGATTGAAAATCCAAGGACAAAATTACAGTAAAGGAAAGTGAAACAGGTTTTATTAACAAGAACAATTAGAAAGAAGAAAAAAACTAAGCAGTGCTACGTGCACGTCATGACCAGCCCATGAAAATGAACAAAGGATCTTCCTCTACACCTCATGCCAACCAAGGGAAAAAAGAAAAAATCCTGACATCCTGCAGGTAGGAGCCCCAAATGACAGCTATGCAGAAACAAAGGGAAGGAAAAACAGAAGTGATATATAATAAAGAGACGATAAAGACAAGAGTCAGGGAAGGGGGGAAAAAAGTGAGTTTGGGGACAAATTATACCGGTGCCAGAGGACTGGATGGGGAGAGATGAAAAAAAAAAAAAAAAACCCACCCTGAAAAGAAGGAAGGAAGAATTTATAAGGAAAAGGAAAAAGGAAAGACATTTTTTTCCACCCAGTTCCTGGATTGCAAATACACCAGATCCATTAGGTTTTTTTCACACGTGCAGGTAGCCATCAGTGAGACCAAACCTGGCAGCTGAAAAAAACAGGAAGTCAGCCAGCAAAAGCATGTGTTTATATATCCATGGGAAGGAATATGATTGGTCCCCAAGCTGTCTGTCATGTCAGGAGTCAGTCCTCTAAAATTAACCCATGGCAGCTTCAGTTTCTATTATAAGATTAATAGAAAGGATAAATTGGCTTTTTTTTATAATGCATGTACCGTACACGCATTACAAGTCAGAGACACTGTTTTAATCATCCCTGTTTTCAAAGCTAAAATAAAATATTCTAAAAAATGGACTCATGCTCCTGTCTGAGAGAAGGGCCAGACTTCTGCAAATTAATCTGCTTCCACTTTCCCTGGTCTGATCAAGTTTGCCAACAATATTTCCCCTATACAAAGAATGTGCCTCTCTGCTATGCTCTGTCCTACTTCTTTGCTCCTTCTCACAATTTATTCACAGGGATTTTTTTCCTACACTACACATTCATATGGTCCTCTTGAAAAGGGATACTTTTTACAAGGCATAGAGATTTTTCGTAATGTAGATGACTTAGAAATAATATTTGGGACTGCATGTTGCTGATATAAATGAACAAGGATCACAAAATGCTTTGAACTAGAAGAGACTATTAAAAGTCATCTAGTTCAACCACCTTGCAGTGAGTAGGGACACCTTTAACTGGACCAGATTGCTCAAAGCCCCATCCAGCATGACCCTGAATATCTCCAGGGTTGAGGCCTCTACAACCTTTCTGGGAAACCTGTTTTACCACCCTCATTGTGAAGAAATTCCTCCTTATATCAAGTCTAAATCTCCCCTCATTTAGTTTAAAACATGATTCTGTCACAACAGGCCTCTCTAAAAGCTCTGTCTCCATCTTTCTTGTAAGTTCCCTTTAAGTATGGGAAATCTGCTCTAAGATCTTCCCAAAGCTTTCTCTTCTTTAGGGTGAACAACCCCACCTCTCTCAGCCTGTCCCATAGGAGAGATATTACAGCTGTCTGATAGTTACAGTGGTCCTTACCTGGAACTGCTGCAGTATGTCCATGTCCTTCTTGTGTTGAGGGCCCCACAGCTGAATGAAGTGCTCCATATGGAGTCTTAGCACAAAAGAGGGAGAATTACCTCTCTCAACCTACTGTCTATACTAATTGATACTCTGTAGGTAAAGAAATGCTAATAAATATTCCATAAATTAATATGCTTAGATAACCATGTGTCCCAGGAATGAGAGAGAGAAAACAATTGTGATTTGGTGCAAAACACATTTCAGGGATTTCTACTTAATATTTGTTACTGTCATACAGATTTACCTAATCAAAGTTTATGGAAAAATATATATAGGCTTTACAGGGCTTTGAACAAAACCCTCTGGGTTTTTTAATCTAAATTCATAGTAGAGTTTATATACATGATTGGTTAAATAGGACGTATTCAGAAAGATCACTGTGTTTTAAGTTTTCACAGAGGCCAAAGAATATAGAGAGGTCAATTCCCAGTCAGGTCCAGAGCATAATGTGGCAGATACAGGGTAACAGTTTTAAATTGCAATTTTTGTCCTGCATTTTCTCTGTATCTTAAATATTTTTGAGATTTCCTTGCAATTGTGTTTTTATTTATGACTCCAGCTTCTGTTCTATCTTCTGTAAATTCCAAAGAAGTTCCTCTTGCATGCCTTGCAGGCTTGGTCCATTCTTTACTTTAAACCATACCCCTGAATTGTTGTGCACTTGGCAGTACCTGAAGGAAAGATTATCATCAGTCTTTTTTTTTATCTTCTGAATCTTCTACACTTTGGTCAAATGAATACATAATTACCTTTCCCTAAAGAAAGCAGACTTTACTTCTGCATTTTCTCCTATAAACAAAATTGCAGAGCTGAGATACTGCATATGAAAATAATAGTGTGACTACATGGAAGTATTTATTATATTTTACCAGGGCAATAAGGGTAAAAATAACTGACCATATTTGTTTTGCCCAGTATTGAAGTTCATCTGTGAAAAATAATGTAAGTACATGGCCATTATATTTTGAGAAAACCCAAACAAATCAGACTGTGAGTAAAAATTACCAAAAAAATATAAAAATGTACAAATGTTTCAGTCTGAAGAAGTTAGTCGGTATTAACCACTGTGCTCCCTGGCTCCTCCTTATTAAGAGAGACTATCTCTACCAGGATATTAAATATAATGTGAAGCACAGGAACTTTCTGGTTCTGAGCCTTTAAAGAGCTTTGTTAGTATAATTCCTTATTTTTGCATGAAGTATGTTTGAAGTAATATAATTAAGAAAAATGAACAGAGTGGAATATTTTAGGGTTCTGACATTTTGTTGCATTTCAGAGTGAGATGAGAAAAAACATCTTTTCATTTAACTGTTATTTTTAAATGAATATGCAGTAGAAATATTTCATCAATAGTAATTTTGTAAGCATATTTCAGTAACTGCTTATAAATCTTAAATACTAAATAAAGAAAACTGTGACTGTCCTAAAGATAAAGCACAGCTAAAATATACATAAATGAAATAACTTGTTTCTTATAATGGGACATATTTTTACTTTCCCACTACTAAGAATTAGACAAAATACTGTAATTGTTACCTTGAGCTGACAGTACATTTTTCTGGAAAGTCTATAAAGATATTTTCCAGACATTTCTTAGTTATTGAGAATCCTAAAAAATAATTTGAGTGTTCCTTAAAAAATCTTCCAATGTTCTTTATGTTTCTAGAATGTAAACCCCAGCCTTTTTGGAACTGGGGTTTTTTAACAAATCTTGATTAAACCGAAACTGATTCACCTCTCAAATAGTTCACACTTCTTTTTTCTCTTACATCACATCTTATGTGCCATAAAAGCAAATGGAAAATTCACTGAATAAATTAAATAAACGGCAGATAAACAAGACTTACTCCTATTAATGTGTTTTTTAGATGCTCTGACTATCAGGTCACAGAATCACAGAATCACAGAACATTACAGATTGGAAGGGACCTCGAAAGACCATCTAGTCCAATCCCTGCTATTTCAGGATCATCTAGATCAAGTCACACAAGAGCATAAAATCACAGAATGGCTAATATTGGAAGGACCCTTAGAGATCACGTTCCAACTTCTCTGCCATGGGCAGGGACACCTCTCAGCTAGGATTCATTTCTCAAGCCCTCATCCAGTCTGGCCTTGAACACCTCCAGGGAGGGAGAATCTGCAACCTCTCCAGACAATTTATCCCAGTCTCCACCCTTGTACTGAAGATCTTCTTCCTAACATGTATTCTAAACCTACCACCCTTTGGTTTAAAACAATTTTGCCTTGCCCAATTCCTAGATACCTGTCATGGCTTTAAAAAACTGACTAGAATATGTAAGTTTAATGTGTTTTTTCCAGGGGAAATTTGGGGTTGCCCTCTCTGCTTCGCATTCAGGGAATCTATCGTGGATTTTGTCTCGTCTGCATTCAGGTGAAGATACGCTGCCACTGAGGAAAAAGCTTGAAAGTCTGAAAGACTTTCAGCAGGTGGAATACTTCATCTGAATCTTCATGGTCTGCTGCTCTGGAGAGTTTTCTCCTTTCTTCTGGCTGTAAGACTATAACAACTTATCATAGAATCATAGACACATAGAATCATTAGGGATTGGAAGGGACATCGAAAGGTCATCTAGTCCAATCCCCTCACCACAGCAGGATCACCTAGACCAAGTCACACGGGCGGGTCTTAAACGTCTCCAGAGAAGAAGACTCCACAACCTCCCTGGGCAGCCTGTTCCAGTGCTCCGTCACCGTCACTGTGAAGAAGTTCCTTCTCAGGTTGATGGGGAACCTTCTACATTCTAGCTTACAGCCATTGCCCCTCATCCTATGACTAGGTGACACTGAGAATAGCCTGGCTCCAACCTCCTGACAATATTTATAGACATGAATGAGGTCACCCCTTACTGTCCTTTGAATCCACATCAGCACCTAATGGCTGTTCTTGTATTGAGTGCTCAAAAGTGAACACAGCATTTGAGGAGTGACCTCATTACTGTTGAGTATAGGGGTATAATCAAATCCTTCCTCCTTCTGGCTACACTCTTTCTCACACATATCCAGAAACTAATTCTGGTAAATAGGTAACAGTCTCCAAGATGGCACAGGATATATAAAGATACAGAGTACTGAACATGGATTAAAGTGGGCAATTGTGTGTACTTCTTTGCACCAAATTCCTTGTAGACAAGAAAATATAGCTGCAGAAGAATGGATATGAGGGCTTGAGACTAATGTGCGCTGTAGTTTTCTAAATATCTCTGACTCAGTGCAGTTTCCTGGGGTAATCAGGCCACATCCAAGATTTTCACAAGCCCTCGGATTTTTCAGTCTTTTAGTTAATAATTTTTTTTTTAATATTTGGACATCCCATTTCACTTATATCACACAAATGAGAGGGCTGGCCTCCTGTTGTATGGCTGGTAAGAGGCAGGCCTCAAGGACTTCAGCCAGACATGCACGGAAATCCATCTCCTCCTCCTGCTGGTGAAGGGAGAATGAAGAAGGTACTCACCCGAGCACTGAATTAAGTGCCTGGACATATTAGAGGTTAATCTGTGTACATGTTTGCTAGGTCTCTTTACCTTATGTCTCTTCACTCCTGCCTCATTCACTGTCTCCTTTCTGGGTGGATCTCAGAGCTTCTAGTATTTTCTGAATCGCCAGCTCCACTCGCTCATGGGAGACCATATTTTCCTTTTTCCCAGGTACTGCTGATACAGCTTTCCACAGGAATAAAGCCGTTAGCCATGGTTCATCTCACAACCAAGTAATAAAAGAGACAGCCATAGAAAGTGTACTACAAAAAGTGCAATTTCAGGCTAATAATTTCTAGAAATTATTAACATATACATATATACGTATTACATACGTAACATATATTCATAGAATCTGTTGGATCAGTAAGTTTACCTCATGAAGAGCAAAGCTTTGAACCAAGTTAATATACTATGTTTTGGGGTTTGTTTAAAATTTACTTCTATTTTATGAGGCTCACCAGCTGTTCGACAAATATGGGAAGATTTTGTATATGTTTTCAATTTTTAAGAATGTGGAATAAATATTAAGTTACACCTATGAAGCTAAGGCAAAAAAATCTATTAGACTCATTGTCTCAAATGAGACTTTAAACACAATTTGTTAAAATTTCAAAATAAATCTGAGATATATTCTTATTCATAGCAAGGACTGAATGCTATGTCTGAAGTCATAACACATTCAAGCTGAGAAGATTTCTACCAGTAACACTTTTGGTCTCAGCCCTGATCCTTTCTTACCTCTTCTTTCAAATCAAGAAAAAAATTGCTCTAGTAGTTAAAAGTACAGAACCTCCACATATATACTTGAATAATTCATTGAATGGGTGAAAGCTGTGTAGGACTGCACTTTTGCTAAATGTGTATAACCTAGTCCTAGTAATGTTCCTGCAAAAGCAAATTCAGGTGTTCTTTGATTTTTCCTATGTCTCCTCAAGTGACTATCTTGGTGGTGCTGTCATCTCTGACAAGACCCACCTGAAGCTAATTTAAAAATAACATTAGCAAAGTTACAGTAACACCAATTAAGATAAATCTCTTGAACTGCCTACTGAAGTTAAGTCATTTAATAAATTAACCTGCTTCATTTATCTGGGGTTTATCCCTGAGTATGGAAATCCTCTAATTTATTTCAGATAAATTAAAGGCTGAATAATCTCTGTAAATAATATAAACTCCAAAGACAATTTATGAGTGCGTCATTGTAGGCAGTCTTGTCAAACAATTCATGAGAAGCAAATGAAGACAACAGGCTTTTCTCTTTTCTTGTTTGCTACTTCAGCTTTTCACCACTTATTTGGGGAACTGAGTAGTATTTGTGGGATTTCATTTACTGTGTAACAAAGATTTATTTTTAATTATTTTCTTTCATACCAATTATATTATGCACCCAACTCCCTGACAGATAAACTAATATGAACCTGCAGAGGAGTAATTTATGATGCTGTAGTTCTCCAGTGATAGAGGAAGATCTTTTCAGAGAACCAGAGTTGAAGATGAGTTTTTAAGTTCAGTGTGACTTCTTATGATAGTCACTGGTGGGTTTTTGGATGAGAAAAAAATAAATATACCCACAGGTTGCTTTGGTTGCAGAGCATAGGAAACCTTTGAATTCAGCTATATAGATTGCCAGATGCAAATCTTCTACCTTTTCCGTTAGATATTTGGGGATTTTAAAAAACCATACAGGCTGCAAATATATGGAAGTTCATTGCCTCTCTGCATTAAAAAAACCCCTTTTTTTTAGCTTTTTATCAAACATAATGGTTTAATAAATACTTCAGTACATTTAGAATTTAGACAAATATTAATATCTTTATTAATGCAATGGTGCCTACCAGTATTTGCTGAACAAAACCTTCAATCAACAAATCACTTCAATGATTTTCCAGAAACAGATTTAACCATCTCAGTATTCATAAGATTTGTCCCACAATTTTCTGTTGAACTGACAGTAAAATGTAGAAAAAGAGTATTATTTGTACACCACACTTTGAGTAACAGTTCTCCAGCTTTGACATCTGAGTGCACACTGATATTTACATACACATTTCAGCTTCCTAAAAGACTACTGTATTCTATATCTTTGAAATATGTTGTCTAAGAACATTTTTGTTGCTCATGGCTGCTGGAAAAGGGTAAAACGCATAATCTGAAGAGAGGGTGTAATGATTAATCTGGAGTCCTGCCTAGCCAAGAGAACCAGGGGAGCAAGCAACAATGTCCTTATATTTCTACAGCACCAATGCAAAGCAGGGTGTAGAAGATAAAAGTATCATTTTTGGAAAGTCTTGTTTTGTAATAGCGAAGGTTTGGAGATAATTGAGGTTAGCCAGAGCTGTCTTGCCAGGTGTAAGATCCTGCACCCGAGCCAGGGCAATCCTCATTGTCAGTACAGGCTGGGAGATTATGTCCTAGAGAAGAGCCCCACAGAGAGGGACTTGAGAGTGTCACAGTATCACAGTATCACAGTATTATCAAGGTTGGAAGAGACCTCATAGATCATCAAGTCCAACCTGTCACCACAGAGCTCAAGGCTAGACCATGGCACCAAGTGCCACGTCCAATCCTGCCTTGAACAGCTCCAGAGTTGGCGACTCCACCACCTCCCTGGGCAGGCCATTCCAGTGGCCAATGACTCTCTCAGTGAAGAACTTTCTCCTCACCTCAAGCCTCAATTTCCCCTGGGCAGCTTGTGGCTGTGTCCTCTTGTTCTGGTGCTGGCTGCCTGAGAGAAGAGAGCAACCTCCTCCTGGCCACAACCACCCCTCAGGTAGTTGTAGACAGCAATAAGGTCTCCCGTGAGCCTCCTCTTCTCAAGGCTAAACAATCCCAGCTCCCTCAGCCTCTCCTCATAGCGCTTGTGCTCAAGGCCCCTCACCAGCCTCGTTGCCCTTCTCTGGACACGCTCAAGCACCTCAATGTCCTTCCTAAACTGAGGGGCCCAGAACTGGACACAGTACTCAAGGTGCGGCCTAACCAGTGCAGAGTACAGGGGCAGAATGACCTCCCTGCTCCTGCTGGCCACACCATTCCTGATGCAGGCCAGGATGCCATTGGCCCTCTTGGCCACCTGGGCACACTGCTGGCTCATGTTCAGGCGGGTATCAATCAGCACCCCCAGGTCCCTTTCTGTTTGGCTGCTCTCCAGCCACTCCGACCCCAGCCTGTAGCTCTGCATGGGATTGTTGTGGCCAAAGTGCAGCACCCGGCACTTGGACTTATTGAACGCCATCCCGTTGGACTCTGCCCATCTGTCCAGGCGGTCAAGGTCCCGCTGCAGAGCCCTTCTGCCCTCCAACTCAGACACATCTGCCCCCAGCTTTGTATCATCTGCAAACTTGCTGATGACTGACTCAATGCCCTCATCCAGATCATCTATGAAAATGTTAAAGAGGATGGGGCCCAGCACTGATCCCTGAGGGACACCACTAGTGACCGGCCGCCAGCTGGATGTGGCACCATTCACCACCACTCTCTGGGCTCGGCCCTCCAGCCAGTTCCTAACCCAGCACAGAGTGTTGCTGTCCAAGCCGTGGGCTGACAGCTTAGGCAGCAGTTTGCTGTGGGGGACAGTGTCAAAGGCCTTGCTGAAGTCCAGATAGACCACATCCACAGGCCTCCCCACATCCACCAAGCGGGTCACCTGATCATAGAAGGAGAGCAGGTTGGAGAGGCAGGATCTGCCCTTCCTGAACCCATGTTGGCTGGACCTGAGCCCTTGGCCATCCCTCAGGTGTGCAGTTACTGCCCCCAAGATAACCTGCTCCATCAGTTTCCCCGGCACTGAGGTCAGGCTGACAGGCCTGTAGTTCCCAGGATCCTCTAGCCGACCCTTCTTGTGGATGGGGATCACGTTGGCCAGTTTCCAGTCACCTGGGACCTCTCCGGTGAGCCAGGACTGATGGAAAATGATGGAGAGCTGGACATGAGCCACCAATGCATGCTTGCAGCCCAGGAGGCCGATCGCATCCCAGGCTGCATCAGAAGAGTCATGGCCAATTAAATGAGATGCCCCTCTGATGAGATCTCACCTGGAGAACTATGTCCAGCTGTGGAGCCCCCAACACAAGAAGGGTGTTGACCTGTTGTGTCCAGTACCTATCCTGTGAGGGCTCAGACTGAGCAGAGGCAGCTGGTGATAGTCCCTAAAGGCTGCTATTTCTTGAGGTTTTTGAGGTGGCTGGGGAGTTTCCTGAACAAAAAAAGCCTGAGGGAGGAAAGCAGGATCTGACAGAAGTCAGAATCTCTCGTGGGTGAAGCTGAGAAGGGAGGTGGCTGGGTGGAAACCACAGAAGATTTAGAAGCAGTGAAACTGGAAGCGGTGCTTAGATTGTGCAGAGGCAAACAGCCAGCTGTCTACACAGGGGGGAAAAAAATGGCCTCAATCCAGCAGCAGACAACAGCAGAAGAAGACCACGCTACGGTCACCAGTGCATATGGGTGTGGGAACCCAAACAGAGGTTAAACAGGGAACTGCTGGGCAAGCTCAAGAGGAAGAAAAAACTTTATAGGTCATGGTAGGACAGGATGGCCACTTGGAATGATTATAAGGCTCTAGTCAGAGCATGTAACCTTACGAGAGAGGCAAAGGGTAACAAAAAGGGCTTCTTAAACTACATTGCCGGTAAAATAAATCCAGAGGCAGTGTAGGCCCCCCTGCTGAATGAGGTGGGTGCCCTGAAGACAGAAGATACAAAGAAAGCAGAGATACTGAACCCCTTCTTTGTCTCTGTCTATACTTCTGGGGGCTGTCTTGATAGCAAGCCCCAGTCTGCTGAGGTCCCACAGGAAGTTGATACAAGAGACGAGCTTGCCCTGGCTGATGAGGACTGGGTTACAGATCAGTTGAGCAAACTGGGTGTACATAAATCCATGGGCTCTAATGGGATGCACCTGCGTTTACTAAAGGAGACAGCAGAAGCCATTGGTAGGTCACTCTCCATTACCTTTTCTAAGTCGTAGGGATCAGCAGAGGTGCCTGGGGACTGGAGGATAGCAAATGTCACTCCAATCTTCAAAAAGGTTAAGAAGGAGGACCCAGGCAACTATAGACCACTCAGCCTGTGGTCTGGACAGAGACAGTGTGGTGTAGACAATAGGGTAGTGAGGTGGATCATGAACTGGCTCCAGGATAGAAGCCCAAGGGTCAGTACTGAGATCAGTCCTATTCAATGAATTCATTAATGACTTGGATGAGGGATTAGAGTTCACTGTCAGCAAGTCTGCTGATGACACAAAGCTGAGAGGTGTGGTCGACACACCTACAGACTGTGCTGTCATTTAGGCTGGAGAGCTGGACAGAGAGAAATTCAATGAAATATAACAAGGGTAAGTGTAGAGTCTTGCATCTGGGCAAGAACAACCCCAGGTACCAGTATAGGTTGAGGACTGACCTGTTGTAGAGTCATTGGCCACTGGAATGGCCTGCCCAGGGAGGGGGTGGAGTTGCCAACTCTGGAGCTGTTCAAGGCAGGATTGGACGTGGCACTTGGTGCCATGGTCTAGCCTTGAGCTCTGTGGTGACAGGTTGGACTTGATGATCTATGAGGTCTCTTCCAACCTTGGTAATACTGTGATACTGTGATACTGTGATTTATGAGAAAGGGACGTGGGGGTCCTATTGGACAGCAGGATGACCATGAGCCAGGAATGTGCCCTTATGGCCAAGAGGGCCAATAGCATCCTGGGGTGGATCAGAAGTGGGTTGGTTAGTAGATCAAGAGAGTTTCTTCTCCACCTCTACTCTGCCATAATGAGACTTTATCTGGAATATTGTGTCCAGTTCTGGGCCCCTCAGTTCAAGAAGGACACAGAAGTGTTGGAGAGAGTCCAGCACAGAGCCACAAAGATGCTGAAGCAATTGGACCATCTCCCTTATGAGGAAAGGCTGAGGGAGCTGGGTCTCTTTAGCTTGGAAAAAAGCAAAGGGTGACTTCATTAATTTTGATAAATGTGTGAAGGATGGGTGTCAGGAGGATGGAGCCAGGATCTTCTCAGAGTCATCTGGTGATAGGACAAGGGTCAATGGGTGTAAGCTGGAACATAGGAGTTTCCACATAAGTGTGAGAAGGAACTTACTTCATGGTGGGTGTGCCAGAGCACTGGAACAGGCTGCCTAGTAAGGTTGTGGAGTCTTCTTCTCTGGAGAGGTTTAAAACCCACCTGGATATGTTCCTGTGCGACTTGGTCTAGGTGATCCTGTTGTGACAGGGGAATTGGACTGGATGATCTTTTGAGGTACTTTCCAATCCCTGATGTTCTGTGGTTCAGTGATTCTGTGACAGGCTGAAAGAGTTGGGATTGTTCAGTTTAGAGAAGAGAAGGCTCTGTGAAAACCTTATAGCAGCCTTCCAGTACCTGAAGGCAGCCTACAGGAAAGTGGTGAGAGGCTGTTCACAAGGGTGTATATCGACAGGAAGAGGGCCAGTGATTTTAAACTAGAGCACAGTAGATTTAGATTGGATGTTAAAAACAACTTCTTTACAATAATGATGGTGAAACATTGGAACAGGTTGCCCAGAAAGTGAGAGAAACTACATCCCCGGATGTACTCAAGATCATTCTGGATGGGGCTTTGAGCAACCTGTTCTAGTTAAAGATGTCCCAGGGGATTGGACTAGATGACGTTTAAAGGTCCCTTACAACTCAATACATTTTATGATTCTATAATATTTTTACTCTATCTGAAACAAGACAAATTATTACCAGTCAGTTAATTAGGTACCCTGGTTTACCTCAAATTCTTATTGCTATGAGTAGTTTAATAATCTGCAGTTGACAAGAACTCTGGCAGCTCTGGATGATTACTGGAAAAATGTTCTCATGAAGATCTATTCTAAAAGATTGCTTTATTTTAAGAGTATATACAATAAATGTATCTAATTTACAGGTGGAGGTATTACTAAGGTGACATGCAAAATATATGCATATGACCCAGTTTTGCTCTGCTAAAAGGTAGTGGACATTGATTGACATTAACTGACTTCCACTAACTGCAGTAAAAAGGATTTTAAAAGCCATTAGATTAAAAAGAATATATATAGTGCTAGATGAGGTAACACATACTGTAATACAGTAAAGGAAGACCTCTTAGAAATCAATCCTAATGTGATGAATATAATGCACGTTCAATCTGATTGCTGTATTTTAGCCAACACACTAGCAAAACTGTAAATTTTTTGCAATATGATGATACTTGTATGCTGCCAAGAAATGGCAAATTTGAAAAGCAAATTACACATCATTTGATCAGGTTACATTTGGAAGAAAATTAGAATTTGATAATAAAGGATAATCTGAAAGATGCACAATATAGTAAAACACTTCAAACTTACAGATGCAATGTATACAAATATTTGAAAAATATTTATATTCTTGCTGTAAGATAACCTCCTTAGGGTGAGCGAGAATGCCCGTTAGAAACTCTTTATCAGAAAAATCCCAAGGTCATTTAAAACTATTACACATAGTAAACACATGGAAGGTATTAATTGTTCATATTTCAGCATATTCATTGAAGGAAGGGCATATTTAAGACTGCAGATATTTGGCAATAAATTGCTTATATGAACAAATCTTTCTTACTTTAACTAAGAATTCTGACTTATGGCTGTGGTACAGAAACATATATCTTATGTATCTTGTTAAAATAAATCAGGCCAGATTGTATGCTGATTTACAACTGGAAAATCCCCATGGAAGGTAACTTCATTATGCAGGCTATAAACCAACACAGAATCTGTCTTCCTGTGTTTAATTCAATATATTCGTGTAGCCCAAAGAAATGCTTTCATTTACACAGACTTAACCTTAGTGACTTTGGAAGTGCAGGGCATCCAAAGATGAGATCAGAACTGAGCTGTTCAATTTTAAGATGTTGGAAGGAAGAGCAACCACGGCACAATCAGAGAGTATATTCTTTGCTATATTAAAAAGAAGAAAAATTAGTATACCATCTAATACTAATATACTTTTCATTACTTAAAAACCCCTAGAAGAGCCACATTTTGCTGTAACACTGAACTAAAAACTATTAAATTAATATAGTGAATATATAAAGTTATTTAAAAGAAATCTCACAAGCTATGATAACTAAGAATTGGTGCTTTCAGTGCATTTCTGGTTGCATTGTTCTAGTATCTATCATGTTACACTGAAATTATTTTGAGTAATTCTACTGTATCATATGTCTTTCTATTTTAATGAAAAAATCAAATTATTTAGAATGACTAAGTAAATTGTGGAACATCAAAATGTTGATAGCTCAAAACAAACATGGTTTCTATGAAAGTCACTTTTGTAAAGTCTTAGATTTTATACAGATACACATATCATTAGGGGTTGGAAGCAGGGGTCCAACCCCCTTGCTCAAGCAGGACCATAAAACCAGGGCAGCATTACACAGAAACACATCAAGGTGGGTCCTAAAAGTTTCCAGAGAAGTAGACTACACAACCTCCCTGGGAAGCTTATTCCAATGCTCAATAACCCTTAAAGTAAAGAAATTTTTTCTCATATTGAGATGGAACTTCTTGTGCTCCAACTTATACCCATCACCCTTTGTCCTATTGCAGGGCACAAGTGAAAAGAGGTTGTCACTTTGTTCTTGACATCCAGCCCTCATGTATTTATATACAGTGTTTAAGTCCCCTCATAACCTTCTCCACTCCAACCTGAAAAGTCCTTGGTCTCTTAATCTTTCCTCACAAGGCAAGTGCTCTTGTTCCCTAATCATTCTTGTCCTCCTTCATTGAATTCTCTCTGTCAGATCTCTGTCCCTCTTGAACTGGGGAGCCCAGAACTGGACAAAATATTCCAGATATGGCCTCACTAGGGCAGAGCAGAGAGGGAGAAGAACCTCCTTCGACCTGCTGAACACACTCTTCTTGATCCATCCCAGGATTCTATTGTCCTTCTTGGCCACAAGAGCATGTTGCTGTTCCATGAAGAACTTGTGCACAAGAACTCCAAGGTCCCTCTCTATGGAAGTCCTCTCCAGTAGATTGTCCCCCAGCCTGTATTGATGCATTTCATTACTCCTTCCCAGGTGAAGGACTCTGCACTTATTCTTGTTAAACCTCATTAAAATCCTTTTTGCCCATCCCTCCTGTCTGCCCAAGTCTTCCTGAATGGCTGCAAATTCATCAGGTGTATCGGCCAGAACACTCAGCTTAGTGTCATCAGCAAACTTGCTGAGGAGACACTCTATCCCATCATGAAGGCCATTAATAAAGATATTAAACAAAACCAGACTCAACACACATCCCTGGAGGACACCATAGGTTACAGGTCTCCAGCTAGACTCTACATATTTAATCACCACTCTATGTACTCTGTTATATTTTGTTAATCTAAAAATATATAAAGCTTGATCAGCTCATCTCTCTAGGCAACCTGTTCCAGTGACCACCACTCTCACATTAAATCTTGCCTTTTCCAGCTTAATACCATTACCCTTTGTCCTTAAACTTTATGCCTGTTTCAAGAGTTCTTTCCACGCCATAATACAGACCCCTTTCAAGTTTCATCTGTTTAAATGGTACTTCAACATAAGGACATAATAGAAAAAGGATACAATTTATCAATTGATGGAAAAAAGAATTTAAAGTGGGTAAGTTCTATTCACCCGTGATCAAGAATTAAGTTTGTAAATTAAGAGACAATATGTGATTTATATAAAATACAAATATATCATAGAATCATAGAATCATGAGGAATTGGAAGGGACCTCAAAGGATCATCTAGTCCTATCCCCCTGACACAGCAGAATCACCTAGACCAAGTCACACAGCAACACATCCAGGCGAGTCTTGAACATTTCCAGTGAAGGAGACTCCACAATCACCCTGGGCAGCCTGTTCCAGTGCTCTGTCACCCTCACTATGAAGAAGTTCCTTCTTAGATTGATGTGGAACCTTCTGTATTCCAGCTTACATCATTGGCCCTCGTCCAAGCACTAGATGACTTTGAGAAGAGCCTGCCTCCATCCTCCTGACGCCCACCCTTCAAATATTTATAGACATTAATGAAGTCACCCCTCAGTCTCCTCAAGCTAAAGAGACCCAGCTCCCTCAGCCTCTCTTCATAAGGGAAATGCTCCACTTCCTTCATCGTCCTCTTTGCTCTATGCTGGACTCCCTCTAGCAACACCACATACCTCTTGAACTGAGAGGCCCAGAACTTGACACAATATTCCAGATGTAGTCTCACCAGGGCAGAGTCATCCTGCTGTCCACCAGGACCCCCTTGTCCCTTTCTCTATCGCTGCTCTCTAACAGGTCAGTCCCCAACCTATACTGGTACCTGGGGTTGTTTTTACCCACATGCAAGACTCTACACTTACCCTTGTTATGCTTCAATACGTTTCTCTCTGCCCAGCTCTCCAGTCTGTCCAGGTCTTGCTGAATGGCAGTATAGTCTGCTGGGCTGCTGGTGACACCACCAGCTTTGTGTCATCAGCAAACTTGCTGACAGTGCATGCCAATCCCTCCTCCAAGTCATCAATGAATAGATTGAACAGGACTGGTCCCAGCACCAACCCCTGGGGTGCTCCACTAGATACAGGCCTCCAACTAGACTTTGTCCCATTGACCACTACAATCTGGCTTCTATCCTGGAGCTAGTTCATGATCCACCTCCTACCCAATCGTCTAGACCACACTGCCTCAGTTTGTCTGTGAGGCTATTATGTGAGACTGTGTCAAATGCCTTACTCAAGTAGACATAGAACACATCAACCAATCTGTCATCATCTATGCACTTGGTTATGCCCTCATAAAATGCTATCAGGTTGGTCAAGCATAACTTTCCCTTGGTGAAGTCATGCTTACTGTCCCTAATGACCCTCCTGTCCTTGATGTGCCTGGAGACAGCCTCTAGAACAAATTGTTCCATCACCTTTCCTGGGATGGAGGTGAGGCTGACCAGTCTATAGTTACCTGGGTCCTCTTTCTTTCGCTTTTTGAAGATTGGAGTGGCATTTGCTATCCTCCAGTCCCTAGGCACCTCTCCTGATTCCCATGACTTAGCGAAGATGATGGAGAGTGTCCTAGCAATGACTTCTGCCGTTTCCCGTAGTTTGTGTGGGTGCATCCTATCAGGGCCCATGGATTTGTGTACGCCCAGTCCTCATTAACTAAGGCAGGCTCCTCTCTGGCTTCAGATTCCTCTGAAGTCTCAGCAGTCTGAGGCTTCATATCGAGACAGCCCCCAGAAGTACAGACAGTGGCAAAGAAGTTGTTCAATATCTCTGCTTTCTCTGTATCCTCTGTTTCTAGAGCACCGGCCTCACTCAGTAGGGGGCCTACGTTGCCTCTAGATTTAGTTCTACCTGCAATGTATTTAAAAAAGCCTTTTTTGTTGCCCTTGACTTCTCGTGCAAGTTTTAATTCCAAGGAGGCCTTGGCTTTTCTAGTTGCATCCTTACATTCTCTCACCAGAGCCTCATAATCACCCCAAGTGGCCATCCCATCCTTCTATGAACTGTAAATTTTTTCTTCTTTGTGGAGTAGGTCATCATATTACTGGAAGACTTCCTGGATTTATGTGACCTTACCAGGACCTCTGGTATGGGCTCTCTATCCTCTATATCCTTATTAGACTGACTGTCTTCCAATACGGGCTTGTATCTATTACTCAGTAGCAACTGGGGATGTGAGCCAGGCAATGGTGGTACTCGCCTTCTGCTATGACCCTGAACTTGGCTCCACTCACCCCCTTTACCTGGGCTTCTGTCCTCCATCTGAGAACTATACGAGCCCCTGAAGCTGGCTCTTATTTAGCTGTTGTCCAGACTGCTGAGCCTGGCTCCACCAGTCTACCTCTATTTCAGCCTCTCTAATTCTCTTGATCCTTTCTACTTCCGCTTGCAACTTCTCAACCACATCTTGCAACTGTGCTGCCCAGTCAAGCAGATAATCTACCTGCATGCACCATAGATAGCCAGGAAAACATAATACAGTGCTACCTTCTTGGCAGCCTGTTACTTGCACAGGCTCATGTTGTTGAGGGACCTCTGTTTGGGTTCCCACATACATGTGCAGTGGTGACCAAAGCCTGGTCGTCCTGTGCTGTCACGTTTTTACCTTTTTTTGTTTTTTTAAAACTGTCCAGTGTCTGAAGTGGCTAAAGCGGCTAAAGCAGCTAGCACTCTCCCTGCTATTTGTGGTCTGAGTGCAACTTTCGGTTTCCCCTCCCTTAAAAGCTTCGGCTCTGCATTGCCTGCATTGTTTGCCCGGCTTCTTCTGCAAGAGTACCCAATCTTAGCGGCTGCCTCCCTGCTCCTTCAAGCTTTCCCATTCAAGGAACCCCTAGATCACCCAGAAAACTCGATAAAATAGCATTCGGGGACCCATGCTCTTGCTGATGCATGGAGTCTGGTAGGTTTTTCAAAACTGGATGCTCTGTCTCCTTTAAGGAAATGCAAGCTCACTTGCTTATTATTTTTAAAAGCTTCTGCCTCTGCCAATCTTCAAATAACTTTTTTTAATATCAAGCCACCTCATTCTTCCCTAATTATGTGATTAAAATAATGCAAGAAAGAGAAAAATTTAGTTTAGCTTTTGGAGGAAAAGTGAATAAAATCAAAGCTTTGCAAGTCAGTAGGTTCAATGTGAACTAAGAACCTTGAAAGAGAACCTGTTTGTGATTATGAGGTTACCTATAAAAATAAAATATTAAAAACACTTACTTCACTCCCTGACTGACAAGACTCATGTGTTAAAGCCTGCCTGTTGTTTAACCTTCTGATTGCACTCACACCAATATTTGCAATATCCTCTGCTAGGTGGGAAAACATTATCGCACCCTGTAGAGGAAACATAGAACTTCTACACATAATTTTTGGCAGATTAGAATATTTCTCAGTTCATCTTTTGGTTCTGATTATGGCTCTTAAAATTTGCCTCCAGCTTTCCGGGTACCATTCTAGTTTCCATAATCAACTGCAGACTCAAAAGCAAGGAAATCTTGGTTTTGCACTTTTAACACTTTGGCTCCAGTCCTACAAACAACTCTGTGCAGGTGGACCCACCCTATTGAAATCACTGCCTCACTGTAGTCCTATTTTAATAATTCTACTTTAATTTTCTTCCATTTTACCTTTGACTTGTCTTTTTCTTTTTTTTCCAGACTGCTGTTACTGAGGAAAATGGTGACAGGTATTCATCTGAACCTAGGCCAGGAGATGCCATGAGTAAAGTTTGCCAGATTGTATTAAAGATCTTGAAGGTCTTTTCCAATCTAAATGATTCTGTGATTTCTGTGCTAATTAGCTTCTGTGCTAATTAGTAGATGGTTAACCACCATCTACTGATTAATAAATCATAGAATTATATAACAGTTTTGGATGGAAGAGAGCATCAAGATCATCAGGTCCAACCTTTTCCACACCCTATCATCACCACTAAACCATGTTCCCCAGTGCAACATCTACCCTTCTCTTAAGCACCTTAGGGGATTGTGGCCGAATTACCTTCATGGGCAGGCTGTTCCAATGCCTGACAACCCTGTCAGCAATCTGGCCAAATTCTTCCTAACATCCAACCTGAATCTCCCCTGACACAGCTTAAGACCGTTTCCCCTCATCCCATCACTCGACAGTAGGGAGAGCAAACCAACCCCCACCTCTCTACAACCTTCTTTAAAGTAGTTGTAGAGAGCAATGAGATCTCCTCTCAATCTCCTTTTCTCCAGGCTAAACAGTCCCAGATCCCTCAGCCTCCTCATATGACACATGATCCAATTGCAGATTGGATCTCTCTGCATGAAAGTTCAGAAGCGTCTACATATATTCCACTGACACAGACTTCTGAATCTAAAAAACCCACCTAAACTTCCAGTCTAAGTGAACATGAATTGTATGATCTCCCTGTGTGTGATTGTGTGGAGAAGCATGGAGCTATACACTTGCACACCTGGTAGAGTTTATCTTTTACAGCTTGCCTTGCAAACCAAAGGCATACTGAGAGCCAGGAAAACTTGGGTTACAGCAAGCATAGTTTTTAATTAGTAGTAGCATTCAAAGATGGTTATTGGCTTCTCTATAATTCTGGGCTCCAAGTTGCCTTTCAAAAATCCAGTCTTTGGTGCCTCAAGCCCTTCTGAGAATCTGTTTTAGTCTCCCAAAATATTTACACATATTTTTAACCTTAGTAAACCTTCAGTCAAGCACCACTTCATATATTTATGATCCCTAACCTTTTATTTTGCCCCAGCCAGGAAAAAAAGTTTGCATTTATGGACACTGACTAAACAAGAAGTCCAAAAATTCAAAACATATTTAAGAAGATTTAAAGTGATTTTAGGGACTGCATCTTGCTGTTTTTTCTGTTAGAGGAAATCTGCTACTGGAGGTAATACGAATCAAAGAGCATCTGACAAAAAAAATGGCACACACACTGAAATCACCCCTCTGTGTGTTAATCTTTAATACAAAGCAGTATCTTTCACAGTGGGATGAACTGAGGAACAGCAAATATGTTGTGTGGGGATTAAAGTATTTAGGCATTATGTGGATTCATGTCTTCCATGGCATCCAAGAGGAGTGCCTGACACATGAGATGGCTGTACTGCCATCCAGCAAGACCTGGGCAGGCTGGAGATTTGGGCAAAGAGGAATATAATGAAGTTCAACCGGAGCAAGTGTAGGGTCCTGCTCCTGGGGAAGAACAAACCCATGCATTAGTCTTGGTTAAGGGTATACCTGTTGGTGAGTGTGCTAGATCACAGAATCACAGAATTATCGACACAGGAAAAGACCTCTGCGATGACCAGGTTCAGCCTATGACTGGACACAATCTAGATGGGAAATCAGCTAGATCATGGCACTAGGTGCCACACCTAAACTTTTCTTTAGCGCCACAAGGAATGGCAACTCCAACACTTCCTTGGGCAGTCCATTCCAATGTCTTATCACCCTTTCTGTGAGAAAGTGCTTCTTAATATCCAACCTAAGCCTCTCCTGGCACAGCTTCAGGCCATTCCCTCTCATCCTATCACTAGTTGCCTGGGAGAAGAGACGGAAAAGATCTTAGAATTCTGGTAGACAGTAAGCTGATCATGAGCCAACAGTGTACCAAGAAGGCCAATAGTATTCTGGAGTACATTAAGAAGACTGTGGCCAGTAGGTCTAGAGGGGTCTTCCTTGCTGTCTACTCTGCCTTGGTGAGGCTACATAGAATCATAGAATCATTACAGATTGGAAGGGGCCTTGAAAGATCATCTAGTCCAATCCCCCTGACACAGAAGAATCACCCAGACCAAGTCACCCAGGAACACACCCAGGCAGGTCTTAAACATCTCCAGTGAAGGAGACTCCACAACCACCCTGGGCAGCCTGTTCTAGTGCTCCGTCACCCTCACTGTGAAGAAGTTCCTTCTCAGATTGATGTGGAACCTTCTGTATTCCAGCTTACAACCATTGCCCCTCGTCCTATCACTAGATGACATTGAGAATAGCCCAGCTCCATCCTCCCAACACCCATCCTTCAAATATTTATAGACATTAATGAGGTCACCCCTCAGT
>VXBP01007633.1:23909-40338 GCA_013400115.1 Rhinopomastus cyanomelas
ACTGTGTCCAGTTCTGGGCTCCCCAATTCGAGAGAGAAAGAGAACTACTGGAGAGGGTCCCGCAGAAGGCAATGAAGGTTATTTGGGGCCTGAAGCATCTCTCTTATGAGGAAATGTTGGGAGAACTGGGACTGTTTAGCCTTGAGAAGAGAAGAATGAGAGAAGACTTGACCCACGTCTATAAATAACTGTAGGATGGTTATAGGGAGGATGGTGCCAGACTGTTTCCAGTTGTACCCAGTGATGGGACAAGGGGCAACGGGCATGAGCTGGGACACAAGAAGTTTCATTTAGATGTGAGGAAAAATTTATTTACTGTCAAGGAGTATAGCCTTGGAACAGGCTGCACAGAGAGGCTGTGGAGTCTCCTCCTGAGATATTCAAAACCCACCTGGATGCAGCCCTTTAAGAGTTCTAGGTTGTCCTTATTAGTATTGAGGTTGGATTTGATGAACTCCAACAATTCTGTGATTCAGTAACTTCTGTTCTTTGGGCACCCAGTTAGAAAGTGGGCACTGTGGACTCTGCCCTTACAGCAAAAAAAGTCTGGGCTGCATTAATAGGACTGCTGCCAGCAGGTCAAGAGAAGCGATCCTTTCCCTCTACTCAGTACTGGTGTGGCCAACCTCCAGAGTGCTGGGTCAAATGCTGGACTCCCCAGTACAAGGGAGAGATGGATCTCCAGACTTTGCTGCAGACCAGTCAGTCTTACAGGCCAGTCAGTCTCCCCTCTGTGCCTGGTAAGATCATGGAGCACATCCTCCTGAAGGCACTATTGAGACAGGAGAATAGTGAAGGGGTGATTTGGTACAATCAGCATGACTTCACCAAGGGCAAATCCTNATCTAGTGGACTGTGTCCAGTTCTGGGCTCCCCAATTCGAGAGAGAAAGAGAACTACTGGAGAGGGTCCCGCAGAAGGCAATGAAGGTTATTTGGGGCCTGAAGCATCTCTCTTATGAGGAAATGTTGGGAGAACTGGGACTGTTTAGCCTTGAGAAGAGAAGAATGAGAGAAGACTTGACCCACGTCTATAAATAACTGTAGGATGGTTATAGGGAGGATGGTGCCAGACTGTTTCCAGTTGTACCCAGTGATGGGACAAGGGGCAACGGGCATGAGCTGGGACACAAGAAGTTTCATTTAGATGTGAGGAAAAATTTATTTACTGTCAAGGAGTATAGCCTTGGAACAGGCTGCACAGAGAGGCTGTGGAGTCTCCTCCTGAGATATTCAAAACCCACCTGGATGCAGCCCTTTAAGAGTTCTAGGTTGTCCTTATTAGTATTGAGGTTGGATTTGATGAACTCCAACAATTCTGTGATTCAGTAACTTCTGTTCTTTGGGCACCCAGTTAGAAAGTGGGCACTGTGGACTCTGCCCTTACAGCAAAAAAAGTCTGGGCTGCATTAATAGGACTGCTGCCAGCAGGTCAAGAGAAGCGATCCTTTCCCTCTACTCAGTACTGGTGTGGCCAACCTCCAGAGTGCTGGGTCAAATGCTGGACTCCCCAGTACAAGGGAGAGATGGATCTCCAGACTTTGCTGCAGACCAGTCAGTCTTACAGGCCAGTCAGTCTCCCCTCTGTGCCTGGTAAGATCATGGAGCACATCCTCCTGAAGGCACTATTGAGACAGGAGAATAGTGAAGGGGTGATTTGGTACAATCAGCATGACTTCACCAAGGGCAAATCCTGCCTGACAAACCTGGTGGCCTTCTATGAACAGGTCACAACATTAATGGATGAGGGGTGAGCAACTGATGTCATTTACCTGGACCTCAGCAAAGCCTTTGACACTGTCCCGCACCACATTCTGGTCTCCAAGCTCATGGAACATGGCTTTGATGGATGGACCACTAGATGGGTAAAGAACTGGCTTGATGGCCATACCCAGAGAGTGGTTGTCAATGGATGCATGTGCAAGTGGAGGCCAGTGACAAGCAGAGTCCCTCAGGGATCAGTCCTGGGCCCAATCCTGTTAAACATCTTTGTCAGTGACACGGACAGAGGCATTGAGTGCAGCCTCGGCAAATTTGCTGCTGACACCAAGCTGTGTGGTGCAGCAGACACGCTGGAGGGCAGGGACACCATCCAGAGGGACCTGGACAGGCTGGAGAGGTAGACACAAGCCAACCTCATGGAGTTCAACAAGACCAAGTGCAAGGTCCTGCATCTGGGTCGAGGCAATCCTAAGCACAAATACAGGCTGGGCAGTGACTGGCTGCAGAGTAGCCCTGAGGAGAGAAACTTGGGGGTGCTTGTGGATGAAAAGCTCAACGTGAGCCAGCAGTGTTCACTTGCGGCCCAGAAGGCAAACCTGATCCTGGGCTGCATCAGGAGAAGTGTGGCCAGCAGGTGGAGGAAGGAGATTCTCCCCCTCTACTCCACTCCACTCTGGTGAGGCGTCACCTGTGGCACTGCATCCAGTTCTGGAGCCCTTATTACAAGAAGGATGTGGACATGCTGGAGAGAGTGCAGAGGAGGGCCACATGGATGATCAAAGGGCTGGAGCACCTCTCCTGTGAGGCCAGACTGAGAGTTGGGGCTGTTGAGTCTGGAGAAGAGGAGGCTCTGAAGTGACCTTGTTGTGGCTTTCTGAAGGGGACCTACAAAAAGGCTGGGGAGAGACTTTTAAGGACGTCAGGTAGCAACAGGACTAGGAGGAATGAAGCAAAGCTGTAGATGGGTAGATTTAGAGTGGATATAAGGAGGAAGTTCTTCACTGTGAGAGTGGTGAGAGCCTGGAATGGGTTGCCTGGGAAGGTGGTGGAAGCCCCATCGTTGGAGGACTTTAAGGCCAGGCTGGATGGGGCTCTGGCCAGCCTGATCTAGAGTGGGATATCCCTGCCCATGGTAGGGGAGTTGGAACTGGGTGATCCTGTGGTCCCTTCTAACCCAGACTGACAGTCTGACTTGGTCTGGGTGATCCTGCGGTGGCAGAGGGATTGAACTAGATGATCTTTCGAGGTCCCTTCCAATGCCTAATGATTCTATGATTCAGTAAAGGACCACAAAGAATATTAAGGGGCTGGAGCATCTCACATTAGAAAAAAGGTTGAGAGCTGGGCAGATAAGTAGGTTCAGGGCAGATAACATGATGGTGTGAAACAATCTGGAGAGTGACTGCAAAGATGCCAGACCCAGGCTCCTTCCACTGGTGTCCAGTTGGCAGGGAAAAAGGCAATGGGCACAAACTGAAACACAGGAGTTTCCATCTGAAGATCAGGAAACACTTTTTTACTGTAGAGCTGGCTGAATACTGATGGCCAAGAGAGACTGTGGAGTCACCATCCTTGGAGAGGTTAGAAAACAGTCTAGATATTGTTCTGGGCTAACAGCAATAAGTGACCTTGACTGAGCAATGGGCTTGGACCAGAGGTCCCTGAGAACCTCGACCATTCTGTCATCTCTCAGATTTTCCATCAGCAACACAAAATTAGTTCTCCTCTGATCCTCCAGAGGATCCTAGCTGAGACGCTCTGTTTGCTCTGGTGAGGTCAGCAGCATTCCACACCTGCATTGCTGGGCTGGCCATATCCAGGCCCTTGTGCTTGGATCTCTCATCACAGGACCTGACAAACCTGAGGTAAAACCCCAGCCCCACCAGAAGGCAAGGCCACGTGGAGATGGAAACTCCCCCACCATGTGCCCTGTGCTATCTCAAGCAATTCTGGTTATCTAGGAGCTAGAGTTGTGGGACTGGCAGACAGCATGTCTTGGAATAGCTGAGGGGCACAGGTGCAGGTCTTGCTGCCTCACAGGGCTGCTGCTTTTTCAGCCCTCAAGGGTACTCTTTAGGAGGCCCTGACCTTCCCTTTTCCACTGCTTGCTTCTATTGTCTCCACTTTTGTCTTCCACTATCATGAGTAAAGCCCAGTCATGTTGTATATCTGTCTTTGCAGGACATGTTATGAGAGGCTGAGGAAGTTTTACAGGAAAGCAACTCTGCCATGAGAGCCAGCAGGAGCCAGCTGCAGCAGACATGACTGTCTGAGTCATCAGAAAATGACTCTTGCCCCATCTGCCTGGGAGAAGTCAAGGATACAGACTGCATAGCCTTGTGCTTCTATCACTTCTACATCTGGCAGTGGGTTGTAACAACAGCTATATGCCCATTCTATAGGTATCCTGTCAGTTATGTCTGGTGAGTACTATCCAGAGATGATGAGGAGGAAGAGGATGGACTTTGTACTCTTGCCTGCTATCACAGGAGTGTGGTCATGGAGAGGTCCCAAAACAGATTCCCGTGCTAGCACTGTATCCTGGCCAGACCTACCGTTAATAGTGAGCCCCCAGCTTGCAGGAGGAGGTCTGTGGGGAGTGAATGAGCATTGAGGATTAACAGAGTTTCAGGGCCCACAAACAATACCTCTCAGCAGATTCCTGTACCTAGTGCTTTCTTGGGTACCCACTATGGGAATGACAACAAGGACAGGGGATTATGTGGTCAGCCCTGGGCATGAAACCTACACCACTGCACATCCCAGCTTTCATTTTGGAGTATCCAATAAACATCCAGTTGCTTTTCATGGGGTGTTTTTTAAACAGCAAAGAACATCCCATTGCAGGGAATACTCTCCAACATTGTCTCAATAATGTAGGAAGTGCAGAGAGGAAAATTTCCTGGAACACATGGTCACGCTATTTAACGTAAAGTACTACAAGAATACACATGTCACTTCTACTGTCTCAGCCTCCTCTTCCAAGCTCTGGGACTACATGTCCAAGCCTTTTGAGCAGCAGCTAGGTAGTAGATTCTGAAGAGCAGGAGCCACAACCACCATCTGGCTGACAGCTCTGTTCCCAGTGGGTCTCCTGCAGCAGTGTCCAAGTCCAGTAACCCTGACATCATCCAGTGGTACCAGCCTGAGATTCCCTGTGATACCCTTCTACTGCAGCAGCCCCAAATCTCATGGCCATGGCTAGGAAGCAGAAGGAGGTTGCTGGTGTCCTCTGGGCACAATTTAGCTGGTTCCTCAAAACCACTCCAGGCAAATGAGGTCCTTCTGTTGAGTCCTTTGCGTTGTCAGGCAACCAAAGCCCCATACCCTGGGATTTGGGAAGGAATCCAGAATTTAATTGCCCCACTAGATAAGCACTACTGTGACACAGGCAGAAGCTGTGGAAGAATTTGCTTTCAGGAGATGATGTTGAAAGGAAGCATAGACAATATGTTTCCAAAGCATATTCAGTTGCAGATTCACAGGAAATAGCTGTTACTAATCATATTATCACCAGATTTTGCATAAAGTTTCAAAGCTCTTGAGTTGCTCTGACCATCAATTGGTTTTAGAAAGGGTTAATCTACAAACTACCTAAGCATATCTTCCTTACAAACCATTGAACCAGTGGCAGAGTTGAAACTTACAGTCCTTCTGATCTCAAATATTTTGCAATTCTTTGATTCCATATTTGGGAATAAAAATAACTCTTCTGACCTTATTCAGAGACATCACTTGGAGCCAGCCCTGGTGTCTATCCCCCCCACCCACAGATCCTTTGTCGTTAAGACTTTGCTCTCATTTTTTGTTAGGTCTGTGTCTACTCGTAGCACTGATACACATCAGAGTTGAGCCCATGCCTTAGTCTGTTACAGATTTGCCTCTTTGCTGTTGAGTGAAGTGATATTCTTACACATAGCAAACAGTGCAATCACTTGTGAATGTGTCACCTGACAGAGTCCCGGATTTCAGATATTCTTTGGCCATCAATAGTATGTGAAATCCAGAATTGTTTCTGCCACCCAGTCAGTATTGCCACTATTTTCAGAGAGACCAAACAGCTGATGGATAACATTCATTAATGGTTTTCAGTAGTACTGCTCCTACCTGAATTCCACAATCACCTGCAAAATAAATAAAGAGGAAGACATCACTCTGTTCAGATGTGCATGTAAGCCACACATCATGGGATATGCAGGTATGGGGGAAGGTACATGTCCCAGCCCTGGCACAGAGTAGGAGACAGAAATCAACTGGAAGGTGAGCACAGGCAGAGCTAAGTAACTTCCTGACAAGGGTAACCAACTCTGATCTTAGATGTGCGATGTTGGGCTGGTGTTTATAGACTCAGCAGATGTGTTCACTGTGCCCATCAGAACACTCAACCCTTTATCCTTCAATCATGAAAAAGACAGTTTGGGAATTACATTCAGAAAACCATAGTGAACTTATTGTTCAGTTTATATACATCCCTCAGGAGGTACAGGCATATGTGCAGGCAGCTAACAAAACAGGTATTTATTTGAAACAACTTTGGAAAAGCATGGGTTTTCTCTGGGGAATAATGCAGACTATATGACATGTTTTTTAACCACGAAAGGTAGCAAGTTTCACCTAGCAATTTTTTCTGGAACCAAAACAGCAAAAGGCCCTGCAGTTGCTTTAAAATGAGAGATTGTTTCTTTCATGAAGTCATGAACATCATCATGTCCAGCATCTGTTCTGAAGATGTTGACAGGGTTTTTTAAGCCATTCCTTACCCATTCTGTGCATCCCACAGTTTGCCAGGGTTACCAAACTGAAGAGGCTGGGAAAAGTTTTATTTCTGAAGGCAAAGTTAAAGAGTATATGTTATTCTGTTCGGAGTGAACCAAATAGTGTGGTCATCCATCTTCTGATTACTGAATGAACAAGAAAAGAGTGCTCAAGGCGGTCAAAAGATACTTCAATGTCTTGGGTCAGCTAGTCAGGGGATCAGAAGCACAGGTAGTGTTCTCCACTATTCCCCTCAGTTGCAGGGACTAACTCAGAAAACATGAAAAGAAGACCCACCAGACCAATTTCTGGCTCCAAGCCAGGTGTCACCAGCAGGTCTTCAGGTTTTTTTATCAGGGTTAAAGAAAAAAGTGGTTAGAGACCTTGAAGCCACTGTGGGTTCAGAAAATAATGTTGTGATTGCTCTCATGAAAACATGGTGGGATGAATCGCATAACTGGAGTGCTGCATTGGATAACTACAAGCTCTTCAAAAAGGATAGGCCTGGAAGGAGAGATGGTAGAGTGGCCCTGTGTATTAGAGAGTGTCTTGGCTGTCTTACCTATGATGATGATGGTAATGGTACAGTCAAATGCTTACAGGTGAGAATCAGGGCAAAATCCAGAAAGGCAGACATCATGGTGGGTGTCTATTATAGACCACAAACCAAGATGAAGAGATAGATTAAGTATTCTGTAAACAGCTGAATAAAGTCTCAGAATCATAGCCCTTTTCCTTCAACTTACCAGATGTATGATAGAAATATAGCACAGCAGAGAGGAAAGTTGTAGAGGTTCTTGGAGCTGGCTGGCTCAGTTGGTAGAGCATGGGACTCTAAATTCCTGGGGTCATGGGTTTGAGCCCCATGTAGGACAGCATATCTTAAGACAGTACTGTAGGCTTCCTCTGCTTCAGCAGGTGGGTTGGACTTAGATGATCTTTCAAGGTCCCTTCCAACATGTAACATTCTGTGATTCTGGAAGATAGCTTCCAACCACAGCTGGTTAGTGAGCCAACAAGGGAAGGCTCCCTGATAAACCTTCTGTTTGTCAACAGAGAAGGACTAGTGGGACATGCAAAGTGTGGTGTTCATCTTGGGCTTGGTAATCATGAGATTTGAGGGTTTTCAATTCTAAAGGAAGTAAAGGAGGAAGGAGCAGTAGAAAATATCTCCTTGGACTTATGAAGGGCAGACTTTGCATTGTTTAGGGAACTGTGCCTCTTGGGAGGCAGCCCTGAAAGACAAAGGAGTCTGTGAAGGCTGGACATTCCTCAAGAAGGAAATCTTCAAAGGACAGAAACAGTTTGTCCCTGTGTGTTACAAAATGAGCTGGTGGGGTAGAAGATCAGTGTGTCTAAACAAAGAGGTTTGTCTGGGACACAGGAAGAAACAGAAAATCTATTGTCTGTGGAAGAAGGGGCAGGCAACTAGGGAAGAGTACAAGATTGTTGCAAGGATATTTGGAGAGACAATTAGAAAGGCCAAAACTCAACTAGAACTTTATCTGGCCAGCACCATCAAAGACAATAAGAAATGTTTCTATAAATATATTAACTGTAAAAGCATAGCTAAGGAGAATCTTCATCCACTACTGAATGCAGAGGGAAACCTGGTGACCAAGGACAAGGGAAAACTTAAGATACTAAATGTCTAATTTGCTTCAGTCTGCTGGCCATGCCAGTTGCTCCCTGAGGATTCAGTAGTCTGAACTAGAATGGTTCCCCCATAATGCAAGGGGAAATGATCAGTGACCTATTGTGCATCTTAGATGGGCACAAGTCTATGGGACCAGATGGGATTCATCCGATGGTACTAAGGGAGGCAGCACAGGTGCTAACCAAGGCACACTCCATCACTTATCAACAGTGATGGAGGTCCCAGTTGACTGGAGACTAGCAAATGTGATGCTCATCTCCTCTGGAAGGAGGATCCAGGAAACCAACAGGCCTGACAGTTCTCTGTGCCAGGGAAGGTTATGGAGCAGGTCTTTTTGAGTGCTGTCACATGACATTTACAGTACAATTGGGTGATTAGGCTCAGTCAGTGCGGGTCTATGAAAGGCAGGTTCTGCTTGACTAACCTGAGCTCATTCTACAACAATTTGACCTATCTAGTAGATGGATGTGGAAATTGTCTACCTGGACTTCATTAAAGCCTTTGGCACTATTTCCCACAGCATTCTGCTTCAGAAACTTACAGCACAATGCCTGGGTAAGTATACATTACACTGGTTAGAAAATGTCTGGGTGGTCTGGCCTGGAGAGTCATGGTGAATGGAGTTGAGTCTGTCTGGTGTCCAGTCAGAAGTGGTGTTCCCCAGGGGTCAGCATTGGGGCTGGTTCTGTTTAATGTCTTTATTAATTATCTGCATGAGGGGCTTGAGTCAACCCCCAGTAAGTTCGCAGATGACACCAAGTTGGGCAGGTGCGTTGATCTGCTGGAGGACAGGGAGGCTTTAGAGGGATCTAGACAGGCTGGATCAATGTGTCAAGGTAAATTTGATGAGGTTCAACAAGGCCGAGTGCTAGGTCCTGCACTTAGGTCATAACATCTCCATGGTAGGCTACAGACCTGGGAATGTGTGGTTGGAAATGTGTCAGAAAAGGATCTGAGAACATTAGTCAACAGTTGTTTGAGTGTGAGCCATCAGTGTACCCAGATGGCCAATAAGGCAAACAGCATCCTGGCTTTTGTGATAAATAGTGACGACTGCAGGAGTAAAAGCGTAATCATCCCCCAATTCCTCAGCACAAATGAGGCCACACCTTGAATAATAAGCTCCGTTTTGGTCACCTCAATACAAGAAGAATGTTGAAGTGCTGGAGGAGGTCCAGAGAAAGGAAACAAAGGTTGTGAAGGGTTTTGAGCACAAGTCTTGTGAGGAGGAGTTGAGAAACTTGGGGTTGTTTAGCTTGGAGGAAAAGATGCTCAGAGGAGACTTTTTTGCTCTCTACAATACATGAAAGGAGGTTGGGGCAAGGAGGGAGACTGCCCCTTCTTCCTGATGTCAGGTTATAGGACCTGAGGAAATGGTTGCAAGCTACATTGGGGAAGTTTAGGCAGAATGTTGGGAAGAATTTCTTTACCAAAAGGGTTTTCAAAAATTGCAATACTTTGACTGAGACAGTGATGGAGTCACCATTCCTTAACGTATTTGAAAGACACATGGACCTGATGGTTAGGGGCATCGTTTAGTGGCATCCTGGTAGTGCTGAGTCAAGAGCTGGTTTTGATCTTACAGGTCAGTTCCAACCAAAGAGATTCTGTGGTTCTGTAAACTACAATTCATCTATTTTGTGTTTTAATGTTATAAAAATATGTAATGTGGTAAAGAACATTTCAGTGATCACATGAATGTTTGGACAAGAGAAAAGCCTTCATTGTCACAGAGTAGATCACCTGAATTCTGATCACAGAATCACAGAATCATTATGGACTGGAAGGGACCTCGAAAGGTCATCTAGTCCAATTCCCCTGCAACAGCAGGATCACCTAGATCAAGTCACACAGTAACACACCCAGGTGGGCCTTTCTTTACTTTCTGTTAATAAAGTTCCTTATCTTTTCTTTACTGTAAAATTTGCCCCTGTTCTCTCTGTCCATTTTGGTGACTGAGAATTCTAGTCAGCACAAAATAATCTAAATGAGGACAGTCAAATACAGAAATGCTGTTACTATGGTGTATTGCTAAAAGGCCATCTTTTCAACCTAAGTACCCTCAAATCTTGAATGTTGGTCAACCTGGAGATACTGACTGATCACAACTGTATCTCTATTTTTGACATGAGAATTGTTATGAGAAAGCATTCCAAGTAAACTGAGAATTGGTTTTGAAGTATAGGAACTTCTACCTAAATTGTAATGCAATAGCCAATACAGCATTTAGGCATAATAAAAGCATAAATATTAATTAGCTTAAATGTAAAGTGATTGGAAGAATAAGGTCCATGTGAGGTTATTATCAAGATAAGCTTAAGATGTCTTTGCATCAAGGTAGCATAGTTGTCACTCCTATCTGGACTGAGACAACTCCTGGGATAAGCCCGTTTCTTTAAGTGAAAAAAGACATACAGACAGCTTTGCTAGGCCTCTTCCCATTAATATTCATATGAGTCTGTAGTATACAACATTTTGGAGGTAAGGCTCAGCTGATTACAAAATGTTTTCTAAGTGAAGAGATGCAATTAGAACACCTTGTCTCCTTAGGAAACCTACAAAGTTTCAGAGGGATGGAAGAATTAAAGGACTCAGACAAAGCAATTGTGTAGATCATGATGAATGCACTGGTGAAATGACTTTGAAAGTATAAACTCTTGAACTGAGCCTAGAAATTCTTCTAACTGTGGTTTATATAAACATTTCACATCCTGCTCCACAGCAAACCTGTGCCCCTACTATGCTGAGATAAGATGAACTTATAGTGCTTGGAAGTATGCAGAAATTCTTTTAGCATATAACCTTATAGCATGTTTTTACTCCATTTTGGCAGAACATTTACGTTTTATCTGAAAAAAAAATATCCCATTGTAACACTAATACAGGCTTGTTGGAAATGTTAATAAAACAAATATAATGCTGGCAAAGGTTTACACTAAAATATGGTATTTAATTGGCTCAGTGTCATGACACCAGCAGCAAAACCTTTGCTATGTTCTCAGCCACCATTTATATGTGCTGTTAGCATAATCACTGCTCTCTGAAACAAGAAAATTTTCTGCTTAAAGAGGAAGAGAGTATAGGAGGCAGGAGTGTGAGGGACAAAATTTAATGGTTTTTCTAGTGAAGACTTGAGACTGAAAGATAGGTGATCTGGGCCAAGAATTTTAACAAAAGTAGATTCCAGATTCAGACATCTTTAATCCATACAAGTCCTTTCTCTAGTATTTCCTGTTGACTGGCTGTGGGCCACAGGAGGTGCCCTGCCAATTCAAAACACCAGGCACAGAGAATTAGGTAGAATTTAGGAAGTGTGAATCAGATCCAATGCCTATATACAGTCATAGAAATGCAGATACATTGCCATTTTAAAATAATTTCAAAGACCTCACACAGTCATAGGAACCTAATTTTAAGTAAATTGGCTTGGGGTTTTTTTGACAGATATTTCCATTTGCTGCAACAAGAACTGCACCACACACAATTATTCTGAAAATCCACAGCTTTTGAAAAGCAGTACAATAACAAAAAATTTTTTCACAAAATGACATACTGCTTGGTTTACTCTTGAGCAAGCTCAAAGGAAAAGTTGTTTTTAATAGACAAATGATGCTTATGAGTTTAAATGTTTCACCAGTTTTTATCCTATGGAGTTACATGTTAGCAATTTGGTCTAGGTGATCCTGCTCTGGCAGAGGGATTGGACTAGATGATCTTTCGAGGTCCTTTCCAATCCCTAATGATTCTATAATTCTGTGATACCAACAGTACCAAGTGAAATGTTCGGTTGTGGAGCCTTGATCAATGGAAGCCACTTCTCCTGGAAAATGCAAAATATGTTAGAGATGAAGAAAGGAACTGAACACTATAGCATACATTTGACAGTAATTATTATTAAAAAATTAATAAATTCAAGGGGTATTTTTCCCATGTATGTATTTATATGACAGCTGCATGCCTTTCAAAATTAGGTTGTTGAGATTTATATTAATTTGATATTATTTATTTTGGGAAGAACGATCTTATTGCTTTCTGTCTTAATTACATTCTGCACAAAACACCAATTCTGATGCCTCACTGCTTGACTCTCTCAGGAACATGTCTATGTTTTTTGGTGCCATTAGAAATCATCACTACAGCACATTCATCTTTAACTATGGGTCTGATTGCACTGGTAACTTCTGGAAAACCAACCACTCGACTTACAGAATCCTTGTGAAAGTCTTCAACTCTCATAAAAATTCTTACCATACCTACCAGTCCATCTGATGAACAGATCACATTCAGGAGGACCTTATTTCTCTCAGCTTTGAAATGAACTATCAAAAAACCCCATTGTTAACATAATCCTTTAAGGAACACAGAGATTTAAATTAACTACGTGCATAAATGGCATTACAAATTATGATATATTATTAGCATAGCATCTCAAGCGCACAGTGATTCAACTGTGGGTTTCAGCTAGCAAAGGGAAGAGGCAGAAATAGAAACATATGCATTTAGTTCTGTCTGTCTGCAACCCTGAATGGAGGATGACTGCAGGAGCTTTAACTCAGCTTGTACATCTTGTCTTAGTTCTAATTTAAGCACAACCATTTCTGACGCCATCTCCATTCAGGATTAGAGGGAGACAATATACTAAATTGGAAATTTGTAAATCCTCAAGGAGTAATGTGCCTTCCGTTGCACACTATCGCAATCTTCTGTGCCTTGTTCTACCTAGGGGGTGATAGACTTTTGTGTTCATTTACATTGCCAGTCTAAAATCCCCATGACTACCACCAAAGAGTAGAGACATTCTGCTAACTGGGCCACCCAATTGGTGATTGTTGACCACCCAGGCTTGCAGGTTAGTGAGATCCTAGAACTCTTCCATAGAGTTAGACCAGAGGAAGAATTATAGCTCTGCTACATATGCCATCCACAGTAATGGCACAAGTTCTCTAGACACTTCACCAGCTTTTCTGAGAAGGAATGATGAAAATCAAATTTGTGCATCTGCAGAATGGCAAACTGGTGTTCCAGAGTGGACAGGGAGAATTGCTTATTTTACTTCTATGGGCAGCAATAAGTCATAATGGCAAAAACAACTTCTTTTGGAAAGACTCTGCAATCAAGTACCTGGTGGTAAAAAAATGTGATACAATGATTTATTTAAGCATCTGTTCTTTGCATCAGACTTATTTCACATCACACTGGGAAATGCATAATTTGTCTGCTCAGCAGTGTCATGCAGATGACATAGCTAGGTTTGTTTCCGCCAAAATTTGACTTTCAGATCTCAAAGGAATGATGTACTACAGAGATCAAACAATAGACCTTGCAGTTATCAGGGTATTACGGCCTTTCCGTGTCTTATGCCAATACTTTACTTTCTTCTGTTTTGATACTGTACAAACACAGAGCTCAACCAAAAAGGGTGAAAAGAACACTTGACATCATCACTAAGCCTCAAGCAACTTACACATAAAGTAATCTATGAAAGCCATAAACAGATGACTCTCACATTCTACTTAAAACCCTGCAAAATATGTGCCAAATTAAAGCTTTAAAGCCTTGTTTATGGAGGAAAAAAAAGTCCTGGAAGCTTATTCAAATGGCTGAAGAGCTCAATATGATGAACATGCTCAACATATGAATTGTGAGTTCACAACTTAGAATTTCTTTGATAATATTGCAGATTTGTCTATTTTTCATATCAAATGTCTGTCTTTTCTCACAGTGCCCCGAGCACTAGCAGCAACTAGTCAGTTCATTACAGTTTTGCTCAATGAGATTTGCCTGGCATGTGGCTTCCTGGTCTAAGGCAATGGAAAGAGACTGAGAAGGACAGAGAACAATAGCATGGTTCTCCGTTCCTAGAACAGAGTATGAATGTGTGCTCCATTATGTTTATCTGTTACAACTATTTTAATCAAAATGTCATGTGAAATGCAGACTTGGATAGATTTAGAAATATAATATCAAAACAGCATCCTTTATCAGAAAAACTTGTGACTTTATTTAAAAACAATACCACACAGCAGGTTTTTCAATAGGATCTATTTTCCATGAAGCACAGTGACTGGAAATCATATTTTTAGCCTCCCAACTTTCTTGTGTGGCCATGTGAAGCTACTTGAGCTCAGTAACTCATACAATAATTCAGCATACTGAGTTTTTTCACCTCATTCATGCAGGTGTTTTATCATAAACTGCTGGCATGCAGGATCTTAGGCTTGGTATTGTAATTCCCAATATTTAATCATACCCTTTAATCAATGCTTTAGGCCAAGGAAAATCTTTAATCATCATTGCTTGCATAAGCTCAGCTTGTATAACTGGTATAAGCTGGGTGTCTGCAGCCTGAAAGAATGCAGCCTGGCAGAAGATTATAGCAATAACGGGCCAGCTAGAAAAATCATAGCATCTTGATAACTGATTTTTTCCAAAGGCTGCTAAACCATACAGTCCGTTAGATCATTCCAGGTACATTTTTGAGTCATAAGTCACATAACAAATGCAAAGAAACTAAAAATTAAACAGGAAAAATGGGATTTCTTAAAAGAGATGACTTCTGGAGTGTTTTGTTCATTACTGGCCCTGCCTTCTGGACAAATGTCAGTGTTCTCTGGAAAATATCAATATTCTCTCTATTTTTCTATATATTCTGTAATTCCTATTTTTTCATTAATTCCCTCTATTTTTCAAATCTGTTCTTTTGAGTTACTAGCATGTGCACTTGGAAACCACAGTTAGTTGCACTTCTCTTATTATCCTTGCAAAGCAGAAATAGCCAAGAGATGGCTGATCTTTTATTACTATGTTCAAATAAGTAATGTAAAAGCCTCCAAAACTGGAATCAGTGAAACTGGCTTCCTCACATAAAACTTTTTCACGATTACTCCTTTTCTCCTTATCACTTAGAACCCATTTTGGGTAAGCTTCAAATACCACACTACTAGCAGCTAGTTCCCCTTACACAGTAGACTAAAGCTATCCACTGCTAGTTTCACTCACCCTGTGATAGAAACAAAACCAAGCCAGGCTAGCCCTGAAACTGTGTCCCCAAAACAGAATATCATTAAGCATATCCATCTCAAACAGCCATGTTCCGCGGCTCATAAAGCATAAACATACCACCCAACTTGTAGAAATGTAGAGTCAATTAAAATTAGTCAGATTGCCTCATTACAAAACTTGGTAGGATTAGAAGAGACATAATAAATGGCAATGTTGTAAAGCTGCCCAAACTGACCCTAGATTACTGTGGTGCCTTTTCCATGGAAAGGGTCTTCTGACTTCTGTTTTGCTTTTTCTAACTATATTTATCATCCATGGAAGAAGTCTTTCCATTGGTCTCAGAACTGCATTATTCCACATTGAGCTGCCAACAGCAACAGTTAATTTGATTTCATTTTAATAAGTTAAATGACCTTTGGAGAAAATAGCCAATTAATAAATACTAAGATGCATTACTAGAGGCTCTTCAGTTATTTCTGTGTTATGAATATGTGCTTATTTCCAAAATAGTTGGACATTGAGGCAAAACCACCAAGTGTGTGATAATTCCATTCCCTGAAGATCTCTGGCTCCAGTTTTATAAGCAGAGAGAAGACCTAGAGAAATCAAAGATGACTGGGGTCACATTTGCCCTATGCATCAGCTGCAATTTCATCAACAAAAGACAAAAATTACAGAGAAGGATATTTGTTCCGGCTCAGTCTTCTTTTTCTCTAGTGTTGACAGTTATTTCATTCTTTCCAGTAAATTATGTTCTCTCCCATTGATTGATAATCTAACCTATTTGTTATATATTCCTTTTAAAAGTTAATTATATCTGGCAATAAAGTCTTAATAAATAAAATGCATATTAAAAAAATTTATAAAATGCACTGAAATGACTGGCCCAGTTTTATAAGGCTATTCATAGCACACGTCCAATCAAAACAAAGCTCTATATATATCATCTGCTTTGGAAATTGTGTAAATATAGGCTTAAGATTTTGAAGAGTTTTGCATGTTTTCAATTGTGTGTTATTTAGCAATTCGATAACTACCTGAAGGGAAGTGTAGACAGGTGGGGGTCGGGTTCTTCACTCAGGCAACTAGTGTTAGGACAAGAGAGAGAGCAAAGCCTGAAGCTACACCAAGGAAGGACTAGGCTGACTGTTAGGAAGCACTTCCTTACAGAAAGGGTGATTCAACGCTGGAATGGACTACCCAGGGAAGTGGTGGAGTCACCATCCCTTCTGAATTGTCTTCCTAATGGGGTTTCTCATAAGAGGCACCACAATATTCAAGTGGGAGACAAGAG
>VXBP01007634.1:858-48720 GCA_013400115.1 Rhinopomastus cyanomelas
TGAGAGGGTGATAAACAGTCCTGGCTGCTCGTGTGAGAGAAGCTATGTAGGTATTTCAGAATTTCACTCCAGCTTGGTCTTCCAGGCATATTTTTCTTGAATGCCTTAAAACAGCAACACCTATGCAGTAGTGTGCGTAAAGCTCGAGTGAGAAAGGAGAGGGTGCAGAACAGCTTGCCAACCCTGCGTAACTAAAGAGAACTTGTTCTAGCCTTGAGTTCAGGGTTCTTGAATGCTCAAAGGTGGTTTGGTGACAGTATGGTCAGAAGTAAGAGTAAGGCTCTTCTCAGATCACACTACCTCCTGACAAAGATCAGGTGGTGACTCACCTTGTAGTCTACCCAGTGTAAAAATACTGAGGTTCTTCAGGTCTAACCCAAATGGTAACGTAAGGAGTTTCTGACCTCGAGTATGGGATCGGCAGGCTTGTTTTCAAGCTGCAGGTAGGATTTTGCAGTTGTACAAATGGAATTGACGACAGCTGAAAAGCTCATGTTACTAACCCAGGAGAAGGTTGGATTGAATAGTCTGGTTAAGTGTCTTTAACTTAAGAGGTGCCTACAGCAGTCACTAGTTAATGCTTTTATTTGTGGTGAGTTTATTGACCTGCTTGGCCAGAAACATCTGAGTTACCCGGGGTTTTTATGTGCTAGTGAGCAGTAAGATGGAATGGGAATAATTGTAAGCAACCAATAACTAGGGGGTGACAACTTAAGTAACCCTTACTGTAACCTTCCAACAGGGAGCTTTGCCCTACCATTGCTACAACAGTCCAAAACCCAATAGTCTTGGAGCAGGGACTGTGAATTGTTAAAGGTACACAAAAAAGGAAGCTTTTGTTGACAAATGCAGTGATACTCAAAATTATATCTTCTCCTACTAACTGTAAATTGCTGTTGTGATACATAGTCATAGTAAGGATTTTTCTGCCCCTTTTTTAAAGCAAAAAAGCATCTAAAAATAAGTCACAGGAATGGTCAACAGTGACGGTTTCCTCTTCACACTTCCTTCCAAGTGTGTTACTTCTGAGAGCACTGCACTGGCCATTTAGTTCTGGGCAGTTTTTAATGCGGCTGCTGCTGTGACTGCTGCTTTGTTCATAGTGAAGGTGATCTACTTTCCTAATTATCAGGCAGTGCCATCAAGAGTTGTAGCTGTGTGGCATGCTGCAGCTTCTATTCTGCCTTTGGACTTTTGTTTTCTGAGGCAGCAGGGCTTGAACAAGTAGCTGTCAGGAAGCTCTGTGGCTCTGCGTCTGCACTGCTGCGCCATGCCAGTGTGCTTTGCTGCGGGGTAGGACGTGTCAGCCGAGTCGCAATTGTGATGATGTGGGTATGGTAGCCTCTTTGGCCAGAGCCTGCCTGAGCTGTGCTGCCTCTGTTCCAGCTCTGGCTTCGAGCATTTGATACTGTGTCCCACTCCTGTAAGCCTGTCCTCTGCTGTTCTGCAAGAGTGACTTGGATGGTTTGGGCTGAGAGCACCCAAAGCTGCCTGCCTCTGAAACTCTGTGTAAATAAGCAGAGTTATAAATGCTCCTCATGTGTCAGGAGGCTGGCAAAATTCAAATTCTTTTGTTTAGAGCCGTCTCCGAGGTATTTGGAGTTCTTTTTTGTTTTCAAACAGCTTTTCTCCGAGAACAGTGCTATCTTTTACCTTGTTCACCTGTTAGGAGTACGCTCAGGCTGCTTTTGCGTTGCTTTCCTGTGTTGGTGTTACGCTGCTCATGAGATGGAACAAAATAGTGTTTAGTGCAGTTCATTTTAGACACTTGAACATGCACTTTGCTCTGTAGGAGAAACGGTACTGAAATGTGTGTGGTCATCTGGCTTCCTCTTTGAAGTGCAGATAAAAATCAGCTCTAGTAACTGGGGAAGGTTTCCTTCCTTGGTGGATTATGCCAGCACCAGTATTATCTCCCCTGCTGATGGGCAAAATCCGCAGCTCCTCTCGCGTACATTTGTACGCGCTGCGGGAATGTTTTATTGTACGGCTCACCCCCAGTCCGTGTGTCCAGATCAAAATGCTGCCACCTTGTCTTGACTGAAACCGTTTTCCTCTGCAGCTTTACTAGTTATACAATGGAGAAGAAAAATCGAGATGACTCATGCTTGAAGTTTTGGGGGGCCACCATTGTGAATCACCGTGGGTGGGGCCAGTTTTTCTAAACTTGTGGCTTTTTTAGTGCACACCCAGCCACAACAGCTGCAAGAGCAGCATTTCTCCAACTTGCAAATGAGACTCCAGTTCTTTTCGCTTAGTCACAAGAAAGGGAGGAATCTGCATGTAGATGTGAGCTCTGAGAAAAAGGGAAAGTGCATTTCCCAACTCTGCTCCTTTTGTTGACTATCCTCATAGGATTTTGAAAAATCCATTAAGAACTTTGGAAAATCCATCCCCTGCCCTGTTTTTGGTAGCCAAAGGGTTGTTAAACCAGTACAGGAAGAGGAATGTTTACTTCTGTTCAGTCAAGCTCTGCTTTTCTTTTAGTATTTAGTAATTAATTTCACTCCCTAATTTATGACCAGAAGAAACCAGCCTGCTGCCCCTTCTGAGAGACAGTGGAGTTCTTGAAGCAACAGAGGTAAATACAAAATCGGTGGCAGGATTTCAAAGGGAAAGTTGAAGAGGCAGTTTTTTCTGAAGTCACTTTTACATTTAGAGCTTCAGTGTGTTCAAATACACAGTAGTCACTGTGGGCAAGACATTTATAAAAGAAGCCTAGAATCTGTCTGGGTAACTGCAGTGAAAGGGAGAGGCTGGTGGAGTTCATTGTTGCGCCTGGGTTTCGAGAGCACGCGGGAGGTTAATGTTCCTGGACTTTCTCAGTAGAGTATTAAGGAAGATTATGATGGGCTCTGTCATTATGTCACCAGACTGCACTTGTGAACTTTAACATTTTACTGGTTTGAGCTGCTCCTTTCACAAAAAGGTCATTGCAGAGCAGCGCTGCTAGATCTCAGGAAATCTATAAATAAAGGAAGTGGCTTCTTAATGCCTGGCTGTCCTGGGCTCCTGCTCCTCAGCTTTGGCCAGGTGAATCTATTACCTGAGTCCTAAAAAAAGAAAAAAAAAAATCAGTAAAAACCCTTAAAGAATGATTTGATGTTACTTTGTCCTAACTTTAACTCTTATGTAGTAAGAATTCACGCTGCTATTTTGTTGGTTACGTTGGGAAATGCCACTTCAAGTATTTGTACTGTGTAACCACGAGAGTACGTACAACCTACCTCACACTGGGCAGATGTTTGGGAACTCACCACATTTAAGGCCAGCAAATCTGTGTAGGGTAATGTCATTCATGGATTTTTAGTCTTGTTGAGTAAAATGTCGTTACCATTTGTGCAACCATGAGTTAATCAGAGACTGAACTTGAACTCCCAGAGTCAATGAAACAGCTGTATCCAACAGGCACAGGCAGAAATACATTCTCTGGGTAAGACATTACAATGAGATTATTTCCTGTACTCTTGCATCTGTGCTTGCAAAACAAAAAGCACCTGATATCGTAATTTCCTTACCTTGTGAAAGGATGTTGTTAAGGTCAGTGTTATAAGAGGGGAGATGAGCACCCTAATTCCTAAACAACCCGTTGTCCGCATGTATGTTCCTGATACTACGTCAAAAATAGATTAAAATGAATGTTCAGCAGACCCAGGGAAGCACTGAGCCATCAGAAGCAAAATGGTAGTTGTACAAACTACAGCCAAGGTTTAGAAGGTCAACAAGATTTGAAAAGGGTCTGGAGAACAAACATTGTGAGGAGGGGCTGAGAAACCTGGCGCTGGTTAGTCTGAAGGAAAGAAAGCTGAGGGGATACCTCATCACTGCCACAACTACTTGAAAGGAGGGTGTGGAGAGGTGGAGGTTGGTCTCCTCTCACAAGTAACAAGTGATAGGACAAGAGCAAATGGCCTCTGGATGCACCAGGGGAAGTTTAGGTTGGACATTAGGAAAAGCTGCTCCATTGAAAGGGTCCCTCAGGCCTTGGAACAGGCTGCCCAGGGAGGGGCGGAATCAACATCCCCGGATGTGTTTCAAAGTTGTAGAGATTTGTAGCTCAGCAACAGGGTTTAGCAGTGGCCTTGGTGTAGTTGGGTTGGTAGTTGGACTTGATGAGCTTGAAGGTCCTTTCCAGCCTAAGTGATTCTATTATTTCAACCCATCATCTGGTTACAGAAATGAGGTTTAAATGTTTCTCTGTAGCTCCATGTTATGGTGCAGACAGCACACATACCCCAGAACACAGACCTAGGCACAATAGTTGTTGCCGTTTGAAAATTACCAGAATTCTCAGATGTGCAGAGGTTGTGCTTTCATGAAGAACAAAAAGTTGTGTTACTTTCAAGAGGAACCCTTCCCTCAGTTACCTGTCCTGGGGGAGGTGACACTGCCCTGGAACCTTCCCGAGAAAGGTCTGTCCTGGGAGACCTTTCCCCGGAAGGGCCTGTCCTGGGGGACCTGCCCCAGAAGAGCCTGGCTAGGTCAGCCTATAAAAACCGGAGCGTGCCCTTTGTTCGTTCGCTTTGGGGGCTGTGGCCCTGGAGGGAGTACCCCCAGCCCGTTCCCCAGAAGCAGCCGCGGCCCCAGCCTGACCCCACTGCTGGCGCGCACCTGCCGCCGCACGGTCTGGAAGCGACCCCAGCCGCAACTTGCTGCGGGTGCACAGTCCCGCTGCCGCTGCATCGCCGCACCCCACACCGTGCCCGGACCAGAGAAGCAAGACTGGTGCAGAATTTGCCATGACGACCTCCCCCCCCACAGACAGCCTTCAGCATTGCGGTGAGCTGGGGTACTCCTCTTCCCCCTGGAGCTGAGACAGGAGAGAGAGAGGAGAGAAGAGGATCAGATCTTTGGAAGACCCTCTTGTCCACGTGGGGGGAGGGGGGTGCAGCCCTGCTGACGCAGCCATGCGGTCGGTCTCCATCTTGGATCCTGCACGTGGCCAGCGCCACATGGCTGTGCTGCCGCCATTTTGGAGAGACTGATCAGCAGGAAGAGAGGCTGTTTGTCATTTCTGCCGCTGAGAAAAGACTGGCAGCGCTTAAGCTTTAGGGGAGAGCTTCTTTGTGCTTGGCTGAAGAAGGCTTTCCTTTCCTTCATCTTAAATTGTGGTCCTGAACCCACCACAATAGTCTGGCTAGTCAGTCCTTTGTCTTATTCTTTAACTTGCCTCATCTGTAATGCTGAAAAGTAAAGGGAGGACCCCATCTGCAGTTAGTGGTTCCAAACTGCTACGGTGCAGACGAAGGCAGATACCTTCTGTTACAGGACACTCAGCACACACCCAGTATGCTCAATCCTCTGCTCTAATAGGCTTTAACAATAGTTTGAAGTAACTGGCTTTGGAATTGATTTGGTGTTGCCTAAAACAAGAGAATGTTTTCCAAAAGCTTGAACTTGCCAAGTCTGTTCTCACAGGAGAATGATTTCATGTGGGCACAAGCCACAGCGCTTGCATAAAATGAAATGTAAAAAATTAAACTGGTTTATGATATAAATACTGTGGTGGGGGATTATTTGACTTGGAGATTTCAGATTTCCCAAGGCTGTGCTGGCAGGAGAGAAAAACATGATGGAAGTTGTGGCAGGTAAAGGGTTATATTTGGAGATCTCAGGCTGAGTTGATCTTCCAGACTCTAATTTAGCCATCTGAGGATAGGCCACTAGGTTTGTGTTTTTGCAAAGCAGTTTACTACCGAGAGAGAAGCTCGGGCTATCAGTTCTTTCCTGACTATTTACATATCTTTTGCTGGAGAACCCGTAGCCTCCAGACTTTGTCCTTGCCTTCTCATGTGATGGATTGAAACCCTACAGCTGTGTATCTTTGCTTGAAACATGGGTGACATTTGCCATAATGCCTGTTGAGATTAGGGTCTGTGTTGAGGGGATCAGGCTGAAAGAAATGCTTCTGTATTGGTACAGAATATCCCATTTTCCTTTCCAGTGTAGTGCACCTAGAGTTTTGTAGACGTTGGGTGAGTTTCTGAGGTAACAACAGTATTTTCTGGTTGCACGTTTTCTCATCTTCCATCCTCTTCTGGAAGTGCTGTCGCTGTTCAGATGCTCATTAACTAGAAGGATGTTTCTCATTTGTTTTAATACAACTGAGAGTTGAGAGAGCAGAGTCCTGCTGTTGCAGTGACTGCTGGCATTTGCACTAGTGCAGCATAAATTGGATTTGCTTGAAACCTGGTGTGCCTTAAGCTTTTGATCCGATCCCAGCATAACCAGCACGGACTGAGTACAGGACATGTTGGAGTGGATGAGACTCGGGTAATTACAGTGCAGATTCTGGATAGAATTCAACCAGGCGACAGCTACAGAGGTGAGTCTCGCAGAAATCCTCCCCCAGTTCGGGGGGTTCTTGTGGCCACTTCTCCATTGCGGAATCTTGCCTCGGCTTCTTATTTTCTACCTTTGGGGCACACAGGCAGCTCTTACCCTTTCACCAAATATTTGCTTGTCCTCGTGGTATAAGATTAGGAGAGAGTGTTTCACACCAGTCTGTTTGGTAATCGGGAAATTGGCTGGTCTGGGACAGTGGTTGCGGCAATCGATGGATCACACTTGACACTGACACAATTGCTGCTTCTCATGCTTTTTTCTGATTGAGTGCAGAGATCACAACATCAAGGAACGTGACAGGTGTCGGAAGGGACCTTGAAAGATCACCTAAGTCCAACCTGCCCTGCCAGAGCAGGGTAAGCCTGCAGTACCTGGTGTTCCCAGACTGTCTCCCATCCAAGTACAAACCAGGCCCAACCCTACTTGGCTAATCCAACTTTCTGTCTCTGTAGTAAATCTGCTCTTTAATAGCTACTGTCTAATATTTTTAATTAAACCAAAAAATAAACCTGATCTTTGTTTTGTAGGTAAATAAAACATGGCATTAAGTAGTTTTTTTAGCAGCAGTAGGAGACACAAGGTTTCCTATTACTGCTTGTGTGTTTGCTGTTTCCAACGGGACCTGTATATTCAAATGAAGGACCCTCAACTTAGTCTGACATAGTCGGTCCTGATGTATCTCCTCTCCCTGTTTGTTGGGACATAGGGCTGTTACTAATATTGTAAGAGCTCTTGAACCCTCAGGTTTGAGCTACTGTTGAGACCTGCTGCCATTTGATCACTTTACCTCTGGAGCTTCCATTGGCCCTGATGAAGACAATTGCGTAAGAGGAAAATATGTGGGAATCTGCCTGTGAGAAAGGAGCAAAAATTGGACTTCCTGTACTTTCCTCCTACCATGAGTAACTTCTGTTAATATTAGTGGAGTTTGTTTTCATAAAAACACTGACATGATGTAAAAACTGAGTAATTTCCCTTAGAAAGAGCACAAGCAGAAACACTAACCCCAGAAGATTTGCAGTTGGCTGTGAGCCTTCTCACTCGCTGCTGTGTAATCAGTGGTCTCTTCTGTAGAAGTGTTCTCTCCACCCTTGTGTGCGACGGGTATAAATCTGGAAGAGCACACCTCACCGTGTGTTCTGTGAGGACCTGGTGGTATGTACTCCTTTGTGTTTAAAAGCTGGCTGCATCATCTTGGCAATGGGATATTCCTCAGCCCTTCTGTAATGTCTTTATTAAATCCTTGGCTCTTTGAGTTCTGGTACTGGAACAAAGTCAGGACTACTAGATATTGATTAAGTTCCCTTCCAAAACTTGACTGCAACTAATAACCAATGTACTTGTTCAGGCCAACTCATGTATTTTTCCACTGTGTACAACCACCTTTGCACTTAGAAATGATGAATCTTTGCTGTGGTTTCCAAGATGTTTAAGTCTGCCCGAATGCTAGAGAAACTCCAGAAACAGTAGTTTCTTACTCATACTCATGGATTGTTTTGGAAGACTGCAGAACTTCCTGAAAGGAGCCAACCCCGAGCACTTAGGCTGAAGCCAGAGCTGTGTCTCCACTTGAAGCTGGCAAGAACTCGGCTGCAGGGGAACCAGGACTTCCTCCAGTCTTGTTTTTAAACTAAATCTCTTGCTTGGAAGATTCCAGGTTCTCTTCCTGAACTAGAACTCTGCCCTTTTCCTAATGTCATCTTTCTTGCTAGCAGGCTTTACTGAAACAGTGAAACAACTGCTTTAAAGTTACAGTTTGCATTTGAAGGAGCAAACCAATGTTTTAATGTGATCGAGCTATTACCTAATAAATGGCATCCCTGAACACAATGTTTAACAAAAGGAAGGATCATTAACTCTGTTTGCACATTGTTTGTACTTAATGTGAAACCTCTGCAGTGTTTGGGGCTTGGGCTAATTAAAGCTTTTCCTAGCAAAGAGAATACCAAGTGCCTAGGACAACATTTCCAGCTGCAGCTTTTGAGTGAGTTAGAAATTGCAGCAGTGTAAGCAAATGCTGGGAAAGATCATTCTGTTCCATTGGAATGGTTAAAGACAGAGAGGATTTGGGCATTTCTCTCTGAATAGCCACTTCCAGAGGCATAAACCCTCTCCCCATTTCCACTTCCCTTTCTTCTCACTCTTAGCTTCATCTACTATTGTGACTACTTAATGTATTTTTCGATATGGGTATTTAACATAACTTAAAATTGCCAGTTCCTTAGATTTTTTTAGTCGTGAAAAACTACCAAGAGGGGTGTCTCTTCTGTTCTGGAAGCTGCACTCTGATTGAGGCTTGGTTCTGGGGCCCTGGCTGCAGCACAAGAAGAGAGAACTGTGTATTATCTTTCTCTGAAGCTTTTAATTGAGCATATCAAAGTCAGATTAAATGCAAAGCACATCCCCTCCACCTGTAGCAGGCTATAAAATCTAGTCTCAGTGCATTTATTTTCTGCAGTAGCTTGGCCTATAGAATTGTTGTAAACACTCAGCACATGCTAAGGAAAATATTCCCTCACAGCCAGGTTTGTGATGCAAACAGTGTCATGTACCACTGCAAATGATAAACCAACTCCAGGAGCTTATCTGACCGAGGAGACTCCTTCAGAGATCCTGGGAACACAGTTACACAGGAGAGAAACTTGCACCTGGGGGTTTGGTTTGGGGGTTTGTTGCCCTGTAGGTCATGGCAGATGCACACTGCTGGCTATAGCAGGGAACATGCATTTCCTACCTCACCTGCTGGAATTCTGGTGTTTCCAAAACCGACAGACAAGTGTCTGAATAGCTTAGTTACATTGCACAGCAAGGAGAAACGATGCACTTGAATTCACCGTGAAGTGGTACCTCCTAGTGTTGCGTAAGTTTGATTCTGATATAGTGAAATTTTTCACGAGGGCTACATTTTGTTCTGAGGAAAGGGGAAGTTTACTGAGAACAGAACTGCTAAACTTCAGCAGTAGGCTGCTGGCTTGCCCTGAAGGTGCATCAGTGGGAACATTCATCTCAGTCCTGTTCTTAAAGTCTAATTAAACTTCAGCAAGAGATTGGAGACGTAAAGTGTAACTTAACTTGGCAAGTTTGGCGTCTAACCAAATGGCACTGATATGGAGGTACTTTGTGAGTTCAGTATTGGCACTATTTAAAATGCTCTAGCATCATTTAGTTTGGAAGAGACATTTCAGATCATCAAGTCCAACCCTATACCCTCCTCTCTCAAGACCACCATTAGACTCGCCTCTAAGCCATGTTCCCTACCACCACATCTGTGTGGCTTTTGAACACATCTCAAACCTCTTCCTGGGCAGCTTGTTCGAAGTTCTGCCACCCCTTGCAGTGAAAAAACTTCTCCTAATATACAATCTAAACTTCCCCTAGTGAACCTTGAGGCCATTTGCTCTTGTTCTGTCACGATCCGTGTTTCTTTGGCATGGGTTTGGGATAGTTCTTCCATGGACCACACTTCCATACAGCCACGGGCAAATGCCAGTAACACTAAAAGCATTATTGTGCCACTTTTTCTTGAAATGTGAAGTATGTTCATAGGGAAAAAAAAAATCATAGAGGATGTTTAACACCATTTTGTTCTGTAAAAACTGCTCCCCTGATTGAAATCCTTGACCTGTGGGGAAGGCTAAGTAAATGCAGCTAGGTTAAGCAGCAGCTCAAAGCTTTCTGTATGTAAGATACAGAAATGATGCAGTAAGACCTTCCGAAGCCACGTCTATACATACAGGCATCTTTTTTCCACTAGTCATGGGACCAGTGAAGCTTCACTGCCTACACAACTGTGCTTTTGTCCTGTAAATGTCTCTCTTACCTCAGTACCCAAATTGTGCTTCATGTTCCTCAAGGCTCTGGAGTGGCTCTCAGGTGGTCCGAGTTAATGTTTCTGCTGATACTCATCCATCAGGAATGATAGGCACTGTGTTGCTTATTCCAGGAGCATTGGAGCTGCCCTCTAAATCCTAAAGATTATTCCTTTCTGCAAAGCAAAAAAAACCCCTTCTCAACCTCTAATATTTTCTTTTGTTCTGTTTAATGTAGATTTACTCAGCACTGAGAACTTCGATCGGCACTGACAGATACCCTGTAAGTACAACTGTGTGTGTCAGGTTTTAAATCTCCAAAGCAGCCACCATCTGTTTATAATGGTGCCTTTAAGACTCAGTAATGATGTGTGACCTGGATATTGTGAAGTACCTGTTTGAGTCCTCGCAATACTGTTACAGTTAGGAAGAATTGCTTTCCTGAAAGGGTTGTCAGGCATTGGAGTAGCCTGCCCATGGAGGTGGTTGAGTCGCCATCCCTGGAAGCGTTTGAGAAAGGTAGATGTTGTGTTGACAGATGTGATTTAGTGGTGATGCTAGAGCTAGGAAAAGGTTGGACCCTATGGCCTTGAAGGTCTCTTCCAGCTGAAACTGTTCTGTGATTCTTACCCATTGTCTCACCTGCGCCTCATCAGCGCTTGGATGGCAAGAGGAACAAGTCCTCATCATTTTAGATACAGTAAAAAACCAGGGACAGCTCTTACCCCAGAGACCTCAGTGCAGCGAGAGAGGGAAAAAGTGCACAGAGAAGAGGAAGATGAGATTGCTATATATATTGATAACATCAGTCAATAGAAATGGAATTAGAATGTACTAAGCAAATCGATGTGTGATCGTCAGGCCTTTGGTAGTAACACACACACAGAAACTACGCGGAGCGTGCTGCGGCGGTTCAGCGCTTTACAAGCTGCTGAACACTTCACACACAACATAGACAATTAACGTGCAGGAGATCAAATCCAGTGGCAAAGTGACATGTCTTTTTGTAACATTGGCCAGTCCAGAACAATTGGCTGAAGAACTCTCCTTCCTTTCTAAATTAGTCAGTTGATATTAGCAAGTAGTTTTTACCAGTAGAAGTCCTGAAAAAGCTTCTACTTAGCTGGAATAAAATTTCTAGTACTGTCTCATTACGTTGTTTGCATGAGTCCAGCAAGGCTGCTTTTTGTCCAGGTCTTGGGGTCTGGGTGTCTGCTCACATGCCCTTTGTTGGAAGGTGTCGAGCACTGGGGGTTCTCCCTGGGCTTCCTTCAGGTGTGTCACAGCACTGTGTCTAACCATGGGCACGCGCAGAACTTCTCTGACCGTAACCTCGACGCCCTGGCTGGCTTTTGTTTCAAAGACAAGCTTGATTGCTGCTTTTGGAGCACTGAATTAACTGGAATGAAGTAATCCAAGCTTCATTTTGGGGAACTGGAGCTTAGGGAAGTAAAGTTACCTCTCTTCTGCTGAAGTTTGGCTGCTGAGCAGTTGATGCTGATGAGGTTAAGTAGAGCAGAAGAGCCATATACTTTTAGAGAAGAGTGGATCGCTCACTTTTTATAGAAAGAAGGATGCATGCTCTCTCCTGAACAAGTCTGAGCTTAGCTGAGTGTGTTCAATTCATTCCATAGTAATTGTATTTTACAGATTTAATTAAACAAATTAACACACTGATCACGTTACGTTCGGTATCCTCGGATCTCTTAAGCTTACAGTACCCTGAGTGCTGTTGGTATTGGCTGCAACACAGCTGCAGATGTTGTGCTTCTTACTAAAAAGCCCAACACCCTACTAACAGACACTTGTTGAACCCAGCATGGCAACTGCAGCCTCTCATCACCTGGGTGGTAATAAAGGTACATTTTTGCGGGGTGCTGACTTTTTAACGTGTCCCTGTTCTCCTGGGTTCTGTTTATCAGACTCTGCCCAGGAAAGACTGGGCACCTGACTGCCTTCGCTGTGGGTCTGAGGAGCCGCTCTTCTGTTGGTGCGTTTTGTTTTCCCTGCTGCGTGCATTGTTTGTGGTGCTTGCGTGCCATCCAGGTGAGGAGAAGAGCATCTGTCTCTGATGAGCTACTACAGGTGTGGGTGTGGTGATGCTTTTGCTTTTTGCTCGTTATTCAGGCCCAGCTCTCCTTAAAAAAGTAGACGTGTCTGCTACGCAGACAAACCTTGCCAAGTTGCTCTTTATCGTAGATAGAATCGAAAGGGCCGGTTTGGATTCCCTTTCCCAATCCTGCAGCTCTGAAATGCTCATGTTAAAGTACGTTTGTGAGAGGGGAAAGCAGATCTTTGTCATCCCTTTCCAAGAATCTGATGCTCACAGTGAAGAGATGAAAAACGCAGTTGCTGGAGCAGAGTTAATGAAGTAATTTTGTCATAATTGTATAGGGGTTAGATTACAACTATTACTTGGAGCACTCTATAGGAAGATAGTTTTGGATTGAAAGGTATCTTCCAAAAAGCAGTAATCTGCTCAATCTTTTCTCTGTAGAGCAAACGTTTAGGGGAAAAACAACTGTTGACCTTTCTCATAATTACGTAATTGGAGCATTACTCAAGCATCCTAAACACAATGTTATGATGTGAAGGCCAGTCTTCATCTCAATAGCCCTGAACTATTCAAACAGAGATAGTGGGGAAAAGTCTTCAAAAAGTAAATATTTGTGGATACAACAAACATATGTGGAAAAAGATTCTCCCTGTTGGTCTAGGGAGCAGCACAGGGCTGGACCGTCCAACATATGCGATTCTTAAGTCAGTTACTTCAGTCTCCTTTGTCCTGGTGCATTTGAAGTGAGCTCTTGGGAGGACTAAAATGAATGAACTGCCTGTAATATTACTAATTTAATTCTCCTTTTTTTTTTTTTTCCCCCTGCTCTCTGCTTTGCTCTGGTCTTCACCTGCAGGTGTGCCCACTGTTGGCTCTCAGAGGTTACTAAAAATTCTAGCAGCTGCTCTGAAACCGAACTACCTAAGCTTCACCTAACTGTTGCTTCTTCCTACACCACACGGCGCTGCTGCTTTGTTCTTGCTGCTTCAGAACCCACTAAGAGATTTTTCTGTTTTAAATACCTGCAATGAAACTTAGGCTAGAAGTATGTGACGTTCTCTTGCTGCCCGTGTACGTGATGATATCTCTGTATAGTATGCTTGTGTTTATTCCATGGTATTTTCTTACCAACGCCAAGAAGAAAAAGGCTATGGCAAAGCGTTTAAAAGCCAAACCCATCTCGGACAAACCTGGAAGCCCCTACCGTTCTGTCACCCATCTGGACTCACTAGCAACCATAAACATCCCCGGAGCAGACACCTTGGACAAGCTGTTTGACCATGCCCTAGCAAAGTTTGGGAAGAAGGACTGTCTCGGGACCAGGGAAATCCTCAGTGAAGAAAATGAAATGCAACCCAATGGAAAAGTGTTCAAAAAGGTAAAACTTTTACTTAATTCTGGCTTGGTTTTCAGCTGCATTGAATCTTGCCTAGTAGTGGCTGTCCTCATTGATCTTAACGTTGATAGTCAATATTTTATAGTAGTCCATTTTATAGTAGTGAACGAGAACGCGGGATGCACTCTTGGCTTCACGACAAAAGAAAATGCTTTCTTCCTGGAAGGAAGGGCAGTATTTGCATTTGTTGTTAGGCACCAGCATCACACCTTTTAATTTTTCCCCTCACCAGCTGATTCTAGGAATGTACAGATGGTTATCGTACGAAGAAGTAAATGAGAAAGTGCATTGCCTGGGGAGCGGGCTGACTGCCCTGGGACTGACCCCAAAGAGTACTGTTGTCCTCTTCTGTGAGACCCGGGCAGAATGGATGATCGTAGCTCTGACCTGCTTCAAGTACAACTTTCCTCGTGAGTGCTGGACTTGTTCACTCCTCTTGTATCTGAGAACCGTTTCTCAGCGCTGGTTTGCCTGTGCCAACCCTGCCAGAAGAATTTGGCAAACTCACTCTGCCTGTGCTCTGATTCTTACAGGCTTCCAGACCGTTCTGTGCGTTGCACAGATCTCCAAATTCACTTGCTCATCCTTGCACATCTATTTTTCAAATGTTATTGTAGTAACGTTCTAGGCGTTAGGTACGTAGCAGGATGGTTTTGCCTGCCCCCAGGCTGCCTCTTTTTCTTCCCATATTAGTAGCAGCTGACTGCCAGAAGTTCCTGCTGCAGGGTACATGGAGGGGCTGCTGAAGGACAGTGATGAAACGTGTTGCTGTTAGAGTAGATGATGGTTAATCTGGTCTTGATCTTTGTGCTGTGAGAGGCAGGAAGAATAAGAATTACTCTGTCTCTTCCACATGATCCCTATTTCCCAGGAATAATGGTCCTAGGAGGTTAGAGGTTGAGACAGCAGACAGTGCTAAAGGAAGGAGGTGTTGTCACTAGAGAGGTTATGGGAACAGGTGAATTCCTTGGTGCCTGAGAGGCACTTATGGCACCTCTGTAACAAGTCAGGGTTAAAAATCATCTAGCAACATGAAACAGTCTGATTCGCTGCCTCGCCCCCATCAATAATTTCATGGGAGAAGCAAAGTAGCTGACACAGCTGAAAGAGATGCTTGTGCAGAGGTCTTAGCTTAGAAAACTCCTCACAGATGATTCCATCCCTGCGCTACTTTTCCTGCAGTGTCCTTCAGCATTACTTAAACATCTTTTCACGTTCTCGCTCTCCTCATGGTAACAGTTGTGACATTGTACGCCACCCTGGGTGAAGAGGCGGTGACCTACGGGCTCAATGAGTGTGGAGCATCCTATTTGGTCACTAGTGTAGAACTTCTGGAGAACAAACTGAAGGTAATTTGGTACCAGCTTCACCTGCTCACCAGCAGCTTTAAGAACTTGGCAGTGCGGTCAGTGCTAAAAGCTTCATTTCTCTTTCACAGACAGCTTTGCCGCGCGTCTCTGGCATTAAGCACATCATCTACGTGGACAAGAAGACTGTAAATAAATCTGAATACCCTGAACACGTGGAGATCCATAGCATGCAGACAGTAGAAGAACTGGGAGCCAAACCAGAGAACTGTAAGTGAAGCACTTGCCAGAGATCTCCCCAGGCAACATTAACAGTGATATCAGATCACAGCCCAACCCCCATCCTCCATGCAGCTCTCTAGCAAAGACTGTCACAGACCTGCCAGTTCGTCCTCTGGCTTCCTGGAAGGAAATGGAAAATGTGTTTCACCTTTATTTACCGTCCTGACCCTTTGTATAAAAGTTGTCTGGTATTTTAGGGTAAAACCTTTATTTGTAGCTTCTAAACTATAAGCAGAATTATTTCGTTTTAAGACTCCATCTTTGGTTTAGGATGTGGCATAGAATCTGCAGCAGTGTTCCATCTTCTGCTACCTTCTGTTACCTTCAACTAATTTAATTTTTACTATTTTCCCTAAGAAAATATGAGAGAGCACTTGGGGTTTTGGGTTTGTTTTTTTTTGCACCTTGGCTCTTAAGGAGTTGGCATCTAAAAGCACCTTGGGCCAGAGGAATAACTGTTCCAGTGCTTGCTGCGCTAGGCAGTCAGCAGGGACTGTAAACACCTGCTCCAAGGAAGGAAAAAACAACCTTGATCATATCTTTTCCTTAAATCTGTGCTTAGCCAGACCTCCTCGCTCTTGAATAAAAGGAGACATAAACTGGCAGAGGAGCCTTTGCAGGGAATCATAAATCCACTGCAACTGCTTATCTCTGATCAGCTCAAGGTGCAGATACAAATCAGCAGTTACCTTGAAGGGAGGTTCTCTTGTGGGGTTTTTTCCCTGAGAACCTGCTTCCCTTGCAGACACTCCTCCTGCCTCTCTAGCTGTGAAAGCCATGAAAGCTAATAATGAATGGCAAGGGATTAAAACCAGAAATCAGAAGTTGTGTTGTAAGCTTACTGCTTCCCCACTAAATACTAGAAGGCTCATTTAAAAAACCCATTGTCTTAGCTCTGCAACCTAGGCTTTGGAAGAGTGACTGACAGAAAAGCCAGCTGGCAGTGTTTTGGGGGTGTTGGGTTGTTTATTTTCTCTTTTCCCCTTCAGTGTTTTGAAGGGAAAGGAGATACTCTCCACTGCTGTATTTCTCCCCTTTGCTGCCCTTCACAGGTTTGAATCACAGAACATCAGGGATTGGAAGGGACCTCGAAAGATCATCTAGTCCAATCCCCCTGTCAGAGGAGGATCACATAGACCAAGTAGCACAGGAACACATCCAGGCAGGTTTTAAACGTCTCCAGAGAAGGGGACTCCACAACCCCCACTGGGCAGCCTGTTCCAGTGCGCCGGCACCCTCTTTCTCACATTCATATGGAACCTCCTATGTTCCAGGTCTTCAGAAGGTTTTTACTATAAAACTTTCAGTCAGCCCTAAGACATGACAGAATAAGTATCACTCAGATTTGAGGAGCTCAACTATTTGTAAAACCCTTGAAAGTCTGCCTTCCCTCATTTCCTCTGAAGAACAGACCACTGCTGCCCTCGTCTGCCTCCACCACTGAGCACAGAGCGGCCCACTGTGCTTGTCTTTGCTCAGGGACCTGTTTCACACTGGTTGATTACAGATCTTTTCACACTGATTAATTACAGAAAGAACCATTTAGAATGTGGAGAGGCAGCAGTATTTTTCTCCTGTGTTTTGCAGCAAGCATCCAGCCAAGCAGACCTGTTCCTACAGACTTGGCTTTAGTCATGTATACCAGCGGCTCTACCGGAAGACCCAAAGGAGTGATGATGATGCATAAAAACTTAATAGCAGGAATGACAGGACAGTGCGAGAGAATACCTGGACTGGGGTAAGAAACAGTGGCAGTATGTGCAGAGAAATAAAACTGAACAGGATGGTCTAAAAAGCCTCTTGCTAGCATGAGGTGTTACCAGATTTCTTCATCTCAGTCATAGAATCTCCCGAGTTGGACAGGACCTCCAAAGGCCATCTCGTCCATATTGCAGTGAGCAAGAACATCCTCAACTACAGCAGGTTGCCCAGAGCCTTGTCCAGCCTCCCCTTGAATATCTCCAGGGATGGGGCCTCAAGTCCCTCCCTGGGCAACCTGTTCCAGGGTTACTGTGAGCCTTGTCTCAAGTCTCTTGTGCTTGTGACGTGCCCTGCTGTTTGAAGAGGATGCCCTTCTAGCTCCTCCTGTTACTACGTTGTTATTACGATGCTCAGTTTTAGGTCTGTGCTAGATTTTTCACAGAATCACACGGAACATTAGGGATTGGAAGGGACCTCGAAAGATCATCTAGTCCAATCCCCCCACCACAGCAGGATCCTCTAGATCAAGTCGCACAGGAACACGTCCATGTGGGTTTTAAACGTCTCCGGAGTAGGAGACTCCACAACCCCCCTGGGCAGCCCGTTCCAGGGCTCTGTTACCCTCATTGTGAAGAAGTTCCTTCTCATATTTATATGGAACCTCCTGTGTTCCAGCGTACACCCACTGCCCATTGTCCTATCCTGTGCATCAGGAGATGCCACCATATAATGAGACTTGCCTCAAGAGTCTTGGGAAATTATTGTAGATGTTCTGAGGCAGCTAGAACCACTTCAGAAGCTGTCAGAGCCCATGACGTCCACTGCTCTGCAGACACCGCTGTTAGATGGCTGATGCACTTGAGCAGATTCTGCAGCACGTGCACGTCATTGAATGAGTGGAAAAGTCCTGAACTGTGCATCGATCACAGTAAACCCAACTGCAGATCCCCTCACATAAGTATGTTGAGATTTTTCATGAACGTGGGTGTTTGTCACTGCATTCACATGGGGTTTTGCAGCTGAAATAAGCTACGTGGCTAAACCTCTTTTGTGATGGGATATAAAACCAGCTCTGCCTCGATGCTGACAGCTTCCACACAGTGACAGCAATGTGTTCCTTGCTGAAAAATCTGAGAAACCATTGCCTGAATGAAGCCTCAATGATGAGCTCTTTCCACTAATGCCCTTCAGGAGATGCCCTGGTGGCTGTCAAGGATTTGTAAATCATTAGTGATTATTCTAGAACATAGTGATTTCATCCTTTGGTACCTGGGACAAAACCTCCCACAAAGAGAGGAAACAGCAGTAGGGTGCTGAAGGATCTTTGAATTTCTGAGATCATAGTGCAAACCCTGTCTGTCATTCACACTGATTCCTGTAAGCTAGGGTTTCCCCTATTTTATTTCACAAAACCCTGTGGTTTAAAATGGCCCTTCTTGTGTGCAGAAGAATAAACCTCTTATGATCCGGGTCTTTCAGAAGCTAGTAGCTAAGGACACACTGAATCAGTTAAAGAGTATTTTCAGTCTACTCATGCTGTTAATTGGCTGATCCTGTCATTTCCTAGCCCCAAGGACACTTACATTGGTTATTTGCCTCTGGCCCACGTACTGGAGTTGACAGCAGAAGTTTCTTGCATCACCTATGGCTGCAGGATCGGCTACTCCTCTCCGCTCACGCTGTCTGATCAGGTGAGGGGCAGGGGGAAGGAAAAGCAAACTGGAGCTTTCACAGTCCGCATTCTCCTCGCTCTGCTCTCCTTTTTCATAGTGGAATGCTGATGCATGGGACACTTCAGAAGTGCTGTTGTTTCCAGAAAATGATGCACATGAACATTCCTGCTAAACTGCAGCAGCTCACGCCACATGTTTATTAAAACATCACTTTTATGACACTTTGAGAAATCTAAAAGCAAACCTAAGAAATGAGCTCAGCATCATCCACTGAGTGTCAGGATAGAGCAGCAGTTAACAGATCAGATTAAACATAAGGCTGTTCAAAGTCATTTTAGGTTTTTGGTCTCTCTTTTATCAGTCCTTTATCCAGTTATTGGAGACCACCCGTTTAGCCCTCTGCCTTTTTTTCCATTTAACAGTTAGGATAAATGAGACCAAATGAAGCTGGAGAAGGGTGTTTCTGTATGTTGTGCTGGTGTAGAGATTGCATCAGGCAAAAAGAAACCTCCCAGAGAAGGGCGGGGAAGAAAGCAAGTGCTAGAGGGATGAAGTAAGAGACACACGAAGTGGACTTCTCGAAATCCTTCTTCCAAAGAGCTGCTTGGTTTTCAGCTTCATCAATGAACATTTCTTTCCTTGTTACAGTCAAGTAAAATCAAGAAGGGAAGCAAAGGAGACTGCACTGTACTTAGGCCTACGCTGATGGCAGCGGTGCCTGTAAGTATGAGGCTTCTTCCTCTCCGGTGTCACTGGTGCGAGAAGAAAAAGGCAGCTGGAGAAAAGTCACTCATTTTCTCCTGTATTTTTGTGCCATCCACCTCAAACAGCTCCAAGCTGTGGTGGTCTGTAAGTTGACTAATTGATCACACATTAAAAGCATCACAGTTAAACATTGCTGAACTAGTGGTGTGGCCACCTGCTCGAAGGAAGAATAAACGGGGGTTTTCTTCTCAACTGTTTTATTTGGCACGTTGGTCTCTGTGTGGTCATTTCCCTTGGTTTCCTTTTTGTAGGAAATCATGGACAGAATTTATAAGAATGTCATGAGTAAAGTCCAAGAGATGAACTATATCCAGAGAACTCTGTTCAAGATAGGCTATGACTACAAGCTGGAACAAATCAAGAGGGGATACGATGCACCTCTGTGTAATGTGTGAGTATAACTTGTGGTCCAAGTGTCCCTTTCTCCTCATCATTCGTTAAGGCAGTCTGAAAGAAGAGTCATCTGAGCTGGCTGACCAGACCCTCCTCGTCCAGCACGTAGATACCATCTCATGACTGAAACAATCATGTTTTTTCTGGACTATTAATGATAAGAATTACCAATGCTCAGAGCAGATGACCGATAGTAGCTTTCACTAGATTGCCATTTTCTTCAGTAATAAGACTGGAACGTTTGTTGAGTTACAGGAATTCTGTCATCGTCAAGTGTTACGCAAGAGCTAACGTATTTCCTGACCCCTGCTGCCCACTAGAATCTGAATGATTAGGTTAATTCTTAAAGTATTCCAGATGGGAAGGAAAAAGGAGGATTGTGTCTCTTCTAAAAAGTGGGTGGTTTTTAATGGTTTTTTTTCCTCCTTTCAAGATTATTGTTTAAAAAAGTGAAGGCCCTCTTGGGAGGGAACATCCGTATGATGCTTTCTGGAGGAGCACCGCTCTCACCTCAGACACAGAGATTCATGAACATCTGTTTTTGCTGCCCTGTTGGTCAAGGCTACGGGCTAACAGAAACGTGCGGAGCTGGAACAATCACAGAAGGTAGTTCAGATGCTTCTGGAGATACAGTTATCTATAGGGCTGGGTGGGGGGCATTGTAAAGTCTCAGTAGCTCTTAACTGCTGCCTCCTTGCTTGTGGTTTGAGTTGACATGTCAAATGGCATAACCTTTGTGTCTTCCCTGTTTTCTCCCAAAGTTGCTGATTACAGCACTGGCAGAGTTGGAGCTCCTCTGATTTGTTGTGAAATAAAGCTGAGGGACTGGCAAGAAGGTGAGAGTATGACATGTATGGATTTCAGAGTAAGCACCTTCGTCCTGCTCAGCTGCTTTTCTCTGCCTGTCTTAGCTAGGAGCAGAATGTGAAGTAATTCTTTATCTTTTAGAATAGTCAGCAATTTCTGTGTGAACTTCAAGCTGAACTTCCAAAACAGAACACACAATCTAGAAATGACAGCGTGGGTGTTCTGCTGTTTTCAGGGGGCTACACGAATAAAGACAAACCGAATCCTAGAGGAGAGATTATCATCGGAGGACCGAACGTCTCGATGGGATACTTTAAAAATGAAGAGAAGACCACAGAAGAGTTCTCCACTGATGAGAACGGTCAGAGATGGTTCTGCACAGGGGATATAGGGGAGTTTCATCCTGATGGCTGCCTGCAGATCATAGGTAGGCCTCCGTTTCTGATATGTTAATACATTACAGGACCTTGACTAAACAGCTGTAGCCCTGTAGAGCCACAGAATCACTGTCAGACACATTCCCTAAGGTGACAGCTGTAGGGAACTTTGGGAAGTGACATTGTTTCCTGTGCCATTAGCACTAGCTACACGTAGCACATAGCAAAAAATTCATCTTACCTTTACTATAAAGGTTTAAAATTGGAGTCCCTATTATTTTCATAGGGACAAGTAGTAAGTGTAGTGCTGCTGAAACATTTTGATTTCTATAGAGGCTTCTATAAAGTTGGCAGAACATGGATGTGCTGTTAGCTGCTCTCCAATTGTAATAAAAGTTAATTCAAGCTCCTTATTGAATTATCCCCCGTAGCGCTGCACGGACTAAATTTATAGTGGCTTTGTAAATGAGTCTGTGGAAGCACAGAAGTTTTTATGGAGCAGCTTATGTTTTCCCCCTTCCTCCTCAACTCCCAGATCGCAAGAAGGACTTGGTAAAGCTGCAAGCTGGAGAATACGTCTCTCTGGGCAAGGTAGAGTCAGCACTGAAGAACTGCCCATTGATTGACAATATCTGTGCTTATGCCAAAAGGTAAGAGCTGTATTGATTCACAGACTGCCAGCTGTACCCCATTTCCCTGTTGATACACTGCAGTTTTCCATGGTTTCTACCAAACAGACCCCACCAGAGTGCAAGTTACCAGCAGCATCTCTGAGGCAGCACAGGTGCCCAGACTTACCGGACCCTGGAGGAATGCCCAGTGTCTGTGCTGGCTTTTCTGCTACCCCGAGACACTCTGGTTCCATCTCGTCCCCAAACACCTATCAGAATACCAGAGAGAAATCAGTCTGGACACTGCCCCTGATCCAAAGCTCTCCAGCAAGTTCTGGAAGTAATCTTGCTCTCTCCTGTCCCTCCCTTCAACTTAAACACCCTGCATGGAGGGAAACAGAAGTAGTGAGACACCAGGTGTAGCGGGGAAGCTACACAGAGATGCGTGTGTGTCAGATGGCAGCACAGCATGAGCCAACCAAACCTGACATTATAAAACATCTTGGAGGACCTTTGGTCAGTCATTGTGGTTGTAAGTGAAAAGAGGGAAGATTCAGATTAGATACAAGAAAGTTTTTTTTATAGTGTGGGTGGTGGATCGCTGGAACAGGTTGTCCAGGAGGTGGTGGAGGCCCCACACCTTGGGCCATTCAAGGTCAGGCTGGAGGAGGCTCTGAGCAACCTGCTCTAGTTGCAGATGTCCCTGCTCACTGCAGGAGGTTGGACTTAGATGAACTTCAAAAGGTCCTTCCCAGCCCAAACCACATCCTGTGATTCTGTGATCAGTTGGGAAGACTTAATGTTCCAGAAGGATTGTATGTGGAGCAATAACTGCAGTTCCTACTGCTGTGAATCTACATCAAGTGAAGCATCAAGTGACCTCACGCAGCAGTGAGAATGCTGGTCCCCGAACGCAGATCAAGAGACGTTCTTCTCCCAGTCTGCTCTGCCCTGGTGAGACCACATCTGGAGTATTGTGTCCAGTTCTGGGCCCCTCAGTTCAAGAGGGATGTGGAGCTGCTGGAGAGGGTCCAGTGTAGAGCAACTACATGAAGTGGAGCACCTCCCTTACGAGGAGAGGCTGAGGGAGCTGGGTCTCTTGAGCTTGGAGGAGACTGAGGGGTGACCTCATTAATGTCTATATATATTTGAAGGGTGGGTGTCAGGAGGATGGAGCCAGGCTCTTCTCAAGGTCATCTAGTGATAGGACGAGGGGCAATGGCTGTAAGCTGGAACACAGGAGGTTCCACATAAATGTGAGAAGGAACTTCTTCCCAGTGAGGGTGCCGGAGCACTGGAACAGGCTGCCCAGGGAGGTTGTGGAGTCTCCTTCACTGGAGATAAATGTTCAAGACCCGCCTGGATAGGTTCCTATGTGACTTGGTCTAGGTGATCCTGCTGTGGCAGGGGGATTGGACTAGATGATCTTTCGAGGTCCCTTCCAATCCCTAATGATTCTATGATTTCACATCCTGAAGTAGGACTCTCAACTGTTTGCATCTGTTTTCCTCCCTTCTCTGGCTGTGCCGTGCTAGTGACCAGTCTTACGTGATCAGCTTCGTGGTTCCTAATCAGAAGCAGCTGATGGCATTAGCTGAGCAAAAAGGCATCAGTGGAACCTGGGCAGACATTTGTAACAATCCTACAATGGAAGCTGAAGTTCTGCGAGAGATTACAGAAGTGGCAAACAAGAGTAAGTGAAGCAGCGCTCTGTACTCACCCATCTCACAGTGCCTGTCCAGCAAATACTGTTGTTAGCTTCACTAACTGCTCTTCTTTCCCCTCCCTCTGTGTCTGCCAAAACGTAGACATTTCACTGGAGTTCCAGACCGTAGACTGTTACCTGTTACCCCAAGCATTCACAGACTGCTTGGCCATGTTAACTACTGCAGCTTTTATTTTCTAAGAAAAGCTGAGATTTCTTTTAGCTAAATCCTTGAGACAGGTTACTTGTCTGAGAGTTAAAACAAGGTCCAAAGGAGCTGTCAGTTTGGAAGGAAAGTTTAAAACATATTTGCTGCTAAAAAAACTCGCGAGGCCAGAGACTTCCAAGCTGTTTTTCCCCGTCTGCTCCAGCTTGAAACAGCCACACTCCTGTGGCTGTAACAGCTTAAAAGTTGCTGCTCCTTGCTGGGGTACTGAAAGATCAAAAGCCTCAATAGCCCTTTAAAAGGCAAAACAATTTACAAACTGGAGGAAAAGAAAAGCACTTAGAGAAATAGTAACTGTGACTTCAGCACATGCTAAGCCCTGTCTTGAACTTCAGAGGAAAGAATCTGCCTTTTGAAACAGAAATCGAGAATGAAAGGCTCTATTGAAAAAAGCCCAAACCCCACAAAAAGCAATCTGCAGGTCCCAAAGTTGGGGTTGCCCATCTTAATCTGTGTGTTTCTGTCATGAACTGGCAAAGTACAGTCCTTAGAGGTTGGGTTACTCAGAAGTCATTTCTACCTCCTAGATACACACTATTGAGACACAGCTGATTTCTTCTACACTTGAGTCCAAAAAGAGCTCGGTCTCATTTTTAGCAGAGCATAATGCACCTTCCTGATAAGCAGGCACTGGCTTAAGGAAGATGAAGCAGCACATGACAATCCCTGTTCAAATTCATAGCAGAGCTTCTGGGGACAGACCTACAGCCACATCCCCCAACTGTCCGGCATCTGCTGCCACCTAGAGATCTTCCGGCCACCAGTCTGCATCCTACTGGGTCTCTGCAGGCTCCTGTGCAGGAGCTGGTAACAAATCCCATCAAGAACAGCACACGCGCAGCAGCTCCTGCCCTGTTCCTGCTCTCCCTGCCTCCTCTGTGCTCCCTGCCTTTACCCCTCTTTATCCCAGTGTCTGCGTGAGAGATGGAAGCAGCTCTGATAACAGCGAGGCTGTGCATGTGCCAAGCTGCCAGCCAAAGAGAAAATGTGACTGATATAACAAAAATACAGAGATGCCCCTTTCTTTTGAGCTCGAAACTCTTAGGAAGGAAAAATCTGGAAGAAGGACTCATTCAGCTATGGAAAGCACAGAAGTACTTGATAGGAATTTAAAGATGAAGCACGCCCGAGTAGTCAGAGTTAATCTAGCTATTCCTACATTCTTATAAAGGTGCAACCCTAGATCTCAGTTCCTCAGGCTCCGCGGTCACTTGCTGCAGGCATTAGATTCTGCAGCCACTTCCAGTGACGCTCTAAGGACAGTGTGTTTCATTACAGCACTTGCACACTATCACATACTTGGTGTTGGGACAAGATTAAATTGGTGTGACCCCTCAAGTAAGGTCACTTCAAGTAGGAGAGCAGGTTACCCAGGGTACAGGGCGCTCACCCTGGATCTGTAGGTACCATAAGTTATGTCTCATTTGACTCTGCAGTCACAGTCCTGCTTTTGCTCCTTTTGTCCCCGCAGTGAAATTAGAACGGTTCGAAATTCCCATCAAAGTACGGTTAAGCCCTGAACCATGGACCCCAGAGACTGGGCTAGTGACAGACGCTTTCAAGCTGAAAAGGAAAGAACTGAAAAACCACTACATCAAGGACATTGAGAGAATGTATGGAGGCAAATGAACCAGTTGCGACAGCTGGAGAGTGGTGCAGGTGGTGCCTTCTCATGCCTCCACGTGGGATGTCTGTGTATACTGTAGATATCACACATCCAGAGAACATACCAAACGGGTGAATGTTTCTGTAAGCTCTGAGTACAGAGAGCATCTTAGACTCCAAATTCTTCATTATTAGCAGGTTAGATGCTGATGGTCTTCATAGAGTTTAGTGTGATCATCTCCAGTGTTGAGACAGACATCGTTGTGTGACACAGTCCAACCAGGTAACTGTTCTTACTGGTTCTCTGGCACTGTTTCTTTGAACCGCTCGGAAGCCTGGCCTATATTTCACAGAGAAAACTCATGTGCATTGGGATGAGTCTTTGGTCATAGTAAGAAACTTGGAGAGGAAAAAGGGAATAAAGTCCATCCTTCATTTAAAAAACAAACCAAGATGACCACTTCAGTCAAGAACTTGCTAGAGATCACTAATAATACATTGAGAGTTAGAGGGGTTCTTCTGCACATCAGTACCTTGGATACTTACAGTGCCTACAAGACAGCAGAGTACCCTGACTGAAATCAGAGGCAACTGAAAACAGGTTATTGCAAATGCTGTTCAGGAGTGTTTGACTATTTCAACGTCCAATTCACCAAATATGCTGAATTGTCACTTGTCACAGTGACACTTTACTTGTCACTGTGTTTTCATTTTAGCCCAAGCAGAGCTTTCCACTGGGACACGCAGCATAAAAGACAACAGAGAGCTGCCTGCTGCCGCCTCAGTGTAGAACCTGTGTCTGGACTGGCAGACAGTGATCAAAGTGAAGGGAAGATTCCAAACTTGATCAAAACCAGAAGGTGGGTTTGGTTTGGGGTTTGGTTTTTTTTTTGAGGAGCAGTTGGCAGTTCTTAAAGCACCGATTCCCTGGACCCTCACATACCTGTGAGGTCACTTGGATGTGGTGTAGAAGCGCACAGTCTGACTGCCTGTTTGCTTTGTGGAAAGCTATTTCTGCTCGCCTTTTCCATCAGCGTGACGAGGCAGCCAGAAGCCGACTGTGGTTCCCCCATGATATACTTACAGAAAACTAGCCTGTGGCCAGGGAGTCTCTGCTGTGTGGAACTTGAGAAAAGAGACAAATCACTCTCGACCAAAATTCCTTAGCCAAACATTCACTCATTAACTGGAAGTCGTGGGTGTGAAGAAGTGGGAAGATAAAATGTAATAAGGGTTCATCATTCGGTGTGCAGAATCCTGTGCTGTGTCTGCTGAATTGTAACAGAGTTCCCGCATCCCTGCTGCCTCTTCACACTTGAACCACGAATGCTGTAAAAAGCAGAAGCTCTCGATACTGCTCTACTTTGCACTTTCTGTATTGTTTTATATATGTTGCTTACCTTTTGTACAGCTGTGGCCCTCAACTGCTCCATACTGCAGATTGATTTGGAACCATGTATAGATTCCTGTCGGTGATATTTGTGTTGTGTATATGGTGGGTAAAAGGAACAACTCTGTGGTGGTGTCACTGCACGGAGAGGGAAGAGATTGTGCGATGCGTCTCTGGACACCACGACTTGCGACTTCAGGACAAGCTCTCCCTTTAGCGCACATATGTATATTTTTTTCTTTCCAGTTCAAACAGATTTTGACAAAAATAAATCCTGGTTCTGTATTCATTAAGTAAACTGCCCCTTGTCTTTGGGACCAACTGCAGCCTTCCCCATACCCAGCTTTCCAGTCCAGAACCTGCCAGCTCATCTTCCAAACACCCCCAGGGGAAAGGGAAAAAAAGGAGTGAAGAAATAGCATCTCTAAAAGAAAGTTGTATTTTCAAGACACATACAGTTGGTTTATGTCAACGGGAAATACTTCAGTGTCAGCTTCTGGAGTGACTGGGTCCTGGAGCTACACTACCCACTCTTCGACAGTCACAGTTGTTAAAGAGCCTCCAGTCAGCCTGTTGGTGTCACAGAGTGAACTCCATGTCAGAAAGTTACTCTCACTTGAGCCTGTCAGAGGATTGTCTGATTTACTTTGTAAACCATGAATGTATTTATACAAACTCTTTATTTTATTGAGAGTGCAGGTGTCTTTGTGTCCTGGTTGACTGAGGGTTGGTATTTTCTGTCTGTACATACACACGCAGCATTCATGTTTCAGAAGTGAAATACAGTTCAGATACTTAAGCACGTTTGTGTTCTGGAGGGTTTTGTGCACTGCAAACACTTCTGTGGCTGCTGGTAGCACCTCACATTCGCTCTGAAACGGCACAGCTGAGCGTAAACCAGTCATAGAGGAGCAGCCACAAGCACAAGCTCCTGTCATGGAAATAAAAATCCTACAGCAGGGATTTTTTTTTCTTGTAAGAAGTGGGGTAAATGGGGGCGCGCTGGCAAAGACAGTTTGAGGCTCAGCAGCTCTTCACACACATGTGGGAAAGAGGAAGGATTACGTCAGGCTCCCTTCTGGCATGGGGATTATTTGCAAATGCCATACTCACAGTTTGGGAACTTTATCTGTGATGAACTCTAAGTGTCTGACTTCAGAGCCATTACGTGCTAATGACAGATGACACCCCGAGTTTGGTATGGACATATGCCAGGGGACTGTAGTGTGAGGGAGCGGTGCGGTATTGAGTGAGAAGGTTGCAGAAAGCTCAAAGGAGCTGCAAGCTCTTGAGAAAGCAGACTTGGAATTTAAAATTATCCTTATGCTCAGAGGAACAAACACCTTGGTCGATACACGATTACACGTAGACCGTCTACTTCAAAAACCCATAGGATGTCTAGAGAAAACCAGAGGGAGCTCAGGTAGCAGTGAGACCAGAAAGCCTGGTCTGCGAAGGGAGCTCAGTCAGGTTTAGTGGCTCTGAAGAGGGACGGCAAATGGTAAGAGATGACTGACCTTCTGCTACACCTGGTGTTCCCCTAACAAGCACAAGAAAGCCCTTGACAGTGGAAGAAGAGGAAGTTCACACTGACAGTGACTATCAGACACACAATAACTGAACTGCAGGTGCCATCAAGCACCTTCCAGCTGGATAAGGAACAGGACACAAGCTGAGAGGGTGGATCACTCAATTCCAGTCTGACAAGCCCAGCCCACAATGACAGTTTCAAATACCTGCTTTGTGTTCTCATGATACATTAGGGATGTTCCACAGTTACCTGCAACACTAGTAAACTCTGATGGTATAGACAAGCCTAAGTAGAAGGGGTGAGTGGAGGCAAGCGCAAGGCTATGGCAAAAGGCAAACCCCTTGCCTGCCTCACCTTCCCAGGTGGCACTGAGAAATAGATATGAGCCCCTCCTGGAAGACAGGCAGTCTAATAGGAATACAAATGATAGGCAACCTATTCCAGAGGTATTTTTATCACAATTGCATAAATCAGATGGGTCTTCCATTGATATGACAACTTCTTGCACAAAGAAGAGAAGGGTGCTAGTTATTGGAGAATCACTTCTGAAGGGAACCTTCTGAGTTGACCTTCAGCATAGGGAAGTGTCTGCAGTCTACCTGGAGCCCGAATCAGGGATATCACTAGGACGCTCCCTAACCTCGTGAAATCAACTGCCTGTTACCCACTCCTGATCTTCCAGACAGGTGGGGAGGAAGCTGTATTGTGTAGTCTGTAGTCTGGAGAAGAGAAGACTTAGAGGAGATTTGATCANCTCTGTGATTGGTCTTTGGTGTGGTTTGAGATTTTTTTAATGACCTGCCTAATCACTGACCCCATTTACACCAGGGTAAATTGGTGCCTTTGTGAAGGCCACAACTTCAACATTAGAAGCTTAAAAGTAACAAACTCTGTACACAGGACACCAGTGAGGTGACTTGCAAAACAGAATTAGTGAAACTCGCAGTCTCTGCTCACACAGAATTCTGGCTAACACACGCAGGAAAACCCAGGTCCTCTACACTAATCTTACGTAGATTAATGAACACATGCTCAGTTAACTCGGCGCTGCTCTAGTGGGGAGGCTGGGTTAGGTGATGTCTAGATGTCTCTCCCAATCCCTCCCAGTCTGTGGTTTGATTTTACCCTGATGTGATTACATCAGACATGGAGGAACAAGGCTGACAACACTAAATACACATTTGCTGGGCCGGCATTTTGTCATGGTTCAGTGTGACCGAGTCCTGACAGAACTGGGGCACTGTTTGCTCTACTGCTTTGCTGCTGGGAACTGGAAGATCTGAGTCTTGCTACAGCTTTACTGGGTGCACGATCTATTCCAAACTGACAGAGCATTTTCATCAGCTGATGATCCCAGGGAGTTTCCCTAGAACTGTCTTTAGCTGGAAGTGTGTCGCCCTGGCGTCAGGCCAAGGGTAACTAAATCAGACAAGAGATCTGGGCACGGTGGCGAACGCTCAGATCCTTGCCTACACTTTTAACTCAAAAAAAAACACCCCCAAAACCAACCCAGAAAACCCAGCAAACCTGTTCCATTTTCCACTTTTCTCCCAATCTGAACCCCCACAACATGGTTAATGAATGACGCTGGCACACAGCAGCAGTCACTGCATTTGTCACACATGTTTATGCATTTACCCTCACCTGGCTCCTGTGACCACCACCCCTACACGAACCCCATTATTTAAACCCTCACCCTGAGCACCAGCACCCATCACTCTACAATACCATCTTGTATCCCTGAAGTCCTACAACAAAAAGGTGTCACATTCGAGGTCCCTTTCAGTCCCTAATGATTCTGTGATTCTAAGTAAGTTTTACTCTTCCAAATACAAATAAGAAAGAGGTGGGGGAAGCAATTCAACATTTCTTGATCTGAAACAGCACTGGACTGCTAATAGGCCAGTTTTAAATAGGTTCAACAACACAGCCATGACTTCAGGTGGAGTGTTTGCATATTGTTTGCACTTAACCAAAGTTCCAGCCCTGGGAGGTGCTGCTGGGGTGTGTATTTGTTTTAAACAACACGGTATCTAACTTAAACCTTCCCTGTCGGATACAGATCAGCTTCTTCGTTGGGGTGCTCCCCTAGGGAGAGGACACCGTTCTCTAGACCTCCTCACCCTGCCTCACTTTCTGTCTTTCACATCTGAGCCAACAGTCTGTTCCCACTAAGTCTGTTAAATAAAGTTTAATCGGGGTCACTTACCCAGGGCCACTCCGTGTGGAAGGTGTGACACCCACCCTACCTGCCCTGTGCAGCTCCAGTTAACTAGCTGTCAGAGCCACTCACTCGGTGCCATTCCAGGAGATACCTGCCTCTGACATAACTGTGTAACAAGCACCTTGTTGCTTTTCTCCTGTCATTGTTGAAAGCTGTGCCTCTGACCACTCACAGCAACACGGGAGTGATGATAGTGCTGCAAGGAGAGGGGATGGACAAGTGGTGGCAGCGACTTCTCAAGGACCTCTGCAAACAAATGCTACACCCCAATCCAGCTGAACTTTCAACAAGCCAGTGTGGCTTAGTTTTACCCCACACACAGCCAACTCTCAGCACTTCCCACTGAGCAGAGTACTGACTTTCAGAGGAAGAACACCAACAAAACCCTTCAAGCCATCCCAAAACACACTGTTGGAAGCAAACTGAATCCTGGCACCATGTGAAGGAAAATCTCAGACACTGGTTTCTGCCCCTCTCGAGTTTCTAAATGGACATCCAGTCCTTTTAACTGTAGTATAAACTGGTCCATTGTAGCACCTGGTTTATTTTGGTTGCGTACACTTCAGTAGGTCACCCCCAGATAACGAGAAAGCAAGTTGCCCGTAACAACTTGCCAAAACTTGCTTAAGAGACAAGACTCTGTAAAGGGACTCATAAGGGAAACCCCCACTCACAGGCACAACAGGAACACACTGAAATGACCAGGCAGCAACTATCCCTCATACCCTACAGCCCATAAACTCCACCGATACTGAGCAGGAGGAGATCGCAATTGTCCATAAACCAGAGAGTTTCTCAGTTATATGTTGCTGATGGAGAAAAAAAGAGGTAATAAACTGTGAAAGCTAAACATCCTACCTTACTAGCGGTTCTTCTGGAGCAACTTGAAGTCTAGAGGAGAAGCATCATGGAAAGCCAGCCCAGTTCTTTCAGAACCTAACCCAGCAGCACAGAAAAGCTCAGGCCAGCACTACAGCAACCTACCTATCCAGCTGCCCCTACATGTAGGCACTGGTCTGCCGGTAAAATACATCCTGCTCCCTGAACCCAACAACAGGGAAATGGTTCCGGACACAACAATCAGCCCAACCACCTCCTGGAGAGATGGTGAACCTGTAACTCAAGTACAAGCAACTGCAACATTCACCTCAAAGGCCAATGACAAGCAAATTTAAAGCTACCAGATCAGCAACCGGGCAGCAGGGCAAACCCCAAAGCCCTCAGAGCAGTCACAGGATTTTGGAAGACCTGCCAAAGCTCTAGTGACCAGAACTAGCTCCTTCCTGGCTTTATCTTGGGGGAACCCCCGTTTTCCCAAGCATTTACTTTGACGAGGGATCTTGGTCTGTAACTCAGAGAGCCTGTGAAGGGTTTGCACAACTAGGAGCGACCTGCAGCTTAGATGATGTTCAGCAGGTTTCAGCACTTCAGCTGCTCAGGAGCTGCTCCTGGGGTTCCTGGCCTAAGCTCTGCTCAGCTGATTTCTATATGGCTGCACCTTTCAAACAGAATTAGATCATTTTATTCCTTCTAGTGTGGCAGCCTGGCTTGAATGAGATCTGGCACAGTGAGGGAGCAGAATTAGCTGCTTCAGACACCAGGCTCTTCCCTCCCTATTTGGGAGGTGGCTGGAACGCAGGATGGATTTCACATGTTGGGAAGAGGATGGCACAGCCCGAAATCAGCAGGCATGAAGGCTGTGGCTGGAGCCTCTTAAGCAGGGTGCTCTAACCTTGGATTTCTTGCACAAACTGTTTTATCTGAACTCCAGGCACAGAATCACAGAATGATTTGAGTTGGAAGGGGCCTCAAAGCTCATCTGGTTCCAACCCACTGCCACGAGCAGGGCCATCCCCATCCAGAGCCGGTTGCTCAGAGCCCCAAGGCCCAACCTGACCTGGGATGGTGACAGGGATGGGGCTTCTCCCGCCTCTCTGGGCAACCTGGGCCAGGCTCTCACCACCTTCTTCCTTAGAACCGGTCTAAATCCCACTCTTTTAGTTTATAAGAATCACCTCTTGCCCTGTTACAGCAGCTCCTGCTCAGCACTATCCCGACCTTCCTTACCGGCTCCTTTAAACCCGCAAAGACCCCAACAAGATGTCCCCGGAGCCTTCTCCTGTCCCGCTGAACACCCCCAGCCTATCCCCAGGGGTTGGTTACCCAGCCCCGATCACCTGGAGGCCCGCTGGCCCTGCACCCTCCCGCAGGCCACCCTCACCCGGGCTGGCAGCCGCGCAGGGCCGCTCCCGCGCGGCGCGAATCCCGCCCGCCCCGCCCGCAGCCATGAACTGCAGCGCTGCGCTGGGGCGGCTGCAGCCGCTGCTGCGGACACTGCTGCGGGAGCTGCACCGCAACGGCACCGGCCTACGAGCTGCGGCGCGGGGGCCCGGCCCAGAGGGCGATGCCTCCCTCTACATTCTGCTCATCATGATCTTCTACGGCTGCCTGGCCGGGGGCCTGATCCTGGCTTACACTCGCTCGCGGAAGCTGGAATCCAAGCACGACCCCTACCACCTGTACATCGAGCGCGACTGGGGCCGCGCCGGCGCGGGGCAGCAGGGCGAGGAGAGCGGCCCCGAGGGCCGGAGGCTGCTCCGAGACTGACACCGGCCCGGGCCAGCAGCAGCGAGGGGCTGCGGGTTCCGAGGCGCCCGCGCGCAGCTCGGCTCCGGGGCAACCGCGCTCGGGGTTCGGCCGCCTCACGAAGAAGCTGCTGCTGCTGCGGGACCGGGTCCAGTTACAGAAGCGGTGCGGGGAGAACCCGGCTGTTCTCGTAAGAGCGCCTGGATTTGTGTGGCTTTTCTGCAATAAACACCTGCCTCCTGTACGTACCCACACCTCTCTGTCGGTATCTCCCTCGTTATGGGGCTGCGGGGCTGGTGTATCTCACGTTGTTAAAAGCTGTTCTGTCCCTGCTGCATTTTGACCTTTGTCATGGGAGAGCACTGCTAGCTGGCCAGGTGCATGGATAGGAAGGGTCGAGGCTCATTCTATTCTTACGAGTGTGTTTTCGCTCCTGTGGAAGAACAACTGAAAACAAAAAGAGCTGAGGAACTACAGCGGTTCCCACTTGGCAAGCGTCAGCATCTCATCTTGGTACTGGGTTTCTGCTGATGCACGGTAACTACTACAGCCATGGAAAGCCTCCTTCCACACATGGAGACGTGTAATTCCAAGACCATCTTGGTACACAATGAAAACCAGGTACAGCACTGGCTTCCTACAAAACCTGAGGTGGGCAAAGGTTGGTTTCAGCTGCTCCAGCCACGTTAACAGTCTGTCATTCCTTGGTTTGGTTTTGGGGTGGGTTTTTACCAGACAAATATTCATGACCAATCCCAAGGAATAAGTTCTGTCGCCAGGAATGTGGCACCACACAGTCCAAACTGTGATTTGGATTGTACCCAAACCACCCTGCAGGAGGAAGAAGCTTCAGCGTTAACTTGAAAGGAGCACAGATTTTTATATTATAGGCTTAATTTCCCACCCCTCTGGCACATTTCTTCCCAAAAGAGAATGGCTGTCTTGTATCCAGGAAATGCTGCATCTTGCCATCTCTACTGTAACTGTGGGGGAATTGTTGTAAACTGAATTCCTGAAGTGAGGAGTTGAAAACAGAATAACCCTCATGAGGACTGGCAGTTACCAGCTCAACCCTATCACTGTAGGAAAGCACTGCAATACCTGGATAAAGTAACATTAGATATCAGACAGCATCTTCTGACTTCCTAGAGACTGTGATCATTGAAAAGTGTGGGGTGAAGGCACAAATCCGAGCTCCAGAAACAATGTTGATGTGACTGTGTGCACTGGGTCTGTGTGCCAGCTTTGTATCAGTTGTGGTTCAAAGTTGTGGAGATTGGGAGCTCAGGGACAGGGTTTAGTGGTGGCCTTGGGACAGCTGGGTTAATGATTGGACTTGATGTCTTTTCCAACCTAAACAATTCTATGATTCTATGAAACTAGCTCAGCAAAGCAAATGAAATAGTCAGTGCTGTGTGGGGAAGGGGATGTTAGAGACACCACCACTATTCTCAAAATCACTCGTCATGTAGTTAGACACCCGTAAAAGTTCTAGTCAGCAATCCCCATGTCTGCAGGGATTCAGACAGTCCAGACCTCGACTCGTGAAGCTCCGTGAGCAATATTCACATAGATATTAAGCTGCAGAAGCTGACTGGCTCACAAACTTTCACACCCGGCTACCTAACCCACTATATCAGCCTCACTGGAAGATCTGTCCGAATTTTCTTCGGTACCATCAGAATTAAGTTGACCACAATCAAAGCTCCCCCTCATATGGAAAAAGGAACATTAGGTAGTTCCAAACCCTTTTCTTTAATTTATTGCAGAGATTAACTTCTCTTTTACGCCTGACCACTGCCCACAGGCAGGACTCTGCCTTCTGAGCAGCATCGCAGACCAAGAGGTGCGAAAGTGCCGGAGAACTTGCCGTGAGCTCTGGGAGACAGGCAGGGACATCGCCAGGGCTGTTCTGGACACTCAGTGAGTGCTTAACGTCTCTTATTAGGTACCACCAGGTTATGAACTGCTTTTCACTGCTTTATCCCATGGACAAAGCTGAACGAAGCTTGTGGCAGTCCCTGAGTCTGTGACCAACAACACCCCATAGCACATCTCTTCTGTTTATCTTCCCTATGAAATGCAAAGTATGGGCAACACACTGTACTTGGGTTCTACTTTGAAAAAAAGGCTGCCCTGGTGAAAATCTTTTTACCTTTCATTACACAATTCACAAGAAAAGCACAAGCCCTCGTGCCAGGTAACCAACAAAACCTCGTTACAATTATCTGCTGTTCTATCTGTACCTTTCAGTCCCTGAAAGTACCCAAAGGTCTCAGTGCACTGTAGTAATCAGTGATTTCCATCAGTCCATCCACTGTTACAGTCCTGCCAGATGTGTAAATAACACCATCGTGCATTACCTGCAGTGGGCACTGGAACAAGAGAGGGCCCTTAGGCACAAATGCACTATGCTGAAATACACCACCCTTGTACAGAGGGTTAAACATACAGGTACAGTGGGTGACCCACACATTTACTCACTACACACATCTCTTAACAGCCACCACATGTCCAGGACAGCATTTTCCACAATCACATACAGAGATGATACCTGGCTGCGAGGGATGAGGTCAGCAAGGCCAAGGAGCTGAATTGGGAAGAGACATGAAGGATAATCAGGTTTCCTTCGGCTGTGTCAGACCGAAAAGGAAAGTTCCCCCCTTTTATACTGAGGGCGGTGAGACAGCAGCACAGTTGCCCAGAGAGGTGGGAGAAGCCCCATATCCAGCAACATTCCAGGTCAGGTTGGATGGGGTCTGAGCAACCTGCTCTGATTGAAGACGTCCCTGCTTGTTGCAGGGGGTTGGACTAGAGCTTTGAAGGTCCCTCCCAATCCAAACCACTTCTATCCTCTGTGTGTAGGCTTTGCAACATAGACAACTTCTGGCTCAGAGAACATGCCCACTGAGTGATAGCATTCCAGGCTTTTGATGGAAAGACTTTCTGAACTTTCATTCCTGCCTGTATGAGGCCACAAATCTCAGAAGGATCTACGTTATGTTCTGAAGACAGCATTGATTTATTACTCGTTATACCTCATGGTTATCTTTGGGTGCAGTAAGCTTGCAACACAATAAACATTTGCTTTTTATCCCTTATTCCTGTCTCACATCTGACAAACCATCAGGGAGCAATAACCAGTGGAAGACCACTACACAAACTGTACTGCCATTTAGAATAAACAACCCCTTGTTTACACTATTAACTTGATGGAGAACCTGCAACTAAAGATCAAACTTTCAATGCATTGTTCTTTTACTGCTTATTTTGACCCATAACCACTCGGTACCCTTTTTTGTTGTAGTCCACACACAGTTTTAAATTCTGTTAATTGCAAATCGAAGAGGAAAGTGTTCCCTGAGATAGTTGTAGGGGGGAGTTAAGAGTCCTATGGGACTCTAACTGCAGAATTGCCTACTTGAACAAAGCCCTCAGTTTCCTGAAGACTCTCCAATGGAAGCAGCACCACCGAGTTCAGCTGGAAACAGCAATCCTACCCCAGGACTGGGAGAAATGTAACTGAATTAAGTATTTCAGTTAATTAATGTAACTTTCAGGGTAGCAAAACTTCATTCCTTCAGGAATTCAAAGAATCTCAGAATGACTGAGGCTAGAAAAGCCCTCTGAGCTCATCCAGCCCAACCCACGACCTAGTATCACTCCAATGGCACTAAGGGTCACAGCCAGTCTGTCCTTTAGCACCTCCAGGGATGAGGACTCCACCACTGCCCCAGGCAGTCCATTCCAATGCCTGATCACCCTTTCCATGAGGAAGGGCTTCCTAACATCCAAACTAACTCTGCCCTGGCAGCTTCAGGCCCTACCCTCTCTTGTCTAGGTGCTAGCTGCCTGGGAGAAGAGCCCAACCCTCACCTGTCTACAACTTTCCTTCAGGTGGTTATAGAGAGGGATAAGGTCCCCCCTGAGTCTCCTCTTTCAGGCTAAACACCCCCAGCTCCCACAGCCTCTCCTCATCAGACTATCCCTCCATTCCTTCCCCAGCCTTGTTGCTCCTCTGGACCGGCTCCAGCACCTCAACATCGTTCTTGAAGCAAGGGGCCCAGAACTGCCCCCAGTACTCGAGGTGAAGCCTCATCAGTACCCAGTACATGGAGAGAATTCAAACCTCCTAAACCAGTCATGCACAGGAACTCATAATGCTCCTATAGATCGTTCCACACAGATAAGCTTGAGGTGCTGAGTTGCAAAGAAAATGGTGTTTAAATGCTCAGAAGGCAGGAAAACACTGTAGTGGACAGAATGCTGCACTGCAGACCAGGTAGTGGAAGTTCACATTGAGTTAATCTTTACTCCGTTGGCAAGAAAACACTCACCAAAGTACTTGAACACCTGGAGGAATTCAGTGTGGCAGAGACTCTGATGAGTTAGTGCTAAAGCCCAGCAGCAACACTCACCTATTTTTGTTTGTAAGTCCAAAGTGTTTACTGTTTGGAAACCCTAAAGAAAAGATGTAGCTGCAAACACATTGGAACTAAACTTCATTAAACTGTAAGAAGACAAAAACTAGCCACTAAAACTCCTTATCAACAGCATATTCTAAGGCACCTGTACTACTGATGCAGGGAGAAAGGGTCTCTGTTGTCCATTCACAGAAGGTAAAAAACCAGTTTTATTTGTGTTATTACACCCAGCCTTCTGAAGGAGTAAGCTCAGCTGTCGCTGACTGCTCTTTTCAGTCAGGAGCTTTTAAAAAAGCAAAGCTTGTTTAGGAAGGCTTGACTATTCTTTGCTTCAGCCCAGGGTGATACTCAAAGAGCAATTTTTGGAGTCACTTTCAACACACATACAAAAGGGTTTTCTGATTGGCCCCAACTGTCATTTTTCCCCCGCAGTGGTCCTGAGACTTTATGCTGCATCAGGTGTCAGAGCCTCACTCATGAGAATCACAAAAAGCAGCTCCTGCAAAGCCTCACTGCAATCTGCACCTTCACACACAGCAAGAACTTCATCACATGTGGTATTACCTGTTCAGTAGAGTCTGTATCCACACAACTTCACCTTGCATCAGCATCCTCATCTTCTCAAGACCAGCAACCAAAAGCTGCTCTCTACAGTGCAAGTGTTTGGTAGTAATTTGATATTTTAAGCTACAGGTATCAAACGAACTGCTCCTTACTGAAGACAGTCATTTTTTATGGTGAAGGAAACAACAGAGACACAATATGCTCTCAGTGAAAATGTTTACCACCCAAGGAGCTGGCATGAGTCTTGCTCAACTCCATCCAGGTACTTGTTGGACAACAGCCTAAACACCAGCAAGCTTTAGAGGGAAACATCAATTGCAGATGGTAACTCTCAGCCAGTTCAACACTGTTTACTGCTTGACAGTGCTCCTGGTGAGGCACTGGCTACAGGGTTAGCGTTCCAGACACATGCTTTAATGGCAGCACTGACTGCTGCTCACAGCCTGCACCACGCTGCAGTGAGGACACAACTCATACCTACGCCACAAGCAGTGAAGATAAAGCCACAAATTATTTCCTGCAGTTTTGAACAGACTATGAAAACTTCCAAGAACAAAAAACTTACAATAATAATAATAATAAAAAAATCAGAACATCAGGAAGGTTTTTGGTTTTTATGTTCTTTTTCTTTTAAAAATTAATCTTACAAGAAATCTTAAAACAATTTCAAAACATACAAAATATATTCAAGTGCGGAAAGTTACTTTACTGATAAAACAGCATTTCTTTATCATGTGCTTTTCTCTAATCAGGCTAAGGAAGCTTACCCACATCATACCCACCAGAACACATCACTTCTCCCCAGTTCAGAAATTCTCAGTCATTTTCCTGTGGTACTCCAAAAGAACAATGTGATATAAAAGCAGCGGCCAATAAAGGCAATACAGGGAACAGACACAGCATGGAAGATCTGCCAATGTGTCAGTAATACACCCCATAGTGATAAGCTGCATTTTCAGTTAAAGAGCAACAGCTGATCATGGCAGTAGGGAACTGGAATGAACAATGGAACTAGGCAGGATGTAATTGCATTGGCCTAGGGACAAGAACCGGTTATATTTAAACAAACTCCTCACCAAAACCCTCTGTGCATACATCAGGTCCCACTCCAACTAACTGGGTAACTAATTGCAACTGCACATCTCAGTAAGGAAGTTTAAACTGGGTTTGTCCAGCTAGGCCAGTTACTAAGCTCCTCAATCTGTTCCACATTGTGCTGCCTTTTTTTGTTTGGTTGGTCAGGGTTTCTTTGATATTAACTGCAAAAGTCACATTTGAAACCAGCTGCATTTGAGCAGCAAGAAAATAAACGAGTGCAATAACTTGGGACTGAAACTTCGCCTCAGATTCTAGACCTCCCAGTCTGAACCTCCTAGAAAAAGCTGAAAGACTACTGCACAAATTAAAACCTGAATAAAAATCTCCATTAAGTATTTATTCGCAGGACAAGCTTATCAGGTACAGACACAAGAGCATGTTCTAGTGACTGCCTCCAGAGCTCAACGAGCAAATGCCACGGTTGCACCCATGGTTCCATGGCAAATGTCAGAGCTTCTCTGGTGTGTGCCAGCAGCTCTGCAACACAGCAAAGTAAAGAACCAGAGGAGCACACCAGGCCAGTGGCACAGCTCAGCAATGCTGTATCAGTAACAGGCAAACATAGGGTTAAGGGTTGGGTTTGTTTTTTTTTCCCAAAACTTGTAGAAATACAAATATATGAACCTCATAATTTGTTAAGAACAACCAGTAATTAAATAGAGTGATCCTTTCTTCACTACATACAGAAATAACACTATATTTACAGTATTTACAGAGTTCCAAATTCCCGCACCTCCTGCAGCGTTTTGCAGGAGTTCATGTCTTTAGTTACACAACAGTGCGGGACACAAACAGTTGCTGGATAGAGACAGGTTACTAATTCCAACTCAACTGACGTAAAGACTAGAGTGCCTAAAAAGAAAACAAACTCGTCCATTTCATATGGGGGGTCGTATCACAAACTACAGACGTCTTACGCAACGTAGGTATTGCTCATTTTCACAGTTTTCCCGATTTACATCTCTAAATCTGATGAGCTGCAGTGGTTACTGCTTCTGTACTCAGGCTGCTGCTGACATGGCAGCACATATTAACACCACAGTTCCAAGTTCCCCTCACGTGTTTTCAGTTAAAAGCAAAGGCTGTCTCATGTGTACGGCTAGATTTTGATTCTTTTTTTTTTTAAATTATTAATTCCCAAGTTAAGATGCACAGTCTTAACCTGCAGTCTTGAAAACTACTTTAAAGCAGTGTAAAACTTTCAACTGCAAATTTAAAGCCAGATGCACATACAAAAAAAAAAAATCCCCATAATCAATAATAACTACAAATATTTAAGAACATGAAAACTACAATAACAAATAAATCTGCATGAGGGGAAGATGGTAGTGTGTTCTAAGTTGAAAGTAATCGAAGCACCTGACCTGAGTAACAGTACTGAAGAGAAAAACTGAAGGCTTCACAGTAATCCACACTTTCAGTGCCACTTTTTTAATGACAATGTTTCCTGAAAAGACAGCAGGGATTCGAAACTCGCCGTCTGAATAAAGATAGTCCAAACATCATAGCAACAGAATTAACAGTTAAAGCAAACACAAATTATGTCACTGACTTATTTCTTACACTATAAGACCTCAAAGGAAAAGTAATTCATCAGTTTGAAGCCTTTCACATGCATGTGGACAAGATGTTGGCAGAGGAGCTTCGAATCATTCAGCATGCCCTACATACAAATGGATGTAAATGAATTACAACCAAATCCTGAGAAGCTTAAGTCAAAAAGAAAGCTGATGAGATCTAGTCTTTTTGTATGAGAGAAAGGATTGAAACTAGATTTGAGAGATCATACACTCAGGAGCTGTATTTGATACTTTCACAAGCAGCAGAGATCTTTGCCAATTCTGCCTAGCCTCTTACAATGAAGAGGCAGCTTTCAGAATTCTATCTATATGCCACAAGCGTCTTCAACCAAAGAGGGAAGATGCCACTGCAAAAACAAATCTTTCTAAAACTGAAAAATGGTAAGTTTGGTCAGAATTAAGAGGATTCTGTGTTCCAATTGGAGAATTTCAGCATCGCATACAATCTGGAAGTGGCAGCACAGCTGCATGTAAGGCATTTTAGGAATGATTCCAACACAGCTCACTGCCTTCAGCATTTGATTACGTTCACTGACACGAGCAACCTCTCACATTCTAAGGTTATTTAGTACTAAACCCACGGTGGTCATTAGGATCAACTGTGAAACCTCTGTAAACCTTTTGTAACGACAGATACAACGACCGTCAAGCGCAACTGTTTCTCACACGTGGAGAACGGCTGTTGGCAGGGCTAACTTCAACGTGTACAGTGAGAGAGGTCACTTCCCGCAGCCAGTCCTCACTAACTGGCCCAGTCCTGAAAGCGGAAACAGTCACTGGCGATCTTCCAAACTGTGTTGGTAGGTGTGGCCTGTGCCGTCAGCAAGAAGTTCTGATTGAAGTAGCGCTGCTTGTCACCATCAAATTTTACTGTCCCACTTGTCACCACGAGGACTGTTGTCTGGCCTTGCGTAGCTTGCTCTTTCACAAGGAGAAGTAGTATAAAGAAAACAACTCAAACAAAGACTAGCAGGTAAAGAAGTAGGAAATGTACATAGAAGTTTCATTCAATTCTGGGTCTACTTAGAGCTAACAAGTGGGTACACATCCATGACAAGTACAGCTTTGTTGCACCATTTCTACACAGACAGTCTGTTTGCCAACACTGCTTTTGCCATCTCGTGTGGTTCATATTAGGGCACCAGAACAAACACCCAAGTCTTTGCTCCCACCATTTGAGAAATACATGTGCATACTTATACTGAGTAAGGTGCACAGACTTTTTCCCCCCACTAGTAAAGACTGTACCTTTTTCACAGCAGAGCAAAGCAAGAGTGCTTGACCACAGACTTTTTCCTTACTTATAATGCCAAAATATCCATTAGAGGTAGTTTATTAACATCTCAGTTACGTAAGCCTTTCCTCAGCAGCTGGTACCCAGAAATTTAAGGAATTTAACATCTATTCTAGATGTAAAGAAATCCAAGGACATACAGGTTAATTATTTGTTCCACATTGTACTGCAGGTGAGTATCAGAGGCTACAACTGAGGTCTCTAGACTCTTGGACATTGTCAAGGACAACAGAATCTGATCAGCCAGAGTTTTTCAATACATGAAAACGTGTCACATCTCAACACAATCTTAACAAAGTAAGTCCTTACAATATTTTCCCAGCCCTGAGAATAAGTGTGGAGTTGATGCACCTCTTGATTTGTGCTTTATTTATGCACGACTTGACACCTCGAGCCTCAGTATTTTGTCTAAGTTTGTTCCAAAAGGAGTATTAAGCCCTATTACCATTGTGGTTTGCTTTCAAATTATAAAAGGACTGACAAATAAAGAAGTAAATTGTAACCCAACCTTACCGTGAACGGGCTGGCAGTCCAACACATTAACCTGGAACTCACTAGACGGCAACATTTCAAAAAATTTATTCAGGTCTTCTTGCCCCGACACTGCGTTACCATTCCAAACTAATGTTGCTTTGTCCAGATAAAGTCTTGTTAAAGCCTGAGTGATTATGAAAGTACATAATTGAGGAGAACGTGTCAAACACAGGCAACAGACAACATACAAAACCACATTCACATAAAACTGAAACACACTCTGCTTTTTAAGCCACCCAGTGACTCAAACACCTCCTAATTTCAACGCTGAAGAGAATCTTTTAACGCAGTAGTGACGAAGCTGAACAAGTTGGTAACAAAATGATACTGTCACCTTTCCAGAATAATTTAGCACATTAAATAATTTACCTAATTATGTATTAGGTATATCATTTAATGTATTTATAATAAAATACAAAATTATTTTAATGATTTTGGAGTGGGTGGGCATGTGTTCACAGCCCCGGCACAGATTCAGAATGACCGGGAACAATGGAAATTTAAAAAAGGACAGTTATCTGGAGCAGCACACCACATCATCATCCAGAAGTCTACAGGTTTCTAAAAGGATCTCTTTTACAAGACACTAACATAAAATCCTCTCCAGGCAGTCCAAGAGGAACAGAGGTGGCCAATAACACACATGGTAATGGACCATCAGATAATTTCCAGTGCTTTGCTGGTTAGAAACGCAAACAAACGTCCACAACAGAGTTCTAAGTATTGTCAAAATATCTACATACCCTTCTTCTCTTATCCATTGTCTCATAATAAATGTTGACAAATTCATCTGCAGCTCTACAAGCTTGATCCACATAGGTTTTGAAATCCTGCAAAGAAAAAAAAAAATCATACCAAATGAGTTAAGTCAGGCAATTTTATGCAACCTCATCATCTACACTTTGTTGGCTTTCCACTCTCACTGAAAGATAATGTTAGATAACACTGAAATTGCTCCTAAGCCCCTCTCCTACTTGCAGGATGTTCCAGCTTTTAGCAAGGTGACACTTTTAGGATTAATTTGGATGCCGATATATTCACTGTATTTAAATTGTACGCATGCACATTGAGAAATGGGCTGCAGCTGGCTGCCAGTGGTGTGAATATGCAAGTGCATTTGTTGCTGAAATAACAAGCCTTATTCAATGTACTTCTGAAAATTAGAACCCCATCACACTGCCATCAGTGTCTCATTTTAGATACATATAAAGCTGTTTTTAAAAATGTAATTACATAAAGCTATATATATAGACATAAAAATGTGAGAGAATATTTACACACCCTGGACACATTCCTGTACTGATCACTTCAGTGCTATTTCTGCAGGTAAAACCAAACACTTCTCGTTATTTCATAGTTTTCCTCATATATATTTTTGTTCATCCAAAGAAAACAGCCTTTGTGTTGTCCCATCACAGCTTTGTGATCTCATCTGTTCAGTTTGTTTAGTTATTTGGCCCTTGATCTCTTGCAGACCTTGAACTGTGACACCCTGGAAAGCAGCGGTTCTCAAGCTTCTGCAACACACAGCTGTAAAATTGTGTTTAGTTCTATTACCATATTTTGTTTAAAATATTATCATTTGACATTAATATGTTTCAGTATTAATTTCTCAGTATTTACAGCTCAATCAGTACTTTAATTTACACAATTTAACTACCTGCATTTTCTTGGCAGCATTTGATGAATGTACACCCCAACGGTCAAAAATTGCTCCACTATTACCACAAGAAACACCTGTGTTCAGAGAAACCTCCACACTGCACAGTACCTATTGAACTATGGAATAACTCTGGTTTACTCCACAAGTCCAAATACTCTCACATCACTACATACTATCCTTTTGATCTCTCTCTGTAAGCACACAAGCCTGGTCTTCACCTTCCTGTCCTCTCCAGCAATTTCTGAATGCATAGGCCAGTTCCAAATATGACCAAGCCATCTTAAAAATGCAGCATTCCGGCAAGCACCAGGAGAAACTCTGTGGGTCCAGAGCCAAAGAGTATCAGTCGTCTTACTAAGGGAACAGTGACTACAACTCAGCCTGTGCTGTTAGCTCAAAGCAGAGCCAGTCTGAAGGTCTGATTTGTTAGATCTGACTGCAGAGAATTCTGCCTCCTGTCACAGAATCAAACAACGGTTTAGGTTGGAAGGGTACTCAGACTTCAATCGATGCCGACCCCCTGCTGTGAGAAGGGACACCTCTGACCAGATCAGGTCGCCCAGAGTCCCATCCAACCTGGCCTTGAACACTACCAGCAATGGAGCAGCAACAGCCTTCCTGGGTGAACTGTTCTAGGGCCTCGGCAGCACCCTCACAGGGAGGAATTTCTGCCTCAGATTTAATAAAAATCTCCTCTCCTCTAGTTACTTTTAGCTAGTCATGTTTTGAACATCTCTGAGGTTTCTTTGGGCTCCTGCTCCGATACTTTAACAATTCACAACCAGTAAAACCAGTCCCTGCCGGCATTCAGCCCATCCACATGGCCGCTGGAAAACCCGCCGGTCCCCGAGCCCTTTGCCTGCCCTGAGGCCTCTGCACAGGGGTGCGGCGGTGGCTGTCGGTGCAGTAAAGGGCCAGAGTGACCGAGGACATCGGCTCTGCCCGAGAAAGGCCCGGGAGCCGGGACAAGCCTGAGGCGCTTCTTTCGCGCGCCCGCTCCCTCCCTGCACGCCCCCAGCACCCCGCGGCTCTCCCCTCGTTCTCTCACTCGCAGCGGCCTTGCTCCTTGCTCCCTCCCGCCCCAGCTCCCCACAAGCCGGGCCCAGCCGCAGACTCACCACGGGGGCGGCCATGGGCGAGGCAGCAGCGCGGGCGGCGGGAAGGCGCCGGAAGTGCGAGCGCTCACGTCCGCCCGCTTCTGGCCCCGCCAAAGCCCTTCCGGGAGCGGCCAGGGCAAAGGGGTTCCGCGGCCAGGCGTTGCTGAGGGCGAGGAGGGTGTGTGGTGTTTGTGCGGCGGCTGGGCGCTGGAGTGAGCTGGTCTTGTCCAGGGAGAAGGCCCTCAGCCGGATGACACAGTACTAATTCCAGAAATAAATGCCGTGAGTTGGGCCACTCGACCGCCTCCAGAGCTGTGGTTACGCTCAGGGGCTGTGCGTGCTGTGCTGTAAGCGGCTGAGCTCTCTACGCGATCCGCTGGTGGTCCGCAGCCAGGGGTGACCATACCCGCATCCCACACACGAGCTGATCACTTGGTAGCGCCACTGCCGCTTGCTGTCACAGAGAATCCCACATGGGTGGACCGGAAGGAACGTCTGAAGACTATCTGGTCCAACCCTGAGTCCCACGTCCCACAGTGTCTCGGGAAGACGGATGCAGATAGGTCTGTGCAAAACCCCGGTTCCCCCGGTTTTACACACAGTTGAGGTGTCTGTGTGCTTCCCCTACGTGCCCGCGCTCCTTCGGTTGCGGTCAGTCATGGCAGAGATGCCATGAGGTGCCCGGCTGCTGGGTTGGCAGGGCTCGAAGGAAACCTGTGCTGTTTTCCTGGAACAAGCCAAGTTGTATGGCTGGCTTGTTAAATCTTCCTTCATGCAGTGAGCAACGGGCAAAGACCTAACGAGGTACCAGAGCTCTGCAATTAACTGCTAAACACGATGTGGAGCTGACTAGGAAGAAATTGTATACACAAGGTGATAAACTTTCTGGGACTGGAAAGGCACCTCTGTGACAGGGAGAGGATTGGGTTTGGGTCAGGGCAGCTGAGGCAGTGCCTTTTGGAGTATTGAATCACATCTAGCAATGTCAGCTGTTACACTCATTCGTCACTGCTGCGCGGAAGCTGCATCACTATGAAACGGTGTATCCTGCTCAATTAAATGCTGGATGCTTAACACAACAGTTCAAACATCCTCCCCTTTGAAATTTCAAGTGTTCCCCTTCACCAGATTATCTATTTGCCTCAAATCAATAGAAATATTTCATAAACATCACTCATGTAAAGATGAGTGATCATCAGTTTGTAAACACCAAAGGGAGACAACTGAAGAACTGAAAGCTGTAATTCTAATCTTTTACTTTCATCATAGAAATGTCTTTATTCTGAGACACAGTCATGCACAATTTTAAAAGCACTGTTAGATGCCTTTCCTATAACTGGGATTATAGGAAAGGTCCTAGCAAGCTGCAGGAACGATATTTGTGTTATCACAGAGACTAAACAACCTGGACAAAGCAGTAAGGATCTGTAAAAGCATCAGTTATCTCTCATTTACTCACATGCATCTGTGAAACTTAGAAAAGTTACAGGCTTAGCATGAGCTGTGTTGCTGGCAGGTTGTGCAAAGTTCTTTGTATCTTTCAAACACATTAACACTGGGAAATTAGGAAGGTAGATAGTTTGAAGATTCTGTAGCCTGCTGCCTTAGCACTAATCACTATTCAGTAATGTGTCAAATGGAAGTGGAATTACAAAAATCGATGTGAAATTTATTCTCAGCTACTTTGGAAGTACTGAAGTACAAACGCTGGATACTGTTGTAGAGCACTGTTCTGACAGGTCTGTAGCACAGTCCAAGAAGCATGGCCACGATTAGAAAGTACAGGTTATTGTTGGTTCCTACATAGTGTAAGGATAAGTTTGCATAACCCATCACCATAGAGACAGAGGAGAATACCTCTGACCAGAAATATCCTGACAGAAGACCCAAAGGTAATGACAGAGTCCCTAACAAAAGGAAAACCCACACGAATCTACCATAGAAAACGTCCATTAAACTTATAGTCCATGTCATTAGCCAATTGAGGTCCATTGTCTGCAGCAGCCTGTCTGTAGACAGGCAGAAAGAGAGTCCTGTCAAGAGAGGTGACACAAGTCTATCTCCCCAGGGGGTTTTTGCAAGCAGCCTCCCTTTTATACTGTGGTGGTGCTTCAACAACTTCCCCCCTGAAGCAGTCACCTGCCGCCATTCGATCCAGTCTCTGTCTCTCAAGGTTGCCTGCCTTTGGGAAAGCGACCAGGGGAGTATTTCTCTCCACACTTCCCCACAAGTATCTGGACACTGGCAGTCTCTCACAGGAAAAAGGAATCATCCAGGTATCAGCCTCAGTTCTCAGCACTTCAAGCACTAACTTAATGTCGGGATCAGTTAATTGGGGAAAACAAGAAGAACAAATCTTCCTGAACATCAAGCAGTATGCCAGACTTGGTTCAAAATATTCCTGTGAAAGCAACACTGTGGCTCAAAACTGTGACCAATTTCTTTGATAAATAGAGAACACAAAAAAAGGTAAAACCCCCACCAACCCATTATTTCATTAAAAAATAAAAGCAGCAAGAAATGTAAAATAATTGGAGGGGGTGTGGAAACTGCTTAAAAACATGAGAAACATGGGATGCTCAGAACAAACTTACCACTGAGCAGGTGTGCTTTACAGAGGACCAAAAGAGTTCACAGTGCTCAATAACAGACCAATGAGAGAATCAGGAGCACAGAGGCATCCTCCAAAACCAGAATTTATTTCCAAATGGAGAAAAAATCAACCCAAACCTCATACAATTAAAAAAATAAGTAAGGCAAATAAAAAAGTAGTTCTGAGAAATATGAAGGGGGAAGGGGTAAATAGCCTCCTGCTGGCT
>VXBP01007635.1:0-18258 GCA_013400115.1 Rhinopomastus cyanomelas
GGTCCCTTCCAATCTCTGATGATTCTATGATTCCATGATTCTATCCAGAAGAAGTGGCCCACTGACTGGCAGTTCAACGATTAGTTGACTGACAGCCTCATGTTTACAGCCCCAGAGCAAATGAAGGCAGGTCAGGCAGGGGTATGTGCTGGAGGAGGGCAGCACCTCACCTCTGCTGGAGGAGGGCAGAAAGAGTTGTCATACTCAGCAGGTGCTCAGGCTGTGGGGTCACTGGTTCTGAGAACTGCGTTTCTGAACTGTCACATGCAATCAGCCTGGGAGAGGTGAACAAGAAGATTGCAGTCAGAAACGTGGGTCCAAGGGCATACTCACAGCCCTCTGCTGCAAGTTGGCAATGATTAAAGGAGATGCCTCCTTCCAGAGATGCTGTGGCCACAAGGGTGAACGGAGCAGGCAGCAGGGCCACATCTCCTGTGCAGAGCAGTGAGGTGTCTCCTGATTTCTTGAACAATCAGCAAATGCAGGTTTTCTGCTGCTCCACAGCAGACAAGTAGATTGCCAAAGCAGCACATCTGGTGACTGTTCCACAACTTCAGCTGGTACTTGGACGCGTATCTGCTCACTACGAACGGACATGCCAGTCTCAAGCGATCTGCTGACGCTGAAGATGGGAAGCCTGCAGGTATGCTCACATCTAAAAAGTCTGGTCTCAGTTGTGTGGCCACAGTCCCTGGGAATGCATTTTCCTCCGTCGTGGCCACTGCTGATGCAGTCCCAAAATTTCAGGCAGAATATAGGTGAGTCTTTGGGTAGCCTGACATAACAGCAAAACTTTTGCAGAGCAGTTGCAGGAACGTTGTTGTAAAGCAAAGGGAAGGTTATGGAGAGGTTTACCTCCTCGTAGCAGACCCCACGAAGCTGTCTATCACTCTGGCTTATAGGTCTCTAAGTGATTTGGCACCAAATTACCTGAGAGGATGAATTATCTTTCACCTTGCATTTTGCTCAGACAACACCAGGAGCAGGCACTGATACCAGCAATGAACGTTTATGTCAGATGCTTAAAGTAAGGGGCATCTTTTCATGCTGTTAGGGCTTCAAGATGCTGAGGCAAATTTTCTGTCATGGTTGAAGGTGAAAAGCTGTCTCTCAGGTGGTGATGCAGGGATGTTGATAAAGATCAGGTGAGAAGAAGTCAGCCAGGAGCAAGGGCTGTTCATAGAAGGATGTACAGAGAGCAACTTGTCCTTGCTTACAACTACCTATAGATAAATACCTCAGCCCTGTGCTGAGGACCTTGCTCACACTTCTGTGCCTTCAGATACACTGATTATCTCCTAGCTGTCCCCCTCACTGTGTTTTAGTACAGTATCTGTTCAGAGACTGAAGGGGGTCTATGGACACTGAGCTCTGGGGGGGAGTGGCAGCAGTAACAAGCTTCGGTCGGGTTATTATTTTAATAACATGATTTCTGCCCTGTTAGAAGAAACGTCTCCTTTCCCAGTGGTCAGGGCACTGACTCCTGCCATGTCCCTGCACATGGGCAGGAAAGACACCCAGATGTGCAGGTTTACACCAGGCACTTGGGAGAAATCATCTCACCTAACTTCAGGTGTTCAGGAAAGGACATAAAGATCTCAGCTAGTCACTTTGGGCTTATTTTCTAGTCTGCAGGAAGAAAGAGATGATCTCAGGATGTGATTTTTCTGACATCTCTTAGACATCTGTTTGGGGATGATCTCAGTTACCAGCTGGAGTCAACTCCTTCTCTCACTTGCCTCTCTAATTCCTCTGGGGGTAATTAGCTTCAACTTCAACATCCAGTTCGGAGTTCTCTGAGTGGGCTGGGGTGTCTTCTGTTCTCTGAGCAAGGAGTTTTGCAGTCCAAAGCAGAGGAGGTACCTCACCAGGGGGTGAAGTGACACAAGCTTGGGAGTGTGTGCTGCCAGTGCTGGTCCATGGTTTTGCTTTCTGACAGATGCCTTCATTAGGCAGCTGACTCAGATCTTTCCATTGTAAGGGAAAATTATTTCTCTGCGAATAAAATTGAGTTTGGACAGAGCTTAACTATCAGGAACACATGATCCTCAGGGGAAATCACACCGTCTCCTGAATGCTAATGATGTTCCTGGAGGTAGTTACGTTTTGTGAGCCTTTCATGCTTTGATCACTGCTCTGGATCTTCCTAGTTACAAAAAGCCTGGACTCAGTGTATGTTTTTGGCATCTCTCACAGAGATGTTGCTTTTAAAAATGCCTTAAAGGTTTTTCAAACCTGTCATGTGCTGAGATAACAATGCCCATAATTACTGCCCAATGCCTGATCTTGGAGAAGATTCCTTTGTAAGGAAATCCACAATCTCAGAAGGTACCCAGTCTCCCATCTGCATTTATTGAATTACAAACTGGACAGAGCTGGTGACAGCAGCTGAGACTCTTCTAGATGACAGGAGAAACACGGGTGATAACGAGAATTGTTCAGTCTGCATGTACTTCTTATAGAATCACAGGATGAGTAAGGTTGGAAGAGACCTACAAGATCATCAGGTCTAGCTGTCAACCCATTTCTGTTCCATTGCTAAGTGGCTCAAGAGTAGGATGGTGAGCCGTGGCTAAGCAGCCTGAAGAATGTCACAGGACTGTACAGGGAGGGTCCTAGCATTGTTGTTCTCTGTTCCATGCCAGCAGTGAGCAGCACAAACCACTTCAGTGGGGTCATCACAGCGTGCTACAGGTCTCCATGTAGCGTAGGTGTTTGTGAGGAGAGCAGGGCCCATAGCAATAGGTATGTGGAGGAACGACGTGTTAATTATCGTTACATCTAGCTAGGACTGGGAAAAAGTGGGGTAAGGTTAGGGGTTTTTTCGTAGTTAGAAGGTTCTGGAACCTGATAGCTGTTCTGTTTTGAAGTGAATGGCTGTCATTCTTGTGCTGCATAGTTCACTTTTTGCAGAGAGACAAACTTTCTGCCTCCTTATTTTTGCTGATTAGCTCCTGTGCATTTGTCAGTGCTATTTTTGGAAAGCTGGGTTTTTGGCAAGGTCAGGATCAGCCTCTTTCTTCCTTGTAAATTGGATTATTGCCTGTAGCTGGGCTTCGTGTAAATGCTGACTTTCCTGTTCTTATTTCTTATTAGGCAGCTGGTTTTGTCCTGTCTTCACAGAGCACCCACCATGGCCTGTTGTGTTTGCTTTAGCAGTCCCACCACATCCTTCCATCCCTAAGCTGCAATCCAGGAATTTTTTTTCAAACTGTTTTGAGCTTCCATGAGCCCTGTTTTTCTCCTGTGAACTGCTGAAGACAGTTCCCCAGAGTTTTGCTTGTTAATTCATGAAGATGCAGGTGTGCACCAGAAGCTGTGGCACTGGCCAAGACCCATGAACTCCATGGTTATGCAGGCTGTTTGTTGGGATTCTCAGCAGCCTGGTCTGATCTTCCCAGTGTGGGTCCCAGTTCAGCACAGAATCAGCCATGTGTGTACTTTTAAATGCAGGATATAGCAGAAGTCATTCACTCAACCTTTGTGTCGAAACGAGGCTAGTGATCTTGTTTAGACATTCAAACCTGCATGCAGACTACTCCCAACATTCATGCAGTGAGGTGCAAAGAGGGTGGGGGAGCAGCACTTTGGATAAGCTGCAAGAAGAAAGTGCTACCTGCAGAGGCCACTCACTGGTTTCAAAGCGAACACCAGAGTTTCCAAAGTGGTGTTCATCCCATCTAGGTCCAGGCACTTAAATGAAAGCAGCAACTAAGACCCACTGCCACCTGAGGTGGCTTCCACAACTGATGGAGAGAGAGAGAGAGTGAGGTTTGTCAGGGGAACTTGCAGCTCCAAGAGAGGCTGCAAAGACCTTGGGGTGGCCCGTGTTAGGTGGAAGAATTCTGGTTCTGAATGATGGTCACATCCCTTAATGCATTTGCCCAGTCATGCAGCAGGAACCATGGAACCATACAGTGGTTTGGATTGGAAGTGACTTTAAAGATCACCTAGATCCTGACACAGGCAAAGGACACCTCTCACTAGACCAGGTTGCCCACAATTTCATTCAACTTTGGACATTTCCAGAGAGGGCATATTCACAACCTCTCTGGACAAGCCGTTCCGGTGTTTCACCATGCTCACAGTTAAGTTGTTCTAATCTAAACCGCTTGAAGTTGTTCTAATCTAAACCACAAATCTAAATCTACCCCCTTCCAGTGTAGAAATATCACCCCTCATCCTATCACTACACTCCCTGACAACGAGTCCTTCTGCATCTTTCCTCTGGTTCCCCTTCAGGTACTAGAATGCTGCAATAAAGTCCCCCTGGAGTGTCCTACCAGGCTGGACAATCCCAGCTCTCTCAAGCCGGTCTTCCTGGGGGAAGTGCTCCACTGGGTTGGCCAACTGGTCAACTTGAAGGACACTAAAGCAAAGGAAGGTTGGGTAAGTGACAAATGGCTTGGAAGAGTCTTTGCAAGCAAAAAATGAAAAGTCATTTCTTGAACTTCAAATAACTCCCCAGCCCAATCCCAGTAGCACCCAGACTCTGCACTGGGCAGTTAGTCACCAGCCAGGTTTCCAGCACTGCATGCGTGTATTTGGTCCCACACCCCTTGCAGCCTGCAGCAGAGCTCCTGTAGGATAGAGGACTACAAGCACAAGCACCACAACCAAATCTCACCAAACTCTTTGCAGTTGTATGCATCCCATGGCTCTGGGCTGTGATAGGTCCTGTAGTTACTCGGAGTGCCAAAGGCAAAATACCAACATTTCCCACAGTTCAGGAAAAGGCAGGTGGCAGAAATGTTTTCTAAATGCAGATTGAACAGTTTCCTTTTGACTGTGGGCTGTGCCAAAGCTCCAATATACATCTTTGATCTTATGGCAGTGTCTGGAGAAATTATGGGATTCTAATATGGAATAATAGCTTCTCATCAAGATGTCTAGCTTTAGGAAATTGTTTAATCTTCACTCTCAGTTGCCGTTTCTTTGATGCAGATGTGACTGAAGGGTCTCAAGTGCTGGGAAAAAACAGCTCACCAGCTTAGAACAAAGCTGATTATGTAAATTGTGCATTAAGATTCAGCTTCCATCTAATTTTATTCTGTAAATAAATATCCCATTAACATCCATCTGCTAAAAGTCAGGTAAAATGTTTTCAAAACCTCCATTGCTATGGCAGGTGTGACTGTACCATAAGTAGTGATGGGGTGGTGGCATGAGGGCATCAAAGTATAGAGTGTGAAGAACAATGTAAGAAGCACGGAAGGTGATAATGTTTATTAAAACAAAAGGACCTTGTCTGATTGTTTGAGGCAGACAGTGTCTCCAGTTGTGATTGTACTGTTTGCATCATGCAAAATGTTTTCTCTGATCGCTGTCTCGGAGATCACTGATAATTATGGCTCATTAATTCACTTAAAATTAAAATTTAAAATTAAAACCATTTCAGCTGATGAAGGTCATTACTGAATGATGTCCAAGCCTTTTGCTTTATTTATTTCAGCAGCTGCTTGTGAGTAGTCATTTCCCTTGGTCTAGCTGGTAGGATCATAGGATCATAGGATCATAGGATGTTAGGGGTTGGAAGGGACCCAAGAGATCATCGAGTCCAACCCCCCTGCCACAGCAGGACAAAACTGTCTAACACAGATCACAGAGGAACGCATCCAGGCGGCCTTGAAAGTCCCCAGAGAAGGAGACTCCACCACCTCCCTGGGGAGTCTGTTCCAGTGCTCTGTGACCCTCACAGTAAAGAAGTTCCCCCTTGTGTTGAGGCGGAACCTCCTCTGCTGCAACTTACACCCATTGCTCCTTGTCCTATCACAGGGAGCAAGTGAAAAGAGCCTGTCCCCCCCCTCCTGGCCAGCCTTCAGGTACTTATAAACATTGATCAAATCTCCCCTAAGTCTTCTCTTCTCCAGACTAAAAAGCCCCAAGTCCCTCAGCCTCTCCTCATAAGCCATGCCCTCCTGTCCCCTAATCATCCTCGTAGCCCTCCGCTGGACCCTCTCCAGTAGATCCTTGTCCCTCTTAAACTGGGGGGCCCAAAACTGAACACAGTCCTCAAGATGAGGCCTCACCAGGGCAGAGTAGAGGGGGAGAAGAACTTCCCTCGATCTGCTGGACACACTCCTCCTAATACACCCCAGGATCCCATTGGCCTTCTTGGCCACCAGGGCACATTGCTGTGCCATGGTTAACCTGTTGTCCACCAGGACCCCCAGGTCCCTCTCCACAGGACTGCTTTCCAGTAGATCACCTCCCAGCCTGTACTGGTGGAGTTTGTTATTCCTCCCCAAATGCAGATGTTGGTAGTCCACCACCAACACTGTAAAAACTTCTACAGATCAGGAAAAGAGCGATGGATCCTGTCAGGTTTTCTAAACCACCCTTCAAAGAGTATGAAGAGGTTCAAGTGCTCTTAACCCATAGATATTTTTAATGATTTTAAATAATCAGGGATTCCATAGGCACTCAGCAGAGAAGTGGGTGGGGGTTTAGAGCAGATTTCACCTATGCTGGATGTATAAAACCCTGTGTCTCTGTCAGATGGAGATCAACACCAGTTTCTTAAGTATTCCTTAGCACCCCAAAAGAAGAATGATATCAGTGCTGATTAAATTCCATGAAGAGAATGGAAAGGTTCCTTTCTCTGGGACACATTGTAGGGAATGGCTGGAGGTAGTGCATTGCCCTACACCCCTGAGATGGAACAGACAAGGGAGACATTGCAGCTCCTCAAGGTACTGGCAGACTTGAATGCAAACTGCTAGGGCTTTGCTATTTCACTTAAGCTCCTTGCTTATAGGAAATCTGCTCCATATGTGCAAACCCTTTATTGCTTGGTGGAAGCTAGCCTCAGGCATAAAATTGCATGCCTGTAAATGCCTAACTGTTGGTACAACCAAATACCATATGCCATGCTAAACCCGACAGTCGAATTCCCAGTAAAGACAGTGTGCATTAATGCTGCCTGAAACCCTCTTTACAAGAGCAAATAAAAGCAGAGTCTGGCACCGAGTTTCAAGAATGGTTCACTGCTTAATTTAAATGTGTTTGTAAATCTGAGACAGCTCAGCACTTCTCCAGACACTGCAAGTTGTGTCCTCGCTTGTGTCCAGTGTTCCAAAGAAGGTGGGAGGTTTTGAGGACTCAGGATACAGCTGAAGAATATGTCTTATACTACAGGCTCCCCCATGCAGCAAGTCTACTTTGATTGCACACTTTCTCAGCTGTCTGAGGCTTTCATCTTCAGTGGTGTGAGTGTAGGATGACAAGGAGTGCTGTGCAGCTTTGATCACTTCCCACAAGCTCAGACAGATTAAAGGTTGGAGGGTATTTCACTCTACCAGGCCAGAACCAGAGCTCCAACCAGGCAAGAGTGACCTCTGCATGGCACATGGTAAGAAGGAGCCTTGTGCTTTGCAGCATTCAGCCTTGTCTCCATGCTCATTATTGGTTGAGCCTAGGAAGGCCGGTGTGACTCCCTCCTTGAACATCCACCTGACACTCCTCCGCCACGTGAATTGGTTCTTCTGCTACCACACATCATCACAGAATCTCTTTGGATGGAAAAGGCTTCTAAAAAGATCATCAAGTCTGACCATTAACCCAGCACGTCTGCATACTAAATCATGTCCCTATGTACCATATCCACATGTCCTTTAAATCCCTTTAAACTCCACCACTACCCTGGGCAGCCTGTTCCAGTGTTTGATAAGCCTTTTGGTGAAAAAATACCTGCTAACATCCAGCCTAAACCTCCCTTCCTAACATCCAACCTAAACCTGGTGCAACTTGCGGTAATTTCCTCTAGTCCTCTTGTTTGCTATTAGAGAGAAGAGGCTGTAACTCCCTCCTTGCTACAACCTCCTTTCAGGTAATTATAGAGAGCAATAAGGTCTCCCATCAGCTTCTCTTTTGTGAGGTGGAACAACCCAGCTCCATCAGCTGCTTCGTATAGGACTTGTGCTCTAGACCCATCATGAGCTTCGTTGCCCATTTCTGAACGTGCTCCAGCGCTTTGATGTCCTTGTAGTGCAGTGCTCAGAGCTGAACAAATGCCAGAAACATCTCCTTCATCATATGTCCTCTGATCTTCCCAGGCTGCAGAGGTACCAGCAGTCTTGGCAAGCTAGAATGCAGTAAAGGAAGGTGTGATGAATGTTGTTGCTACAAGCAAAGTTTGGGTCAAGTGTAGCCTGATAGACCCTGAGGGATTTCCTGACCCTAACACCATGGGTGAAATACAGAATCACAGAATTACTGAGGCTGGAAAAGACCTCTAAGGTCATCAAGTCCAGCCTATGACCTAACGTGACCGCAAACACAAGACACAAATGCAGCCATCCTCAAGAAGATCAGACACCTCATTCTCAGTGTTATTCTGACTGATGTTCTATGCCAAGATAAAGCGGGGGAAGCAGCAAGTGACCCAGCTAGAGAACACCTCCAGAGCTGGACGCCAAGTATTCTGTAAGTGGACAGCTCAGACTCCTTCTGGGAATAGATAGATAGAGCAGGGATGCACAGAGGCCGTGGAGTTGTTCTTCAGGCAGAAGAACAGGCACAAACAAAGCTTGTGTTGCATATAGTGTCTCTTGTAGAATCAAGGTTTCATCTGGTCTGTTTTTCAGGGGATCCCTATGCAAAACTTAAATTAGTTTTCAGAAAAATGTTTCTGTTATCTTGACAGTTTGTGGGCCACAGATCTGCTCTGATAGAGTGGTCATCCATTTCTTCACTGTATTCCTAACACTCCCTCAACTCCTTGCCTGTTCTTACCTCCTAAACACCAAGAGCCTTATCTGGAACAAGTTACTGTAAGTTCTATAACACACCTGTGGAATACTGCGTCCAGTTCTGGAGCCCTTATTGCAAGAGGGATGTGGAGATGCTGGAGCGAGTGCAGAGGAGGGCCAAGAGGATGATCAGAGGGCTGGAGCAGCTCTGCTATGAGGCCAGACTGAGAGAGTTGGGGCTGTTGAGTCTGGAGAAGAGGAGGCTCCCAGGTGACCTTCTTGTGGCCTTCCAGTATCTGAAGGGGGCCTACAAAAAGGCTGGGGAGGGGCTTATTAGGATGTCAGGTAGCCACAGGACTAGGGGGAATGGAGCAAAGCTGGAGATGGGTAGATTTAGAGTGGATGTGAGGAGGAAGTTCTTCAGTGTGAGAGTGGTGAGAGCCTGGAATGGGTTGCCCAGGGAGGTGAGTGGAGGCCCCATCCCTGGAGGTGTTTAAGGCCAGGCTGGATGGGGCTCTGGCCAGCCTGGTCTAGGGTGGGGTGTCCCTGCCCATGGTAGGGGAGTTGGAACTGGATGATCCTGTGGTCCCTTCTAACCCAGGCTGATTCTGTGACTTGGTCTAGGAGATCCTGCTGTGGCAGGGGGATTGGACTAGAAGATCTTTAGAGGTCCCTTCCAATCCCAATGATTCTATGAGTCTATTTCTGAGGGATGAAATTCCTGGGGACCCTCAGATGTATGGCCAATTTATTAGTATCTAAAAGGGGAATTTCATTTCAAGCCCAAAACTAGTTTCAAGAGAGATCTTGAATGCAGGATTGATCAGAGCTATTTCTGTCCTGCTTACTTACTTTTGGCAGGAAAGAGGAACCTTGCCCAGTTGATGTGTTTTGTATTTTGCAGTAGGCAGAGAGTATGAGGACTCCTGGGGCTGGGTGGGCTTGCTGAAACAAAGGGACAATTCTGACTCAATATGTTTCACATCTACAATGGAAATGTCTTTAAAAGAGATTTTTAGAAGGCGTGTGCTACTCTAATCAGATGCCTCTGTGATCTTTGCAGCACAGAGGCCAGGGTTTGTTGGCAAGCTTTATTGAGTATGACTTAAGTGCATTAGATTAGAAAGCACTCAATTTAGCTGGTTGTTTGTCCTGATTTGCTTGGCTACTTCAACCATCTCCCCCCCTCCTGCTCCTTTACTGTGATGGAGATGCCGCGAGGCTGGCATGCAGAAAAGACTGCTTGTCAGCATATTCAGGGTCCTAAAGGCAGCACGCATCCATGACTGCACAGCCAGCGATGAACAGCATTCCAGGGCTTCCTAATTAACTCACCTAATTTATTGTCCCACCATATGGTAAATAGGAAGTTAAATACATGAAAGGAGTTATTCAAAGTCTTGTTTCTAGAAGTCTAGCCTTCCCACTTGCATGGATTCTTTCCACTGGGGTGCAAAAACCATGCTCGGATAAAATTGGTGCCACCTCCATCTATTTGCTAAAGAAGAATCAAGTGGAGAGAGATGAGAGCACAAAGGAAGTGTTTGGCCAAGTGAAGACACAGAGGTGCTAGTTTGCAATTTTTACAGGAGAATGATCTTAGCAGGCAAAAGGGAGGGCCAGTCCTTGCCCTGTTTGAGATGTTTCCTCAGTGATTTTACTTCAAGGTTTCTATCACTGCAACTTACCATAGAATCACAGAATCATTAGGGATTGGAAGGGACCTCGAAAGATCATCAAGTCCAATCCCCCTGCAACAGCAGGATCACCTAGACCAAGTCACCCAAGAACACATCCAGGAGGGTCTTGAACATCTCCAGTGAAGGAAACTCCACAACCTCCCTGGGCAGCCTGTTCCAGTGCTCCATCACCCTCACTGTGAAACTTGTGGCAAATATGTAAGTTGTTGCTCCAGCATGATGGGACTTGTTGTAGCTGTGGTTCAAAAAATACATGGGGTAGAGGATTATGCTATGTTAGTAAAAACTACCTTTTCCTGCTAAACCTCTTCCGTAAGTCTCAGCAGGACAGGACAAGAGGAAATGGCCTCAAGCTGCACCAGGGGAAGTTTAGGTTAGACATCAGGCACTGGAAGAGGCTGCCTGTTCCAATCGACATCCCTAGGTGTGTTTAAAAGTTGAGTAGATATGGAGTTTAGGGACAAGGGTTAGCAGTGGGCTTGGTACAGTTAGGCTGAGCTTGATGATCTTGAGGATCCTTTCCAACCTAAACAACCCTGTTTCTATTACTTGATTACTTTGTCTGAACAGATGTTTAGGAGAGCCAGATACGGTTAAAATCCCTTGTGGTTGTCTGTAGCAACCTGAGATCTCCACTAAAAGGGAGACATCGTCTCAGAAAAGTTGGTGTATGGATTGCAAGATGACTTCCTTCCTGAGGGCAAAAATCATATTAGTTCTGGCCCTGCAAGCAGCACTCTGCAGGGTGTGTGAGGAAGAAGGGATTTAGGTGAAGGACCTGGTCACAAGGCCCTTTCCCAGGGCTTACACCTTGCTGGGATGTCAGCCATCAGTTCTTATTCCTTCAGCTCATCCGCTCCCTCCTTTAAGACTGTCTCAGCCTCTCACCATAACAGCACCCAGTAACAGCTATATGCAGCTCCAGGTCCTTTCTGGAGAGGAACATACAGTTTTCAAGAGATCAAGGACGCAAAGGGAGAGAGAGAGGCGTGGAGAGGGGTGTAGACCATTCCCGGTACATGTCCCCAGCAGGTGGGTATGATAAAGGGGGAAGGGGGGGCTGTGGGCCATCCTCAGCCTGGTGGCTATGGTAGAGGGGCAAGCAGCACCCTGTTCTGGGAGAGATGAGGCAAAAGCAGACAGCAGAAGGCACCTGCCTGGTAATGGTTTTACAACGTTCTAATAAAAGCTATCGGCAGTCACAGGGTTTCCAGGAGAGGAATCAAACACATGCAAAATAGCCTGAAGACCTGCCCACCTTCCCTTGGGGCTTGACATACCCTGCAAGTGGGTCAGGCTCCTTGGCAACTGCTTCTTGGTCTGCAGGAAAAAGGCTTAACTGCCTGCTGTGCTCAGCCTTGAAGAAAGGAGGTCTAGACCTTGGGCTGCAACACCGTGCAGCCTTGCCAGAGCTCAAGCATCACTCTAGGATGTCCTTGTTTACGGGCAGATTCTCAACATGCAGCCAGGCTTTCCTTTCAGCATCACCTCTATCTCTTCTGCTATTAAGCTAACAAGTCAGAACACCCAGTAAATATCCCAGGAAAAAATGTGGTGGGAGATGTCCCAATCACTTGAGGAGGTTGGAACCACCTTTGCCTCTCAGTGCTGTGACTTCAGCATCCTACATCTCTGTTGCTACAGGTAGAGGTGTCACTAACACGGGCAGCAACAGCAGAGACAAGTGTCTCATGCAAATATTCACATCAGAGGTAAAATGAAGGTGAAGGGGCACAACCCATGCCTGGGTCATTAGTTTTCTAGATCACCTATCTCCAACATAATTCCAGGCTATTCCATGTGCTCATATGTGTGCGTACGCACACGTGCACAGACACGTGCACAGACACGCGTGCACCCATAGATATGTAGACACACACATACACACATACGTGTGTATAAGGAATTCATTAGAGTTCGTTTGCAGACCCTTTGAAGGTGTCCAAGAACGAACACGTGATGACTTCTCACAAGACGGGTTTCATGGATGTTTACCAAGGACAGCAATGTGCTCAGGTCTGCAGTGATGGATGGTCTTGAAAGCACCTTCCCAATGACACTTACAGGGAAGTTTGAAGTTTCAAAGCGTGCTGAAAACACAAATAAATCTCAGGAGCTGAATGGCTTGGTAGCCTACCTGACTCCTTCAAATGGCTTATGAAGGACTAAGTGCTGCCATTTTCAGCAACTTGCCGCAGTTTTTCACTGAAGAAAGACATCAAGGGCTTGAGCTCAAGCTGAAAACTTGAGGCACAAATGCTTCTTTCCTTGACTACAGAGGAAAACTCAGAAACAGGTTTAGTTATAAACATACACATTTTAAACTATGAAGCTGGGTGAGACCCCTCCAGTTCCTCCTGCTACAAGATTTGCTGCTGCAAATTCCATCTTTCTACTTAAAGAAAAGTTAATGACAGCATAAAATTGAAGAAGTTTCACACTGCTGTTGGTTCCCCTTCAGTACAAGAAGAGGTAGCTTTAGCACAGACACATTTTTATATCCTGAAGCTGTTTACAGACCATGCTAGCCGTAACCCGTTGAGTATGGGATGCGTGCCGAATTAGGATCAAATGCTCTGCTGAGTTAGAACCCAAAGCAAACAAGTTCAGTCCACAGAAAATTCAGCTGGTGAAATGAAAGAAAAAAGAAGAGTGATGGTTTTTGTGTTGGCTCTGACAATGGATAAAATTAAACGCTGTGAAGACCAAGTGTAAGGTCCTGCATCTGGGTCGAGGCAATCCTAAGCACAAGTACAGGCTGGGCAGGGACTGGCTGCAGAGTAGCCCTGAGGAGAGGGACTTGGGGCTGCTTGTGGACGAAAAGCTCAGCATGAGCCAGCAGTGTGCACTTGTGGCCCAGAAGGCAAACCTGATCCTGGGCTGCATCAGGAGAAGTGTGGCCAGCAGGTTGAGGGAGGTGATTCTCCCCCTCTACTCTGCTCTGGTGAGACCCCACCTGGAGCACTGCGTCCAGTTCTGGAGCCCTTATTACAAGAGGNCGATTCTGTGACTTGGTCTAGTAGAACCTGCTGTGTCAGGGGGATTGGACTAGATGATCTTTAGAGGTCCCTTCCAATCCCTAATGATTCTATGACTCTATGATTCTATAATTTCACTAAAATAAAACTTGCAGAGAGGTAGTAAGGAAATGGCCTCGTGTCAGTGGCAGAGATTGCTTGATCCCTTTTGCCTCTCTGTGCACTGGCAGGGGAGAGCTCTGCACAGACCCACAATGTCCACGTGCTTCTGGACTGACATTACTGCTGATGATGAGAGGTGTTTCTGTGTGATCTGTGTTTGCAGTTATTGCCTAATGCACAATTTGATTTTAGGAAGAAACCACTGAAGAATTTAAGGTGCAAGCAGCCAAGCTTGAAGCAAACAGCACTAGAAGATCCTTGAAGTCCAGTACTGCTGCTGCCAGAGCGATAGACTCACGTTTGCAGGGCAGGTGACAAAGAACATCTTCACTGGGCTCTTCCCATCTGCCTGAGTGGATGAGATAAATTACAACATCTCCTGTGCCGCTTTCCCCTCAGAGGAGAACTTTGATTTTGAATTCCACAGTATGTTGGAAAGGAAACAAACAAAAGCAAATGACAGAATAAATCCACCAGAAAAAAAAGTAATGATGGAGCATTACTCAAGTGACTCCTGAACTTTAAAAGTGCCCACTTGATTTCATGGGAGTCAGAGTTTCAAAGTGGTCAGAGCTACCTTGCTATAATAGAGTCCCTGCAGTTCAAGCATGAAGATTCGGCTTCCAGCTTCCACTTCAACCTTTTACAATCCAGAATTAAAAATAGAGGAAAAAAACCAGATTCAAAAAAAGGAAAAGCTCAGTTATTAAGATATTTCCTGGGTTTAGGTCTACCAAAGCACTCAGTGCTTGCTGGGGGCTTCATCTGAGCATGGTAGGGACAGAGCAATGACCATAAAATTAACAAACCATTTCAGTGTGACATGGCTAAGTTTACTTGTGCTCAAAGCATGACCAGTCTTAAAACCGAGGGTATTATGAGCAACAACCCTTCCTGACACCCTCACATCTTGTTTTTTTGCTGGTGGCCTTGGAAAACAAGTTGATGTCCTCCTAAAAAGCATGCCATTGCTCAGCGGGCAGATCTGCACTCTGTGTGAGAATACTCAGCAGAATCAAATGTCCCTTCATCCTGTCAAGGAGCTCAGATAGACCCTTTGTCCCGTCCTGGCATTTCTGATGCCACTGGTGGAGAAGATTGATGTACGTGTATGCACTGTCTTCACATTTTGAGGATTTTGGGAGGACTGGTCATGTCTGTCTGGATTCAAATGGCAAGTTTGCAGAAGAAACCCCAAGCTCAGATACGGTTAATGTTATCTCCAGCCAAGGCAGATCACTGAATCATAGAACAGTTTGGGTTGGAAGAGATCTTAAAGATCATCTAGTTCCAACGCCCCTGCCGTGTGCAAGGACACCACCTACTTGACCATGTTACTCAAGCCCTATCCAACCTGGGTTTGAACTCTTCCAGGGAGGGGGCATCCACAATAGCCTTCAAGTTATTGGTGCCTTCAAGCTGAATAGGTCCAAAATCAGTCACTAGATAGATGCTAAATGCCCCCATTCCTCTCCACAGAAGAGAAAAGAAGCAGAGAGCGAGAATTTGAAGACACAACGGCATCTCCAGACAAATTTCCTGACCCTTCTTGCTGAATTAGTACCATCCCACCCCTCCCAGTCAGCTTAGCTTACAGAAAGCTGTCACAGTGCCCCCATGTTGGCACCCCACAGGGGTGGGTAAGAGAATCTCACAAGCACATATGTTTGTGCAGTTACAAAATCCCATGTATTATTGGCTTTATACCAAGTGTCTGACTGGGTGCATGTGCTCCTGGAGGACAGGTGAACTAGCTATGTCAAGAGCATCAGTTCCAGCTCCAAGTGAGGAGGGTGGGTGGATCCAAGGATAGATAGAAGGAGATAGCTGAGATGTGATATGATGAGTGGCTAGCAGCCGATGGCCTAAGCATATCCAAGACTCCAACCTGTTTTTCAGCAGAAAGGAGGTGGTCAGGCTCTAGGCTCTCATCCAGCCAAAGAGCAAAACCCCAGAACCTGTTTCTTCCCCAGCACAGTCTCAGATGTGTTGTTCAGTGTTCTCACATGCACACCTTGCAAACACATCTCACCAAAGCTCTTCATGCTAGTCAAATCAAGAAAATAATAATTCCCTTTAAAATTATTGCAAGCTGATTTGCTCATTAAAATTTCATTAATGCCTTCTCTTCCCTTCCCCCTAAATGCCATCCTTTCAAAAACATCTCCTTCTATTATATTTCCATTAACACTGGCCACCATATTAATAGCTGGAAAACAGAGGTTGGTACATTTGTGCTGCTAATGAGCACCGCCTCCTCCTTCTCAAAACACAGCTATGCTGTGCAAAGTAAATACCACAGCTAATGCTTTGCATTCTTCCTGTGAATGTGCTTTAAGGACATCAGCAGGGTTTCCAGTTGATCTCAAAGGTCTCATCCATGTTTGATTTGGAAGTAAAACGACTCCAAGTTATTATTGACTCCATCCAAGCACAGTCACAGCCTGGCCAACGACAACAAAAAAAGTCATATGAATGCAGGCTGCTACTCTGTCATCTTCTCTGTGCGGTGAGAAGGGCCGTTTCACAGGTAGAGGCTAGTCCTGGGGCCCCTCACTAGGGCTTACCGAGCCCTCCGGTACCATGGTTTTCTGCATTAGATTCCCTGTCCTGTGGTAGCTGCACCAGTTCAGAAAATTTTGTCTTTGAGTCATAGAATCATTCAAGTTGGAGAAGACCCTTGAGATCATTAAGTCCAACCAATAACCCTACTCACCCAGGTTAAAACCCACTATTAAAACCATATTTATAAGCCTCACATCTAAACGATCTTAACCACATCCAGGGATGGCGACACAGCCACCTCCCTGGGCAGCCTGTTCATAGAATCATAGAATCATTAGGGATTGGAAGGGACCTCGAAAGATCATCTAGCCCAATCCCCCTGACACAGCAGGATCATCTAGACCAAGTCACACAGGAACACATCCAGGAGGGTCTTGAATATCTCCAGTGAAGGAGACTCCACAACCCCCCTGGGCAGCCTGTTCCAGTGCTCTGTCACCCTCACTGTGAAGAAGTTCCTTCTCAGGTTGATGTGGAATCTTCTATGTTCTGGTGCCTGACAACCCTTTCAGTACACTTTTTCCCCTAATGTCCAGCCTAACTCTCCCTTGGTGCAGCTTGAGGTCGTTCATTCTTGTTCTATCACTAATTACCTGTCAGAAGAGACCAGCACCCACCTCTCTACAGTGTCCCTTCAGATAGCTGTGTAGGGGAAAAGTGTCTCCCCTCAGCCTCCTCTTCCTCAGACTAAACAGCCTCAGCTGCTCCTCATAAGACTTGTGTCGGCCCTTGACCAGCTTCACTGCTCTTCTCTGCACCTGCCCCAGCTCTTCAATGTCTGTCTGGTACTGAGATGCCCAAAACAGCCCTTGAGGGGTGGCCTCACCAGTGCTGAGTACAGGAGAACAACATCTTCTCCCTGCTTCTTCTGGCCACACGATTTCTCCTCCAACTTGTCCTACAAAATCAGCCTCTCTTCTGACAGCCACCAGCCAGCCCCAAACGGAGACACTGGGGAGCAGAGCGGCTCGCAAAGCTGAGGGGAGGAAATTCATCAAGGACGTGCCAAGCTGCAACCAGGACATGTTGGCAGAGTCGGAGCCGAAAAAGCCCCTCTGCTCTCTACAGTCTTGCCCTGTTGGCTGTGAGACACAGAGTGGCACTGCTGCCCCTGCTCTGGCTGAGGGTCAGCCCGGATGAAAACGCACGCAGGGGCTTACTGGAGGATGGGGTGGGGAACCTGGAGGAAGAACGGGGCTTACTGGAGGATGGGGTGGGGAACCTGGAGGAAGAGTGGGGGCTTACTGGAGGATGGGGTGGGGAGCCTGGAGGAAGAGCGTTTCACCACTTTCACAGCCTGTTTTGAAAGTCAGCTTTTATGGACATGAAGATTTGGCTGGATGAGGATCTTCAGAGAGCTCAGGGTCGCTCCTGGCGTGTGCAGATCATGCGGAAAATGATCCCATTAAAAACCACCTGCTCCTAATGACCAGGGACCGTGGGAGAGGGGCCTGAGGAGGCAGACGGGCCGGGGTGTCCCGCACGCTGGCGCTCTCCCTGCGGAGCCCCGTGCCCACCTGCTCGCAGATTTACACCCTGCAGATGGGAGCAGCAGTTGACGGACTGCTCCAGCGTCGTGCAGAACACGGACTAGCCCGCTCTGCCCGGCCCGTTACCGTGCAGCCAGGGGGTTTCCTTTCTTGCTCCCTCCTAATTAGGGGCAGAGAAAAAGCAATATCCCCGCGCGCAGTCCCCCGGGAGGAAAGGGAACTTTAACGTGCAGCTTAAGGAAAAGATAGAGTTATCTTCTTCAGGACCCAGGCTAATCTTCCCTGCCACAGGGGAGGATTAGGGTTAGGGTGGTAGGATTTGCAGTTTTAATCAGAGGAGCCTCGGCAGCTTTCATTGTCTGCTTCAGATTACCCTGGCATCTCCATATCCTCCCATCCCTCTGAATAATGAGGAGCCATCGACTGAAACCCATCTTCCTGAGGCTGCCAGGTCTTCATGGCTGTATGGAAAGTGGCCGTAGCCTGGCTGCTGAGTCTCTTCCCAGAGGCAAATGAAGGTGGCGTTTGCGCCCAGCTCTTGTCCTGCTCTCTTCAATGATCCAAAGAATCTAATAACCATTTTTTTACTGGTGGTGGGAACAGCAAATCCAGTCCTGCCTGAAGTGAGCAATGGTTGATAGATGGTGGAGAGGGAGAGGGAGAGGGAGAGGGA
>VXBP01007635.1:18309-37325 GCA_013400115.1 Rhinopomastus cyanomelas
GAGGAGAGGAGAGGAGAGGAGAGGAGAGGAGAGGAGAGGAGAGGAGAGAATTTTGCCTACAGGACCGTGTTGTTAGCAGAGGGCAATGTATTTTGGCAGAACCCTATCTAGAAATGAAATCTCGTTCCCCTTGTTGAACTAGAAACCTGGCATTTTCCTGGCTCAGAAATCCCATTCTGGTGAGTTCTGTGACCAAACACGTCCTGCCTCTGTCCTTGTAGAGCCAACACGCCCCTGCTCCACTGACTTAATGCTGCCAGTGCCCTCATGGGGCAAATCTAAGGGATCAGCTCCTGCCTGTGCAATCAGAAAACCCCATGAACCTCACTAACCAGCACTGACCACGACCCTGAGATGAAGGTAATTCTCTTGGTTGAGAAGCAAACACAGTGTTCAGCTATCTAACAAAAGAAAGAAGCTTCATTTTTATTTCCTCTGTGATGTCTGGGAAGAAAATGTGTTTAGATGAGTTGCAGAAAGGATCTTTTTTTCCAGCTAGCATTTTTTTCCCCTGAAGAAGATATTTTGCAGCCATATATTGATTTTGACTATGTTTTCCCATTTTGCTCTAGTGAAGTTTGAGGTGGCCTGTCTGCTTATATCCTTGAGAGAGGGCAAAAAAGGGGGAGTAATACAGAAAGATCTGAAAGCCCTGACCTTTTCAATCTTCCAAAGGACCTTTTCAATCTGTTCTGACATAATCCCCCTCTGTGAAAACCATCGACAGATATGGGATTTTTTTTCTAATGGTAAAATTAAAGCAGACTTCATAACTTCATGACACCAAAGTGAAGTGCCACCCTCCAGCTGCCCCTCGTGCCTTGCATAGCCAAGTGCTTCAACTTCACCTGAAGCTGGCCTGGAGTCATAGAGCACCTGCTGGTCAGAACTTTCCTCCTCATTCTCATGAAATAAGTGCTTTAGCTTATGTTTAGCAAATCTGCCTCAAAGATGACAATAAGCAGCCCCAGAAGAGGGTTGAAGAGAGTAGGCAGGGGATGCCTCTGTTTGGGAAATAGAGTATGTGTGTGGGTAAGAGGCTGACCTTTTGAAGGCAGGACAGATGCAGATGTGCAAGAGAACCCAGCAGATGAGGACACTTGTGTCCAGTTATTGTGATGTGGGCATGGTGAATATTCATAGAATCATAGGNTAATAAAAAAAAAATGCTCTTGCACCTAGGGCTGGGTGTGAGGGCACCTGGTGTCCTGCATGAGGACCTCCTACTTGCCAGGGAAAATAACCCTGAGTGATTTCTCAGAAGCAGCAGTGATCCAGAAAGAGACAAGGCATGTGCATAGAATGTTTTCAAAGTAAAACTGTTAATTACTTCCTCAGTGTTGCTGTATTTACATGGGCTGCACACAGATGAGCTTTTGTTGAGGAAATGGCCTCAAGTTGCACCAGAGGAAGTTTAGGTTAGACATCAGGAAAAAATTATTCACTGAAAGGGTCATCAGGCACTGGAACAGGCTGCCCAGGGAGGGGGTTGAATCCCCATCCCTGGATGTGTTTAGAAGTTGTGTAGCTATGGAGCTTAGGGACATGGGTTAGCGGTGGGCTTTGTTGAGTTAGATTAATGGTTGGGCTTGGTGATCATTAAGGTCTTTTTGAGCCTAAACTGTTCTAAGGCTTTATGTTTGGGGTTGGGTACACACAGCCTAGGTTAGGCTTGGTGATCATTAAGGTCTTTTCGAGCCTAAACTGTTCTAAGGCTTTATGTTTGGGGTTGGGTACACACAGCCAAGGGATAGCAGAATCTCCATCCACTGGTGTATTGGGGCTGTTTTACATTCTCTGAAGTGTCCTGCTCTGTCTAAAAAGGGCCCCAAGAAGCTGACATTTTGCTTTCTGGGAGAAAACCCCAAATTTGCACAAGACCCTTGTAGCTGTGCAGTATACTTTGGGTTAAACGCGGTTGTGTCGGTGATGCCGGCAGGGTGATAACCAGCCTTTTTCCAGTTTCTCCTGTCGTACTTAATGCAGGACTGATCAGCTTTCAGTCAAAGCTGGTATTTTTATAAATAAATCTGGAAGCAAATTGAGTCTACATTCAGTCGCTTTGTCTGTAATGCAGTTTTCATTGATGTAATAAGTTTGCAGAATGAATTTATTCTGAGAGCCTTTATTATATTTGGTAACAAGAGCAGGGCTATTCCACCAGAGTATTTCTACCACAGTATTTTACATTCAGAGATATTTTAATACCTCCATTTTTCTCATTAAACTCAGTGGCATAACATCATGACTCCACGTGGACCGTTGCAGGCGTAAAGAATCTATCATTTGTTCAAAACCACTCACATCCTCCCTGAATCAACCCTTGTTTTGCCTGTAGAGCTCAGGGAAAAATAACTACTTTTTTTTCCTTAACATATGTCTGCAGACTCTGGCATTACCCTGTCACTTCCAGAAAATAGGATTTCTCACCTACAGATGGTGAGGAGAGAGGAGGATAGCCGTGAACATTAGGTTGAAATTACTTGTCAAGTTTGATCAATTCAGAGAAAGACAAAAATCCCTTTTGAAAAGGCACAGTTGATTTTTGAAGATTAGTAGCAGTGTCCTCCCAGCTCCATTGTCTGGGTAAATCGTGCAAAGGTGCTGTTTGTTATCTAAATGAAGGATACATTTGCATGTAGATGGCACATCAATTACTTCGCTCTGAGCGGGACGGTGCCATAAACAACCCCTCTGCTAGACACGCACGCGCTAGTGCACACGCACACAATCACCTGCCCGGGACTTGTGACACTGGGGGTGGCTCTTTCCTTTGTGGTTTCTTTTTCCTTTTATTGCCTTGTAAGCATTATTATTTGACAAAGCACTGGGGAAGGAGTACACGAATCTATTAAAAATAACAACGGTCTCGGGAAAGCAGAGAAATAAATCTTCCATAATGTGGAATTGCTGGTCCCCAGCTCTTCAAGCGAAGAAGACAGAACCGATCTCAAAACAAACACAAGTCTGAACCCCGCTGTTCTCGTTGCGATGATTTCCTCTTGCGCTTCAGTCGTGCCAGGATGCATGAATTGCCACCCGTGTTGCTCCGGTTAATGGGAGCATTAAGAAACCAGACCTGTTTTGTGCCCTGACAGAGCAGTGTTTATAGGAGAAGAGGAAAGAGCTCCTGGTCTGCTACAGGGTTTAGGGTCCAGCACTGTAGGCTGCCAACAGGCAGACAGCTCGTTGTCTCTGACGGGGGGGGGGAAAAAGACATTTTTCATAAACACTTCTAGCTTCCTGCTCCAATCTGCAGCCTGGTTTCCTCTGGAGATGTGGTTTACACAGCCCTGTAATGGGATCACTGAAACAGTGGGAATTTCTCCTGGGGGCACCAGCCTGAAGACCAACAGCTGCATCCAAGGCTGTGTTTTGGTTCTGCTCTGCCCATGCTTCTCACAGACGTGAGCAAGCTTCTCACTACGCTGTCTTTCTACCAGAGTGGTTTGGTGTCTCACCACCGGGCAAAGTCCACACGTGAGCTATATGGGCGGCTGGGGAATTGGGTGGCTGACAAAACCAAGTGCTCCAGGCTAACTTGGACCTGCCAGGTGGGTTTCAGGAAGAGAGCTGACCAAGCTGAAGAGAGGGACCTCCCAGTGCTGCCTGCAATGGGGGACAGGCTGAACAGTGCACGTGCTGCTGGGGGATAGCGTAGAGCCTGGGAATGTGTTATGAATGAGCAGAAACGTCCTGAAGTTGCCAAAAGGTCCAGCTGGAGCTCATAGTCCATTTCCTGCACGTGCCACATGTCTAAGCTTTGGGCTGGGATGAAAAAGGAGTGAGCACTTCAGCCCCTGGTACCTGCAAACTGGGGAAAGTCATAAGGGTTTTGTGTCACAAATGTCCTGATGCCCCAGATAGGGCTGTGAGGAAATCCACCCGAAGGGCTGCGAGGAAATCCACCCGAAGGGCTGTGAGGAAATCCACTTGAAGGGCTGTGAAAGCTCCCTCTGACCCACTTTGTTTGCCGATCACACGCGAGCAGCCCTGGCAAAAATAAAACAGCTCTTGCTTCTAGCAGTGCTCTCTTTTGTCCGTTAACATTCCATTTTCCCAAGATTAAGGAGAAAAAATTGAAGCCCCAAACTGCCTCATGCAGCAGTAGAAAGAAACAAAATGAAGCAACCTCTTAATTTATTGCGTTTTCAGAAAGAGCCATCAAGTTGTCATACAGACGGTGTGTGCCAGGCCCTCATTAGCATCCCGGTTTATTTTTAGGCTCTGTTCATGCTGCACATGAAGTTTGGCTCTATTAAAGAGAGTAACCACACTGCCTTCCCCAAACATCATTTCAGCCCACAAAAAATACCCTGCTCCTTCTCTGGGTTTTAAAGCACAACTGGCTGCTGCAAGCTAGCAACTGCTCTGCCACTACCAGTATGCTTCTTCATGGGGAAGTGGAGGAAAATCATCTCCCAGATCTACCCCTCCTCCATCATCAGCTCTGTTTTATGTGTCTGCCATGAGGAAAGTTGTTAACCCTGAAATGAGTGGAGTTCTCTGTCTTCGACCTTGTTGATGCAGTCTAGGATTGCAGCAGCAAAATGAGGACAGAAATTAAATTCTCCATTTGCTGCTGAACTGGAGACTGATGTTAGGACAGAGCCCAGGATGCCCCTCTGGTAACCTTTTGTTGCTCCCAGCTGGTAAAGAAATGATGTCCCCAGGGCATTTTAGAACCTGACAGGAGCAGAAGCACCAAGGCACCTTTCGCTTCTAGTCTGCACTGTCTGGGGTAAATGTAATTCTGGCTTTCCCAGAGGTTTGAGCCCCCAGCAAAGAGTGCTTGACGTGAGCAGTGTGTTTTCTTTTTTCCTTTCCTCTCCCAAAGTAGGTGTCTAAGCAGCTGAAATGGGTCACAACTTCCAAGTGCCCTACCTCAACCATCTACAAGTGAAACTGTTGCTGACCTGTGCAGACACAGGCATTTATCTTCCCATTGTTAAAATCAGAAAGGACAACATCAGGAACAAGATCCATGCTCCATGTCCAAAGAGAGAAGCTGATGCTTGTAGTCCCTTCAAGTCTGCTTTCACTTGTGCATACAGCAGGGAATTTCAGATGCCTCCACTCTGTATCAGATGCAGTCTTCGCTCACTGTTTTGCTGGATTGTTTCAAATGAGCTCGACGTCCCTCGATGCTGGGTTCCAGAGGTAACGAGGCAGTAATCTGTATGAGAGACAACAGGTCAGCTGAAGGCATCCTGCTCTGAGGATGCAGGTTGCTCCAGTAAGCCATGAATATTAATCTTGCACGACTGGTCAGTTTTGATCACTCAGCTCTTTTTAAGGCAATTTCTAGCAGGCTTCATGAGTGCCTGAAACAGGTTTTGGCAATCAGAAAGCAGAGAAAAAGACTGATGCTAAAAGGAATTGACAGGCACTAGGGTTGGAGATCCTGCCCAGTTCTGATCTTGCAAATAACTCATGTGAAATTAAAGGATTAATCTGAGCAAGTCTTTGACAAGGTAGGAGGTAGGGTGTTCCCTCCTAATCGTCCAGAAGAAAACAAACAAACTAAAGTCAAACCCAAAAGAAGTTAGGAACAGCCTTACATGCCCATGTAGTGAAATGACAGAAAGCTCAGATAATGCCAATAACCCATTTCTTCTGATTCCTGCATGACCAGCTTTGGTCTGGACACAGGACCAAAGCTCAGATCCAAAGCTACCACGTCCAGATGCAGGCAGTGCTGAATGCAGCTCACAGGGGCAAGTGGGGACAGCCCAAGCTGGGACTACTGGGACCTATGTTTTGCCTTTATTGATTGTAAGGCTTTTCTTCCCAAACTGGTTGTGACTGTAGAAGATCAGAGGTAGGCAATAACAAATTGCAAGGCAAGGTTTAGCAGACAGTGCACTCTGGCAGTGGTTCTTTTCCCCCAAATATTTCATTTCCACACTCTCGTGATGCAACACCCTCTTCATAAAAGTAGCTCTCCGATGCAAGCAGGGGATACAAGCTGAGAATGCCAAAGAGGATTTAACGGTGCTTTTCATGGCAGGCATTGTGAAATGTTTTACAGAGAGCAATAGAAAGGTTTATTGCTGCTCTTTCGTGTAATACATCATGGTCAGGATTTCCAGAAGATCACACACCTTGCTTCAGACTCAGGAGTTCTCTCTGGAGTATCACTGCGTGTTAAAACAGAGCACTTCATACATGTAACACTAAGTCAACGTCACAGACTTGGCGGTGGGGGGACAATGGAATACGAACCCCAACAAACACAAATACATGTCACTAACTGTATGGAGGAAAACAAGGCTTAGGGTTTGCACGGTAAATCTCTTACCTAATCCTATGTCACCTTCTTAACTGAAATTCCATTCTGGCATACCTTGGGCAAGTTATCTCTGCTTAGTCCTTCCCTAGCCATTAAAAAACTTATATATATGCAAAGCTCTCAGTCCAAGGAAAAAATAGCTATGCATTGTTCCTTGAATAAAGCAGCTGGTTCAGGAGCTTTGACATCGTGCAGATGTCTAGAAGCGCAGTCTTGTAGTCCTTGAATTAAAAAAGGGAGAGTTTTTGAAGATGCTGCCATTGATGCTCGCAGGTGGATACGCCTGAGCATTTCAAAAGTTAAGCTAAGCATTTTGATTAAGTGACTTGGACTGTAATTGATCACAGAATATTCATGTTCCAGAAATACCTCTTCTCCATAGTTCTCCACTGAGCTTCAGGGATGCCCACCTTGCCAACCCAGGTCTGAGCACTCCTTGATGCTTCTTGCTAACTAACTGGAGCTGGAAGCCTACCTTGGGTGTGTTGCTGTTTTGCTGCCTACTGCATGCTTTGCAATGCCTTGTGCTGGTGTGCTTTAGGGTTAGACATGTCTGTGCTGGGAAAAGGCACAGTGGCTGAACAGCCAGCCAGGATCTGCTAACCCTTTGGCAATACAAAGTCTTTTCAATTATGTTGACATAACATAATGTAAATGCAACTTGAAATTGGAGTAACTTTTTCAGATGAAAAATAACTGTAAAAGTGTTAAAGTGAAGGTCTCAGCAAGGAGATAGGATTTATCTCTGTGGAGGAATAAAGATAGTTTTGTGGGGTGTTTGGGCTGAGGCAAAACTGCTTGACTGGAGTGGAGTATTGAGGGGACATTCAGCTTCTCTGTCTTGAGGGTGGTGTCCCCATACTCCATGATCGTATTTGAACTAGAGCCACAGCCTAAAGGCTGTGGTCTAAGGAACTGATGACCATTCTCTGGATCATGCATCACCATGAATGCAACCAAAATCTCCCTCACAGAAAGGGTTGTCACTGTTGGATGAGAAGCAAGTAGTAAGCCACAGGCAATTTAGTGACAAAAACAGTGCTTCCCAGCATCACCTGTGGTTATTTCTGCCTTTCTCTAGAGGCCCTGAGACCAAACATTTCTGCAGCTGAGGAGTCAGGAAGACCACTCTTGATCACAGCCTCAGTAGAAGCTGGTCAAAAGCAGCTTCTAACTACATAGCTGTTTTCAAACACACTCCCACTTGACAGCAAGTCAGTCCCCAAGCCAGCTCGATTAATGCTCCTCTGATCTAAGAAGGCTGCCATCAAATCTTTTAACACGCAATTATTCTTTGAAAGGTCACTCTGTGAAAATGGTGCCATGAGGTTCCATGTTTATTGACTCCCTTCCCTGGGCAATTTGCTCAGTTTACATGTGAGAAATCAGTGCTGTTCTTGGATGTTCCCCAGACCAACAGGTCTGAAAACCAAGCTGTGTCAGCCTTCTGTCAGGACATTATCTAGAAAACCAAAGGTTATTCCATAAAAACTTCTTGACTTGTAACAGTCACATTTGCATTTGAGCTCTTTCCCATAATCATCCTTAGCAGCTTCCCCCATTTTTTCTTGTTTTCAGCTGCTGCTGAACCCGACCTCTTCTTACATCCTAGTTAAATTTGGGTGACATCTTGTCCCACTATCAGTTTTCATCTGTAACGTATCTCCTAACTTGGCTGTGATGGTTCAGAACTGTCTCTGGAACTGGCTATTGTGTCTCCTCAAGGTAATGAGGAGAGGAAAACGGGTTCTGTTGTTAGACAGTGTGTCAGCCCAGTAAATGGCAGTAATCTGTAGGGTTAAAATAGCTCCAGGATGAGCAGCTGATCCCCATGGGTTGAACAACTAACTCAGCCTGGTAAAGTGGTGGGACTATCACAACAGGATGACTTCTGATGTTTGTGTTGGGTCACCTCTACTCAAAATATGAAACTTACATGCTTTGCAGATCTAGGGCTGGGAAAGTTCATTCTGATCTTGTGGCTGATGGTGCACTTGGGGAGTGTCACGACTGGAGACACTCTATGTAGACACTGTGTTTACATAGAAAAATAGTCATGTCATTCACTGAGGAACTGAAAGCCTAAAGTGCATCCCACCTGACCTGGTAGTCTTCAAGTCTGAATGGCAAGTGCAATCATCCAAGTGGCCTAGACAACTACATGACTGACAACTCAGCTCTGGTTCCACCGGGTTTCCAGCTGAGAGAGGAAGAGCAGTCAGGAGGCATGTGTGAGATGTGATCCAGCACAGCAAATATGATTAAGGGATCACCCTCAACACGCTAGGGACACACCTCATGCAGAAGAGCTTCTTTCAACACGACTTCTCAGTGTTCACATAACCCCCAGTCGCACACGTCAGTCCCGCGTAACAGGCTGTGTGGCTGGCGAGTGTGCCATAATCCAGCCTGACTGGCACTGTTAGCTGGTACAGATGCACGGAGATGGAGGGGCCAGGTCTAATTTCCATCGGTTTCCAACACAGCAACGATTCACAGGCTTTCTGGGGGAATGCTACCAGTCTTCATCAGAGCTGGGGCTGTCCCTGACTTCTGCCAGTTCAGGAGAGCAGCTGTGTGACGGCTTGCCCTGAGGAATGGTCACACCATTCATTGGAGATTTATGCTCTTTCTTGGGAGTCCTGCTTAAGTATTTCTTGGCCAAAACTCTGGAAGTGACAGAGCAGGAGCAGTGAGGTCCTGAAGTTCAACACCCCTCCACCCACAGGAAATCCTTTTCCAAGGACACGTATTGCAAGAAACCGCTGCCCAGAGGCAAGGGCAGTATATTTCTGTTTCACTCATGTCTCTTCGCACTGATATTGTTCAGATCAGCATTTTTTTGAGTAATCAGGGTAGCCCTGAAAATGTCACTCATCCGCATATCTTCCTTCACATCTGGATGTGTTCCTGTGCGACTTGGTCTAGGTGATCCTGCTGTGGCAGAGGGATTGGACTAGATGATCTTTCGAGGTCCCTTCCAATCCCTAATGACTCTATGATCTCAGTGAGGCCAAGGCATGGGCATCCCCTGAAATTCATGTTGGGGGATGATCCCTTTCAGTATCAGTGCTCCTGTTAAGGATATTATCAGCCCTGAAAGGCCTCTCTGCGTTATTGTTTTATGTTAGCATATTATACAATTATTCGTTTATATTACCGCATTTCCCAGAGACCTTTCTGTGGATCAGGATGCCACCATGGAAGGTGTGGAAACACCCAGACAAGGTTCATTGATTTCGGCTGCTGTTGGACTGAACAGCTTTAGAACAGGCGACGTCTAGTTCTGTGGCCCAGCTGTTTGCCACAGTTTATTGGGGAAGACCCAAACAATCCATGACGACGTATCTAGTGCTCTTGGTGTAAAAGGCAGAGACTTAGGATTCACCTGCATCTGTCCCGTGATGCATCAATGAGCCTCACAAAGCATCAGTGGAGCCTCACTGTCTCATGAGCTAAAATCATCTCAGCCTGCAAGTCAATACCAATATTGACTATTTTAGTGATCAGTCTTAAAGTCATCAAAGGCTTCAAGCCAGCTGCCTGGCAGCTGTTATCTGCTGTACCTGAAGCAGGGATTGCAATGTGAAGAACCTGTCTGCATTGGTTGTGTTGTGACTGGATTCACAAAGAACAAGTAGGAGACATGGTGTTCTCCCCGCAGTCTGCTGACTACGCAGTCTGATCTGAAAAGAAAACTCTTTCCCAGACTTGTTTCATACACGACAGTGTTTGCTTTACTTTCTAGTGGTCTCCCTTAGCAGACAAAGGAAAAACATCTGAGTTTCTCTTGAACTCAAGCCAATAAGGGCTGACTCCTGCTAGGCAGACATCCAGTCTGTGGCAATAAGGAAAGTGCTTTTATGTTCACCTGGAAACTCTGCCCCAAATCTCACGTTTGCATTTGAATAAGTTTATTTCTTTGTCTAAAAGCTCTGCTTTTTCATCCTGCACCACATGGATGTTGAAGCAGTTCATCACTGTTGCCATGAAAGTTCAAAGCCATTTATCTTCAATAAGGTTACCTGATGTAATTTCTAACAGCTAGAACCCTTATTCCTGGGGCTTTCTACAAGATTAAGTGATGTATTCAGATAGGCAATGTCTCAGGAGGATTTGCAGTACCTGTGAGATGTAAAGCTCATTCTAGCCCAGGGACAGCAGGTTTTGCAATCCGCGTGTCCCATTTGCCTCCTACTATGGTTTGTTAGGCTCCTTCTTGGAGCATGGCTTTGTGAAAGTACTGTAAAAGCAGCCAGCTCTGCCAGGCAGGTTAGTCCTCTTCCTTCTTGGGAAGATGATCACTGCCTGCTAATCCTTCATATGTCCTGGAGGAGCGGACCCAAAGCGGAATAAAAAAGCCAGTCTTTTTTGCCTTTATGAGGAAAGAATGAGTGATCCTCGTCCTGTCCAAGGAACAAGGTAGAGGTTTAACGTGGTGATCTGACAACGATTGTTTGGGGTGTTTTTCCACAAATTTTGATTGGAAGTTGGCAAATGTGACCCCCATACACGAGAAAGGTCAGAAGGATGATCCAGGAAACTACAGACCTGTTAGCCTCACCTCAGTTCCGGGCAAAGTTATGGAACAGGTAGTGCTGAGTGCTATCGTGCAACATCTGCGTGACGGCCAAGAGATTAAGCCCAGTCAACACGGATTTAGGAGGGGTAGGTCTTGCTTGACCAACCTGATCTCCTTTTATGATCAAGTAACTCGACTGGTTGATGAGAGGGAGGCTGTGGATGTGGTGTACCTGAATTTTAGTAAAGCATTTGACACAGTCTCCCATGATACACTCCTGGCGAAGATGGCAGCAAGGGGCTTTGACAGGAATGTTCTATGCTGGGTCAGGAACTGGTTGGATGGACGAGCCCAAAGAGNTGGTTAGACCACACCTGGAGTGTTGTGTTCAGTTCTGGGCCCCTCATTTTGAGAGGGATGTCGAAGTGCTGGAACGAGTCCAAAGAAGGGCAACTCGAATGGTAAAGGGGCTGGAAGATCAGTCCTATGAGGAGAGGCTGAGAGACCTGGGTTTGTTTAGCCTGGAAAAAAGGAGGTTCAGGGGTGATCTTATCGCTGTCTATAACTATCTGAAAGGTGGCTGTAGTCAGGCAGGGGTCTGTCTTTTCTCCCTGGCTACTGGAGACAAGACAAGAGGTCATAGTTTTAAGCTCCATCAGGGGAGGTTTAGACTTGACATTAGGAAAAGATTTTCCACAGAAAGAGTGATCTGGTTTTGGAATGGGCTGCCCATAGAGGTGGCTGAGTCACCATCCCTGGAGGTGTTCAAGGTTAGGCTGCATGAGGTTCTGAGTGGCATGATCTAGATGTTAGGATTACTGGGTTTTTTTTGGATTTAGGTTGGACTGGATGATCTTTAAGGTCTTTTCCAACCTTATCATTACTGTGATACTGTGATATATGTTCTTACCTTGGTGGAAGATTTGCAGGTGAAAGACAAACTGCTTGGTGCCAGAGCTTGAACCTGCAGGAGCTGGATACTCAGTACAAACAGGCGAAGTGCTGGTCAGAATGTGGGCTGGGTGTCTGCACTCACTGTGCAGCATCAGGGCCATTTGCATGTGGAACCACAGTGTCAAGGGCTGCTCTTCTCACCTGCACTGCTCTCAAGACAAGATTTCCAGCAGATGAGAGCCCCTTTTGCCAGGTGGAAGATGTTGATGTGAAAAGACATGTCTCTGTCCAGAGGCTCAGCTCTCAGGAGGGCATTTTTCCTGACAGCACCTGCTGTGACCTCACTCTGAGTAGTTTCTGTTGACTAATGCATCTGTCTGGAGGTTGAGCTCTGCCCTCCGTTGTCTGTGTAGCCTTCAGAGCCTGCAGCTCTGCTACCCTGCTGTGAATTCCCTGCTTTTCTGCAGGGTCATCTCTGTGTAAGATGAATCATCTTTGTGTGCAAGTAGCTGTGGCGATGATACATGTGGCAATCTTTGCTTTCTGCCCTTCACTCAGACAGTGTGAGCATCCAGACCTGGCCAGATTATTAAAAAAATAAAGGGCTTAAAATTTATGTTTGTTTTGGAACACTTCAAAGTTGCAGCTTCTTCACGTGAGAAGGTGTTTCTGATCCAGGTGGAGCGGAACACCTCTCAGTTTGTTCTCATGAACTCTTCTATGATGAAAGTGTTTTTCAGGTGTATTATGAGCTACAAAGCAGACAAATCACCTACAGTTCTGTCAGTTGGGTTTTTATTCCCAAAGAGAGAGCCATGCAGCAGTATCCAGCAATTTATTGTAAAACATTACTTGTGCTACAACCCTTTCATTGTCCAGAATTTACCACCCTTCCTTTCTTCAGCTCCTTACTCGTCTGTATTCATAAAGACTGGTCTGAAATGGAGGATGTGATTTCAGAGTCCAGTGGGAAGAAGACTACTGCCCTATTTCTCTTCGAGCCCTCTGGCTGGCACTGGCACAGGAAGATCCTTTGTCATCTTCGAGATTATGAGACTTGGAATGCTTCAGCTGATTTATAAAGAGTCATGGATATATGATGTGAGCTTAACTCATAATAGGATTGAGCTGAAGGCACTAATGCTGTTTTATGGCAGATCTGACATTAACATTCACACTGTGTCTGATGGATAGCGCAGAAGAACTGAAGCAGGTTTTCTGGTGGGTCTGTTAGTGATCCACGTGGCTGAGCCAGATGAAATAGTTGTTGGAACTTACTAATCTAGGCACAAGGAAATCCATCCATGAGTACAGATATGTGAAAGCTCTACACAAAAATCCACAATGACAACCCCACCGTTTTCTCCTTTGTAAAAACAGATAAGATATAGAGGGTGGGTAGGGGAACAGAATTTTGCAGCTGTTGTGTAGGAAGATCTCTTTTTCTCCTTCTCCAAAAGAAGGGTACTTGCTTGCTTCGAAGGGATGTAAGGCTGTGTTCTTCAGATTCATGAAGGATTTTGGAGTGACGGGGTACAATGTTAGAGTATCAGATTATTTCTAGAAGTCTCTGTTTCAGCCCAAAGGTGGGAAGCCAAGCTACAGCTGCCTCTCAGACGTGAGTAGTGAGCTGCAAAAAGTGCTCTATCAGGGGCACTAAAAAAGGGCATGCAAACTGACTTTCTCTGGTGATTCTACTTGCCAGCACTTTAGGATTTATGTCCCACCATGCAGAATGTTTGCTTCACCTTTGCTTTACGGCAGTGAAGTGCTGCTCATAGGCTGTGAATTATGACAGAATTAGAAAGTCCTTAAATAGACCCTTAAGCTTTTGGGATTTCTGTTGAGATGTTTACAAAGGCTGGGTCTAGGTACCCACATCTCCTTTCTCCCCAAAATATGTCCTCCTTTTCTGTACTGAGAATATTACTGGGCAGATTTTCATCAGTAATCCAGTGTATCTGCTAGAGCTGTGGCTTTGAGGATGTGGAGAGAGCTGAACAAGGAAGTTACTCAGCTGGCTGCAAAAAGCATCAAGAACAACTTAAGCAATAGCACCCAAGAGGCAAAGGCAGGAGGAGGCAAGACGTGCAGTCGCTCTGCAAGCCAAAAGGTGAAACCCAGGCTGAGATCTTGTGAGCCAAATGAGAAGGGTGGACTGGGAAATAAATGGAAAGGATTAAAGGCCAGGCTGGATGGAGCTCTGGCCAGCCTGGTCTAGGGTGGGGTGTCCCAGCCTGGTGGGGAGGTTGGAACTGGAGGATCAGGTGGTCCCTTCCAACCTTGAGTGATTCTGATTCCATAACTTCTCCAGTGAAGTGATCCTGCTGTGGCAGGGGGATTGGACTGGATGATCTTTTGGGGTCCCTTCCAATCCCTAACGATTCTATGAAACGTTGGTGTGGTCACAAGAAAGCTCTGGGAGGAGGTCATGTGGGATATGAGGCTGAGGTGTGTTGGCGAGGTCACATTTCCACTGTGCCTTCTGCTCCATCAAAACCAGAAAACTAGTACGCTTCAAGGGGTAGAGGTTCTCACCCCAGAGAACAGCTGCAGCCAGAAAACACACTGATCCTTCAGCAAGGGGCATGCCTCAAAATACCAACAATGTATTCTTCATTTCAGGAGATATGTCACGAAGAAAAGGTGCCAGCTAGCACCAGTAAATAGGCTGGGATAAGTAAGTACGTGAAGAACATCCTTTCCCCTAGAACTGGTTGTGATCAGGCAACAGCAGCATCATTATGTTAGGTGTCTACCACAGTGTACAAAGAGCTGAGAAAGTTTAAGCTAGAGGAAGTCTAAGCTAGAGGACCTGGCTTTATTGGGCTTTAATTGCCTTTTTTTTTTTAAATCCAGCAGCTGAACATTTGCTGGAGGAGCCAGTTTCAGTCCACAAAACCACCAGTGATTCATTTATTGCCATCATTTATGGAAAGAGCAGCAGTTGCTGTTCCTGAATACGTGACATCACCGAGGGGTAAGCAAGCCATTCTGATGCCTGCATGTTCCAGTGAAGCACTGCAAAACTACGTGCTGTTCCTGGGCCTCCAGCTTCAGAAGTGCACTCCAGCGTACCCTCACAGGGACTGTATCACAGTATNGGAGGGGCCCAGAACTGGACACAGTACTCAAGGTGCGGCCTAACCAGTGCAGAGTACAGGGGCAGAATGACCTCCCTGCTCCTGCTGGCCACACCATTCCTGATGCAGGCCAGGATGCCATTGGCCCTGAGACTGAGAGGGCTCCTTCACACCTCAGCTTTTGTGTTCACGAGTAGCCTGTTGAACAGACCGTAGCTGGACTCGTCTCTGAGCTATCACCTGCTATGGAAGCCCAGGTATTGAGGTGAGGCACATCTGCAGCGCAGAAGACATTGCCTGTGCAGCATTCATCTCAGGAAAACTGCAGTCTGTTGTAGTTCATGCATTATTTATAACTATTCCCAGGAGAACAGCAGGTGGGAGAGACTGGTGTCACTGTTTTTGCCTACCCAGAGCTAGCTACAATGAGATGTCTTTTGAAACACTGCAGTGTTCTTCCTAACCTTCTTCCCTCCTTCCCCTGGTTTTCCAAGGGAATCAAACAGTGAGGCTCAGTCTCTCTAGCTACTTATGGACCCAACCCAACAGATGTTTCTTGGAAAAGTGTTCAGAAGAAGCCCAAATGGTTGAAGGGAAAACAGGAAAAGACAGTTTCCCATGCTTCTCGTGTGTCTCACACACACTGTGGAGCTCCCTCCTTCAACACATCATCTGCTGTGATGGGATTTCACTGCTGTTGTTGGCTATGGAGGAAACATGCTTGACTGCAGCTGAGAGACAGTGTGAGAAGACGGCCAGCATCTGCCTCTGACTGTCCCCAAGGAGCCATCAGAGGGAGAAGCTCTCAGAGAAGCCCATATCTTCTTGTGACCATGCCTGTGTGTGAAATACCTTCATCAGAACAACGGAACCATCACCACCCACAGTGTGGGGAAGAACAAATCCATCATTTTGAAAGGAACTTTGTTTAGTTCCAAATCTCACAGCCGCTTTGCAAAGAGATATCCCAGTTCTGCGCGACTTTAAATCAATATTTAGCAGCATGCACTGTGGGTCTAAGGGGCACAGACTTCAATACTGAGATCAGCGCACACCTTAGGACCCTGGTGATACTTAGCTTTCTGAAAATCTCTTTTTTGAATGCTAACGGAAATGGCAGCTAAGAAAGTCATTGCCCCCGTGGCTGGCTGTGGTCATATCCATCCCAGGGCTAGACCACCTACCCAAGCTCACAGTGCCCACTCACTCAGTGTTATCCCCAGCAGAATGCAGGCTGAGGCTTCCCAGGTCCCAGCTCAGTGTAGGTGGTGAATTTTTCTTCTGAAGTTTTCACTGCCTTTGTGGAGAAGGTTGCTTCCTCAGAAGCTGCATGGAGCCATGAAACTCAAGATCTCCACAGTGTAAAGGTTAAATCATTGTTACGAGCACGGAAAGCTCGGTGCTCTTGTCCCTTAGTGGAACACTTCTCCTTTTAGCAGGCACAGGGGCCTCCTTTGTACCTGGCAATGAGGCAGATCATGAGGGAAACACATTTGCCTGACACGATCAGACCGAAGGTTGCTGTGGGTTTCCCTAGGTGCACCTTCCAGGAGAATGTTGTTCCATCGTTGCTGGAGTGCGACAAAAAATTGATTAGCCTCTTTAAAATGTCTCATAAAATTGTATTAACAAAATGGTAAATACATTACACAGAGACCGCGACCACAGGATGTCTACATAATGCCCACTGTGGATGTGTACTAAATACCATAAAAGACCTGAGACCCCCCCAAAAAGTCCTCAAGTTCTGGCTCTCACAAGGCAACAAGAGCACCATTGTTGTTCCTCTTCCTCTTCTCCCTCACATTTCGGCTTCGGTGTTCTGAACTTTGCTGGTGGTTATTGCAATTCCTATTGCTAGGCTTCCGTTGTCAGAAAACAGCTGAGCCAGAGAAGTGTTCAGCACAAGGCAGTCCCCGTCGGAAATGACAGAGTCAACACACTCCAGTACCGACCTGGGGGTCGCCTCCCACTTGAGGCGCCTCTGGTTCCTGTTGAGCTCGAGCCGGTAGGTAAAGTTGTCGGCTTGGGTCGGTGTGCCGATCAGCATCATCGTGGCGAAGAACTGGGGGTGGCCCTCATGCTTCTCCTGCTTCCTGAGGACCAGCAAAAACTGGTGGCCAAGGCAAGAGTGCATGATGATCCAGTCCATGGGTGCAGGCAAGTGCATGTCCGTGGCCAGGAAGACAATCTCTGCCCCTTGAAGGATGTTAATGCGGTGGGTCTGCCTCAAGTGGGACACCACCACCTCCAGGTGCCCTTCCCATGGGCAGGAGAAGAGCGGGCACGTGCAGGGAACTAGCTGAGAGTCATGTACTGCTTCGTGGTAATGGCAGGGAGGAAGGATGCCTTGCTCCGTGGATGTCTGTGCAGCTGCACAGCGGGTCGGTGCATACTGTGAGAAAAGAGAAATTATGTGTGATAGCAGATGGACCAGGAACTGGCACAGATACGCAAGGTGCAGACCCTGCCGACATCAGTCACCTAATGCCCCACCTAAAACAGCACTGGAGCAAATGCCAGGGACTCAGCACTCCAGAGAGCATTAGGGACAATCCAGACCTGGATGCACACAGCAAGGAAACAGCTGGCAGTCTCCTTGTTCTCCAGGAGAAGAGACAAACCGTTTGAGCTATGATAAGTCACTTCAAATGAAAGTGATATATGTGTTTATAAAGCAATTTCATTAGTTGGGGGGGAGTGAGGTGGTGGAAATCTGATTAAAAAGAAAAAAGCCCCAACAAAGCAAGGACAGCATGGGGCGTTCTTCGTAGTTAAAGATCTTACAGCTCCGAACAAGGAAATGAAATATGTATGGCTTTATTATTCTTTAATGAAACACCATGGCAAATACAGGCATGTCTCCTGGAACAATGTGCTTTGTAACACCCATAATTTGTGAAACAAGTCAGGATTTATTGTAGATGATGCCTTCATTTTTTTTTTGTTTTTGGTCAGTGTATTTTTGCTTAATTGATGAGCTTACCTCCACAAATCTTAAATGGCTCTCAAAGGTGCATGGATGGCCAATTTAGGGCATTCTTATACTCAAGTAAATTTGAATTAAGATAAGGCAGCTTGCTAAAAAGGTGGCAGCTCCCACAGAAGGATTCCGCGTGAGGACTAGGAAGCAAACCACTCTGCCTCTGTCAAGAGACATTCAAGTCTCATTCAACCAGAAGTGCATCCATGTGTAATGATATTCAGGAAGACTAATGGCTCTCTGAAGCAGCTCTTTCTATAGACAGACCCTAAGGCACTGGTCATGATTCATCCTACCCAATTCAACCACCTCAGAAGGAAACCTGGTTATCTTGGACTCTGTCAACAGCCAATGGAGGCACGGGAGGGATGCAGTGGCGGATTCGGATATTAGCTGCAGTAATTCCCCTCTTAAAGGTAGCATGGCACAGAGACTAACATCAAGATCACAGAATCATTCACAGATCCTCTTAAAGAAGACCTTTAAAATAATCAGGTCCAACAATTGACCTGCTTAGTCGTGTCCCTAAACACCGCATCTACATGTCTTTTGAATGCTCCCAGCTACGGTGCCTCCTCCACTTCCCTCGGCAGCCTATTCCAATGTCTAACAACACTTGGAGTGAAGAAACTCTTCTTAATATCTAATCTGTCTGTCTGGGTTCAATTTTAGATGCTTAAATGCAGGGTGTTAATTTCTTTCTCTGAATTCCTTTATAGGACTATATAAGAACAAAAAGTACATACGTGTGAACACACCTTTTGCTTTAAGATATGTTTTAGGAAGAGCCATGTAGTTCCCTGAATACTGGCCCGTGTCTACTCCTGTGGTCCCTTCTAACTCCTGTGGTCCCTTCTAACCCTGACTGACTGTGTGACTTGGTCTGGGTGATCCTGCTGTGGCAGGGGGATTGGACTAGATGATCTTTCCAGGTCCCTTCCAATCCCTAATGATTCTAGGATTCTATGAAAATTATGGGAACAACTGTATGGTTCTGACATAGAATCATAGAATCACAGAATCATCATGGCTGGAAAGGACCTCCAGGGTCATCAAGTCCAGCCCTTTCTCCTAGTGCCTAACCGCTAGACCATATCCCCAAGCACCGCATCCACCCATTCCTTAAACACCTCCAGGGTTGGTGACATCACCACCTCCTTGGGCAATTCATTCCAGCACCTAACCACCTTCTCAGTAAAGAATTTCCCTCTAACATCCACTCTAAACCTCCCCTGATGCAAC
>VXBP01007635.1:37362-274567 GCA_013400115.1 Rhinopomastus cyanomelas
GACCGGTCCCAAAACTGAGCCCTGAGGGACATCTAACATTTCTCCTCCATGCACACGCAAATCATGTCAGACTTGGCCTTTATTCAGCTATTTTTGCGCAGAGGTTTATTTTAATCAGGGGAAAGCATAATTCCATGTAGTAGGTGCCAGATATGTTGTAAATTGAGCGTTGTCTCATTTCTCTGTGGATACCTTGATGACTTCCACTGCAGCCTTAATGTGAGAGTAAGTGTTATTACTGCAATCAGCTTCTCCCACCAGGACTTGCAACTTTGCTTTCAAGGATGTTTTGGAAGGCAGTCTCTTGGGTCAGCTGTCCTAATTCTTAGACGGTCAGGGCTTCCTTGCCAATCAGGATGACAAAGTCCTGGATCCCCATTCTCATTTTGTCGGTGTCTGCCAAGGGATGTGACAGGCAGACCCAGGTTGTGATTGCTGCTGCTGCTGTGAAATTCACGGCTCTTCCCAAGGCACTGGGTGTTAAAGGGAGCTATTTCTTCTTCCTCTGACATGTGATACAAAGAATAGTCAACTATTTAAACCTCATTATTGAACCTTGCAACTTTTCCTTTGGAGAATTATCACCTCAATAGTAGGGGTCTACTTTTCCCTTCCTTGCATTTTATTTGTTTTGCTGTATAAAATTCAAGAATATAAACTCTCCAACAAGATAATGAATTGAGGACAGATAAATGACTATCATTTCCTGCGAAATAAAACAGCTCATTATAAACTAATCAAGGTTTGTGGCTTTAGCTGCCTGCTTATCGCAGTGGGATTGCTGGTTCACACTTAATTCTACATTAATTTTTGCATCTCATTACGATGAAAGTTATGGTTAATTTAAACTCTTTTTGGTGAAGGAGGCTACTGCAATGGCAGATCGTAAAAGCCTTCAAAAAAAGTCCCTGAAATGCTAATTGCCTCATAAAATGAATCCTAATCTCCCAATCTAATACAGTGGGTGTGAGCAATTACTTTCTCTCACGAAACTGTTAATGCAACATTAGTGATTATACTAATTAAAACTAATGAACTCATACTCACATGCTGATAAACCTCTCAACCACTCAACAAGTTCCAGCCTTCTATCAGTTTTATTTAACTCCTCTTTAGGAAGATGAATCTTAAATTAACCTCTTGAATAACATTTAAAATTAAGTTTTGAAATGTGGAGCTTTGTAGAATGTGCGTAATTCTTCTCCAAAGATTACCCGAGCCAGAGAAACCATTTTCATTGAGGATGTAATTGAATTTAGAAATGCAATCTCCTAATATGATAAGCAAGGAGAGCAATGGTAGCTCATCCGTCTAAACTCTACCCAAGGTAAGGAAATGCAAGTATCTCCAAAAATCACTTGATGAGAAGCATGCTTCTATGGCTTAGGAATGGGGAAATACGTGACAATGAATGATTTCTGTAACATATAATTCTTCCTGCCTTCGTTTCTGAGTGCAGAGGGAGAGGATGGTGCAAATAGAGAACTCTCTTTCACATCTCCCATTCTTGAAACATTTCCATTCAGCAAAGGATTTTTGGTCTGACTTTGTTCAGCTCAGGCTTATTGAAACTTCTGGAAATCCTGGACAAATTATGCTATCTGTTTTTATTCTCTGACTAGGTGAGAACTCTGCTCAAAATCTCATTTCTGAGTCACAGAATCAGAGAATCATTGGGGATTGGAAGGGACCTTGAAAGATCATCTAGTCCAACCCGCTGACACAGCAGGATCACCCAGACCAAGTCACACAGGAACACATCCAGGCGGGTCTTGAACATCTCCAGTGATGGAGACTCCACAACCCCCCATGGCATTCCCAATCTCTGTTTCTGAATTTTGTAATATCCCAAATGAATGTGAAACATTTCCCTGTGCCTCACAGCAAACTGTCACTTTACTTTTCTGTTTGAGCATGACTGCAACTGTTGGGGTGCCTGTGCCCTTGTTGGTCTTTCATACAGCTGTGAACCAAACCTCTAAAATTGAATTGCAAAACAAGCACAAAATGGTCACCTTGAGTGCATTTAAATTCTTGAATAAATATTTATGAACATTTTTTCCCTGTTTAATCTGCTCCAGTATTTACTTTCCATCATTTATTGCCCAATTAGCTAATGGAATTAAGGCTATTGTTGTGCCTGTCCAGTGTTACTCTCGATTACCCTTCAGCTCGTTGACCAATTTCAGTCCTATTTAACTATGTGACAGAAGTATCACAGGCTTCAATTTTCAACCAGTTCTGTGGGGTAGAGCAGTATGACCCTTTTGCATCTCCAGGGAGCAACAGCTCTTCATGTGGGTAACAGATAGGCAGACTGGCGGATAGGAGAGAACCTAAACAATGACCACTCAGTCCCAAATGAATTATAGCCACCAGACAACACACAGGAGACTGTGTCATTATGAACAGGAGAAAAGGCTTCAGCCAGAGTGTTCCTCATTAGATGCAAGAAAATCCCAGCGCCAGACACCAAACCACAGGAAAGCAGCCTCTGCTGCTCACAGAAAAACTTCTTTTTAGTGATGCAGCTTATCACATTGTTCCTCGTTTTACAAAAAGGCCGTTTGGCAAAGAACATTTATAAACACACCGTGTTTTCTCACGCCAAAAGAAAAAGAAGTTATATTTGGACTCAGGACAAAAGGCTTCTGGGTCCTGTTCCAGGCTTTCTACGCACTTTCTGCTAAAAATTCAACAATCTGCTTTAGATGCGACTCATCTTTGACATCTGCAGAGTAGGTGTCCACCTCTGCAGAACATCAGCTCCTTTTGCAGCCCCTGCTGAACCCCAGAGTGCAACTTATTTCATCTCAAAAGATGATGGGTTTGTTTAGTCTGGAAAAGAGGAGGCTCAGGGGTGACCTTATCGCTGTCTATAGCTATCTGAAAGGTGGTTGTAGTCAGGCAGGGGTCTGTCTTTTCTCCCTGGCCACTGGAGACAAGACAAGGGGTCACAGTCTTAAGCTCCATCAGGGGAGGTTTAGACTTGACATTAGGAAAAGATTTTTCACTGAGAGAGTGATCTGGTTTTGGAATGGGCTGCCCACAGAGGTGGTTGGGTCACCATCCCTGGAGGTGTTCAAGGTTGGGCTGGATGAGGTGCTGAGTGACATGATCTAGGTGTTAGATGTTAGGATTACTGGGTTTATTTGGATTTAGGTTGGACTGGATGGTCTTTAAGGTCTTTTCCAACCTTATCGTTACTGTGATACTGTGAAGGAACATCCCCCTGGACACTGCTTTCTACCTGCAGCCAGAACCAAGCCCATCCTCAGGGCAGATGCACAAAGGTTTTGCTTGTTTCTCGACAAGGAGCAGAAGGGCACCCCTATTTCATTCAGGACACAGTTGTACTGCTGTGAGCTTCTCCTGCTGCACTGGAGACAACAGACTCCATGGAGAGAGACATGAATGTTAGTATGAGGGTGCAGGTCTGTGCTTCCCTACCACACACCTTCAGTCACCAGTGACTGGATAGAAAATCCAGGGGTAGTTCAAAGGACAAATCCAAGAGATAGACATCTCCAAGAGGTAGAGAAGATACAAGCACATCTCTGAGTCTGCTGCTGCAAAGCTAAGGCACCCACTTAGGGCAGAGGCTTTGGTATTTCTCCTCATGGTCTGAGGGATCCTTTGTATTTTTACTTGCAAAGACTTTAGGACAACTGTTGTAAAAATAGAGTTGCTCCTCCCCTGGTGCAACTTGCAGATGTTTCTTATAGTCCCATCACTTGCCACCAAGAAATGGCTGCCCTCCTCCCTGCTCCAGCCTCCTTTGAGAAAGCAATAAGGTCTCCCCTCAGCTTCTTTACCTCCAGGGTAAAAAAAAAACCCAGTTGTCTCAGCTGCTTCTGAAGGACCAACCCCTTAACATCCTGTGAACGGTGTCAATGCGTGCCAAGAACATCTCAAAGAGTGAGGACAAGGACACTTTCACTGCCCAGTCAATAAGGTCTCTGACAGCAAAGCAGGTGCTATGAATAATCATCCTTTTCCAGACACTTCACACCTGTGCTACCACATTTTATCCAGTGATCACACACAACTTTGCAAACACTCATTAATTCACCCATGGGCTTGGCTATTTGCTTGGAGAAGTCAGTGGTGTCACCTGAAGGCCATCAGTGGAACTTTCTAAGCAGGATCATGCAGAAAATAACAGAAATTAAAATAAAACCATTGGGCACACCAGCCAAACCAAACCAGCAGGATCTACCCCAGTCAGCTTTAGCACATCCTGAAACATGGTAACCTAACCCTCCTACCAAGAGCGAACCCATATCTGCTCCTTCTGTGCATCTCAACCTCCTCAGCCACATCCTGCTTGGCCAGGTTACAGGAGCATGTATGTTCAGGACAGCTGTGACCTTTGGTAGGAGCCAGGGGCTGCAGGGGCCTGCGCTCGTTCTCCTCATTACAAATCCACTCCCTGTGATAACGCTGCCTCTTGCTCCGGCTGACTCAGGTCTGAGATCCAGTTTTTCATAAAACTTGCAAAAGTTATGTTGTTTGGATAACAACTGATTCAGGCTGACTTTAATCATAGAATCATAGAACCATAGAATCATTAGGGATTGGAAGGGACCTCGAAAGATCATCCAGTCCAACCCCCTGACACAGCAGGACTACCTACACCACGTCACACAGGAACACATCCAGGAGAGTTTTAAACGTCTCCAGAGAAGGAGACTCCACAACCACCCTGGGCAGCCTGTTCCAGTGCTCTGTCACCCTCACTGGGAAGAAGTTCCTTCTCAGACTGATGTGGGACTTCCTATGTTCCAGCTGACACCCATTGCCCCTCATCCTAACACTAGATGACACTGAGCAGAGCCTGGCTCCATCCTCCCGACACCCACCCCTCAAATATTTATAGACATGAATGAGGTCACCCCTCAGTCTCCTCCAAGCTAAAGAGACCCAGCTCCCTCAGCCTCTCCTCATAAGGGAGGTGCTCCACTTCCTTCATCATCCTCATTGCTCTGTGCTGACCTCCCTCCAGCAGCTCCATGTGCTTCTTGAACTGAGGGGCCCAGAACTGGACACAATACATATATTGGACTTCAATACGTATTTTAAATTATAGACCCACTTGTACAAGCACAGAGGCACGTACTTACAGAGAGACCTAAAACACCTGCTAGTTTCAAATGCTTCTGAGACTAATGCAGTGGGGAAGACCATAGGTTTGGCCAAGCAAAACAATTCTGACACATTTTTTATTTAAAAAACTACGTAGCACATGCATTTTGGTGGTGAACTAGTTTTTGCTGTCCCTGTGAAGACAGTCCCAAATCTGAGACTGCCTTCTCTTCTTTAGCTGTCTCATTTTGTCTGTATTTTCTGTCCTATGAGTGTCACTGCTGTGGATGCCTCTGCATCCCAGGCATCTGTCGACAACGTGCAGCCCAGGTCCAAAGGCAGTATCACTTCCCAGTCTAGGTTCAGGAAATTTGTTTGTGGAGAGATTAAAGATCCAAACAAATCGATCGTATTTTGTTGCCCAGATGACATCAACTAGCCCCTGATTTCTCACAGTAGAATTGCTGCCCAGAGCACATATGTCTTCAATATCCAGCCTCCGTAAGCTCAGATGCAGCTACAAGTGACCTGCAAACCAGGTCTGAGACTTCAGGTTAAGCAACTTGGGAGGGGAAGCTTACTGACTAGAAGTCACACCCGTGATCAGCTTGCTGTAAATGACTGTCCAGTGTCTTGCAGGGCTTTCCAGGCAATGTGGTCTTCTTCCCAGATATAGCACTTCCTTGGTAATGTACCCTCAGTTACTTCCTCCACTGCCCAGTGTGTGACAAGGGACAACAGGGTATGAAGTCACCCTGTAGCTAAGTGAGCAGCCTAGAGACATGCCATGAGAACCTGGTGGAAGTTCTGGCTTGGTCCTAAAGATTTCTGCAGGTAAGGCAGGACCCTGGCCTGCACCTGTGGGATGCTATGAGTGAGACCTCCAGGGTATGTTTCAGTGATCCTGATGAAGCAAACTGGCTTTTTCTTTGCCAGTGAAATGTCAATTATTTGGGTTTTTTAATGTCTCCTCTTTCTCCCTGGCTTCTCAGGGTCTGATTTCTTCCAAACTGCCTTCAACAATTTTCTAACTCTCAGCTTCTTTCTACCTCATAAAAGCTTTGCCACTCACTAGCATCCACCTCCACATTCCTTACACCCACCACACAGGGACAGATGCTCAAACAAACTGTAAAGGTGGCATGAAGAAAGTAGTGAGTCTTTTAATCCTGGTCTTCATTTAATTGCTCTTCTGCTATTTTTTAGTATGATAATGAGATTTCATAAATCTCTCAGATAAAAGAAGAGGGAAGGAACAAAATAAAACCAAGCCTCAGCCTATTTTGTCTAAAGCTGTACTTCCCTATCTGAAATCCAGAAGCCCAAGCCAGGACTCATGCTGGGGATTTATTTAGAATTTTAATTACACAAAGCCCCCATTCATTATGAACGCATCAGCTGGATTTCTTAAGTATTGAATATTAGCTGCAGCTTTGGCAGGGGAAGGATTTGTTTCCCCTGCTATGAAATGGCAGCAAGAGGACAACTTGAAGCCTATTGTGCTACTCTCACTTTGCAACGGTACCACGTGTGACTGGGTGGCTCGGCGCAGGGGATGTGCTAATGGCTGCTTCATGCTAACCACACACCTCTGAGCACGCAGAGAAAACGATGCTTTAGGATGTGTCCACGCTGTAGCACCGCTCTGCTTTGTGCTGAGCACCCTGAATTTTACATGTGGCCACACATTTCAAAAAGCATGTTGAAAAACATAATATATATTTGGTTTTATGATAGATCACAGAATCATAGAATCATTAGGGATTGGAAGGGACCTCGAAAAATCATCCAGTCCAATCCCCCTGACGCAGCAGGATCACCTGGACCAAGTCACACAGGAACACAGCAAAAGACGTCACAGCATCACGTGGAAAGAATCACAGCATCATGGAAAGAAAGATGGAATTTCAAATTAGAACAGCTTGCTTGCTTGTAAAAAGTCTTTTATTCAGCATAAACTGTCAAGCAGACCTGAAGTGCAAGCAAAAGAAAAATAAAAAACTCAAGGACCGTGACATTCTTCAATACTTCGGGAACAATGCCATTGCAATGAAACACAAACAGGATCCACCAAAAGTGCTGCAGTCTTGAAGATGCTTTCTGAGAGGCACCCAGGTGTAGACAACAGCAGGGTGGATTAAGGCCATTGCCTCCAGCTCTAGAGCTTTAAAACCAAGTTTGATGGACTTCTTCCCAGCCCAGGCGGGAAGACACAGAAATTGCCTATGTTTCAGGCTGAAGGGAGATGCAGCACCTCGCTGACCCTCAGGCAAAGCTGCTCATAGACATCAAGACCAACGACGCTGTTTTACATGCTGTGTCATCTGGGACCTCCCTAGTTACCTGGGAGCAGTGATAAATGATGGAGAGCAACTTAGCCAGTCCTTCCACCAGCTCCTTCAGCACCCTGGGATGGATCCCATCTGGACCTATAGGATCTAAGTGGCACAGCAGGTCACTAACTCCTTCCTCCTGGATTACAGTAGTAGCATTCTGTTTGCCATAACTCTGGAGCCCAGTTGCCCTGAGTGCTAAAGACTGAGGCAAAGAAGGTGTTAAGTACCTCAGCCTTCTCCTTGTCTTTCCCCACTATGTTCCCCACCTCATCCAATAAGGAATTTTTTTCTCCCAAGTAACAAGAGACAGGATAAGATGAACTGGCCTTGAGTTGTCTTGTCTCAACTCAAGCAGAGATCTAGTTTTGATATTAGGAAAATTTCTCACTAAAAGGGCTCTCAAACAACGGAACAGGCTGCCCAAGGGAACGCTGGAGTCATCATCCCTTGAAGTATTTAAAAGACACACAGATGTGTTGCTGAGGGACTTGATTTAGTGGTGACCTGTCGGTGCTGGGTCAATGACTGGACTCAATGATTTTAGAAGTGTCTTCCAACCAAAATTATTCTGTTATTCTAAAGACCAAAAGTTAAGGCACAAGCTATCAGCTCTTGCTTCAGGAGGGCAGGGCATGACCACAGCATGACCAGATTGCCCGTGCTGGTTGTGGCTCTGGGTGGTGTAGTGGAAGCATCGCACGTGTAAAAATCAATAATCCAAAATCTGGAATTGCCTGCAGATTCACTTGATCCTTTACCCACTGTGTGTTTCGTGTAAAGTGCAAAACCACTGTAGGCTTTAATTAAAAGTGAAGTGATGGAGTAGCTGCATCTGCTCTGTCTGACAGGGGAGCAGAGTTCACAAAAGCCCTATATCCGACCTCTTGTCTTTTGCATTCACACCGAAAAAGAGACTACTATGGAAAAGAAGTAGTAATAAATAAAAGAAATGATTGCCCACTGTGCTCATAAACTTACCAGTTTAGACCAGCTCTAATAACTCTTCATCCAGTATACATTTACAAGTTACTACAGTAACAGCATGCCTCCAAGAAGAGCAGATCTGCTGGTGTCATCTGAGACAATTAGAACAAATTCACCCCGAGGCCATCAAAATGCTTTCCCTCTATCACGCAACCTTCAGCTATCACAGTTATGACATTTAAATCTACTAACTAGTCTTTTAAAACCTACCCTGGGAATGTCAGAGGATGGCACAAACATTACTGCTTTGTTGAAAGGAGAGAAGAGGTGAGGTGGTGGTTGCTGAGCAAGCCCACAGCCTCTCCTTGTGATTCTGATGTCTCCAGTGTCATCCACACACATATTCTGGCCAAGGATTTGCTCTGTGTCACATTGCTCTTGGCAACTGTCACGAGGTGAAGTGCAATTAAACCTGTATCAGCCAGCTCACAGATCCTGGGCTGGGCCATGTGGGTGGAGTAGTAATGGAGCACAGGACATAACTGCTGCCAACACTGGTTGTCCATCCTGTCTTGTAGACTGTACATGTGCCTACATCTCTGAGCAACCTATGAGCTATAGACACTTCTCATCTTTGGTTAAGACCTTCTACCAAGAGTTGTGTCTGGGAAGAGGGCCTTAAAATTATGGCTGCTTCCCTACTGCTGAGCCACTGCTGGTGCCGCCAGGCGATGGGCAGGTCAAACACATCCATGGTGCCCTGGTATGGTGGAGGCCAAGCTCACAGTTCAGAAGCACTGGGAAGAAAATAGGGGAAAACACTTTGTGTCAGGCTCAGAGTAAGTCACCTTTCCCTCTGCATGCTCCTGCTCTTCCTCCACTGCTGACCCAGCACGGAGCTTTCAGCTGGCCTATGCTCTGGGTACTTGCCACACAGGTGCAGTGTTAAATGAAAAAGTTCTCCCTGTTACGAAAGAACCCAAAATTCATCATTACTCCAGTGGCAGCTGAAAGTGTGTCTTGAGTTTGTGCAGCCAGTCTTAAGGAAGGAGAAAAACAGCCCAGAAAGCCCATGCAAGCCATTAGCTTTGGCCATGGAAACCAAACGGCGAGTCCGGGGACATTTATTTCTCTCGTGCAATATATGCTGGCGCTGCACTGATAGGGGCTCTGCAGCAGAGAAAGGGACAGCTCTGTGGGAACATTTGGTTGTGTCACAAATATTTCTTCTTCTCATTTTGTGCAAATCATAGCCTGTTCTTCCTCCCCCTCAGATTCTCAAAGAATAGTTCTTCTAGAAGTTTTCTTCACAAGGGGAGGATGCAGGTGGAAGGAAAGAACAGAAAGAGAGGCTCAGCTTAGCCAGAGAAGACAATGTTCCATCTAAGGCAAGAAAATTAGTTCTATTAATAGAGTGAGCATTTAAAGGTGGTTTATTTTAAGAAGAAGAAGCCAACAACCCTCAAACTTTCATGCCTGAGACAGGTACTGTATTGACAGCCTCTGAGTTCACAGTGTTCTGCCTGCAGCAAAAGCAGAGCAGCGAGAACAACCGTGTTCGTTTATTTCCCCATTTATGCTGTCAAAATGCCTCAGACCTGAGCCACTGGAGAACAGGGGCAGAGGGGGGACAGTTTTTGTTCAAAGCCATTCTTGCACTTCAGGGTACATCCTCACACCCTGCCTTGTCTTGTGGGAAGGTTTTCTTGTTTTAACTCCATGCCCCATGCAGGCAGCTTAATCCAAGTCTTACAAACTTATCTGGCTGGGCAGTACTTCATACCTTGCATATAATGAAAATCAGTCCTTGCACAACCACTCTGAGACACTTAAGGGTTTTGAGGGTTTGAGAGTGAGTTGGGCTGTTTATTCTTTTTTTAAAATACATTTTCAGCTTTCTGTGGAGAGCTTTTTATAGATATTTCTCTGTGACATGTCATTGAACAAGACAACAGACCACTCATCTCATCACAGCAAAGGAGTTTCATCCTTTCCTTCCCAGGACAAACCTCTCTCCTTCTTCCCAAAAGGTTGCCAGGGTTACAAGGAGGAAGCGTGGTGTCTCAGGGATGGGACACTGAGGGAATAGCTGCTTCCTAGCTCTCATGCCAAGAGTGCTGCCTACCTGCTCCCTGGGCCAGGGTACTTCTGTACAAGAGAGGGCATGGCTCAGAATCACAGAATCACTCTGCTTGGAAAAGACCCCTGGGATCATCGTGTCCAACCATCTACTCTACCTTACAAGTTCACCTCTAACCAGGTCCCTCAGCACCTCATCCAAATGATCTTTAAACACATCCAGGGGTGGCTCTGCCACCCAGGACTCAGTCCTCTGAGCTCCCAGCTGCAATCTTTGCTCCCTGCCAGGATGTGACCTTGGGATGAAGAGCATGGCTTTGCTGCAAGATGCTGCACACCCCTGTGACAACCTGAGTCACTCTGGGCAGGCATTACATCCCCTTCTGGTTTTGTACAGGGCTAGAGAGCTGGGGACAGACCTCCAGGACCAGGCTTAAAAACTGGGAATGACTGTATGATGTTGTAGGCAACTTGTCAGGACTAAAGCTTTAATCACACGTGGAGTTACTGCAAGAGAGACACCCACACTCCCACGAGGAGCGAGTAAAGTGTTTCTGAGAGTTTGCTAGAAGCTACTTGCTCAGCAAAGGCTGTTAGGCACCTTAGTGCCCCTGTTAACACAGCTTCCATCTGCCTTAAAAACCTCTCATTTCCCTCCTTCCCACCCCATGAGCAGGCAGTGATGGCTCACCCTGCAATTTCCAAATACACAGCAAGTCTCTGCTAACTCAGAATAACATCTTTAGACCCAGGGGGCTTGTAAGGACTTAAAGGAGAAGGATGGCATTACTTAGCAAAGGAAACACCAGTGACAATCAACCGGTCTTATCTAAATGTGTGTCTGAAAGACAGGCATGTTCAGGTCCGAGCTGCTCACCATAAGATCCCCTAACAAAGGAGGGAAGATGAACCTCCACAGGACAATTAATTATCTCTGTTTTGAACACATCCATCTCCAGAGAAATTTGACATTTCTCTGCGGTACCTGCAAGGATTGTTCATATCTTTTCCTTGGCAAGACACTGAGCTGGAGCCACTGGCCTGGAATTGGATATCAGACTTAAAAAGTTTCTCCACGTTCAGTGCAGCAGGAGAGTCACAACTTGGAGCAGCAAAGGGTGTCAGGAGACAGCTGCTGTGACTGTTTAATGGGTGATTATGAGCTTCCTATTTGCCTAATGCAGAAAATCCTCTGAGCTGACACATTTTCTTCCCAGCTCAGAGCTGGTCATCCTGATTTCCAGGCCTCTAGATTTAACAGTGAAGTAAAACTAATTTACAGCTCGTGTCATTAGGAGGACAAATTTTTCATCTCCATCCATCGAGTGAGAAGCACTATAACAAATGAATGATTACTGACCCATGATACCTATTAGAGACTGCAGTTGGGTCACCTCATTTGTTGTTTTAACACACGAAATTAAGAGTCCTGGCAGGGTTGTCACAAAGATGGAATTGCTAATGAGATGGATACTGCCTTTACTAGAGACTCTTCCTAGAAGTACTTGAGGGAAAAGCTCAGAGACAAGAGGATCTTGAGCTGAGGACCCAGACTGTTGATCCAAGCAGGACTTTGTGCTTGCAGTGGCTCTCTCCTATTGCTATCTGGACGTGCAATCTTGTGGCTCCATGCTAAACCTTATCCAAACAGAAGACCAGTTACCCATATATTCACTTGGCAGTTTTCCTTCCATCACTGCCTGCAGCTAAACTGACCACCAAAAGGTTGGGTATCCAGTGGGTGTAGGTGAATAGGACAGCTGTCTCCCAAAAGCAGCTGCTGTGACAGATTCCTGTGCTCTTAGCCTGGTGCTGACTGCAGAGCAGCACTGCAGCCAGGTAACAAAGCATCCTCAGTGCTAGGAAACACACAGCTTTCAAGTGGTAAAGGAGAATGACCCTGAGCTGACTCTGAGCTGTGTGAAGGCAAAGTTAGACCCTGGCAGTTCTGACGAGTCTTGAGCTCCACACATCTGTGTTTGGTTTCTGCTCAGACCCCCCTAGGCTATGGGGGTTGCATGCCATGCACCACAGCACCTGTCCTGGTATGAGCCTGTTCTCAAGCTGCACCCTGGACTCTCTGCACCATCTCTGATCCAGCAGTGCTGCTCCTGCCTGCAAACTACCCTGCCTCACCAGGCCCAGTTTAAGAGGGACAAGGATCTGCTGGAGAGGGTCCAAGGGAGGGCTACGAGGGTGATTAGGGGACAGGAGGGCATGGCTTATGGAGAGAGGCTGAGGGACTTGGGGCTTTTTAGTCTGGAGAAGAGAAGACTTAGGGGAGATTTGATCAATGTTTATAAGTACCTGAAGGCTGGCCAGGAGCGGGGGGACAGGCTCTTTTCACTTGCTCCCTGTGATAGGACAAGGAGCAATGGGTGTAAGTTGCAGCAGAGGAGGTTCCGCCTCAACACAAGGGGGAACTTCTTTACTGTGAGGGTCACGGAGCACTGGAACAGACTCCCCAGGGAGGTGGTGGAGTCTCCTTCTCTGGGGACTTTCAAGGCTGCCTGGATGCGTTCCTCTGTGATCTGTGTTAGATAGTTTTGTCCTGCTGTGGCAGGGGGGTCGGACTCGATGATCTCTTGGGTCCCTTCCAACCCCTAACATCCTATGGTGATCCTATGACACAGTTCCTTGGCACTGCTTCTGATCAAAGACAATAGATTTATACGAAATGAGTGTCACTTAAATAACTACTCGTTTGTTGTTAGCTGACTAGTTGCTCCTTTTTGAGGTTTAACACAGGATGGAAAACTGTCTCATCGCCCTTAGCTCATAGCAGTCTGCTTTGTGCATTTCCAGGCAGAGACAGTACTCCGAGCAGATGCCACCCTTGCGTTGTGGAGCTGGGTTCCGTGTTGCCTTCCCACACTGGGGTTTCAGCCTAGCACTAGATAGAAGAAGGTCAGAGCTGTGAATCTTTCTTCTACAGATTAGCAGCAGCTCTGACTGCTGTGTTCTCAGGAAAGCAGAGACAGGAAGCTCTGAGCGGTTGTGGTGTGAAGCTATATGGCAAGATCTGCTTCAGAATTAGACCACAGCCCAGAATTCAAATGGTCAGTGAAGGATTTGGTATATTCACTGTTTTCCTCCATCCACAGTCACTTATGGCAGCACACTCTGGCACAGAACAGGGCGGCATGAACACAGCTTGTCCACCACTGCAAACCAGAGCACATCCACTACTCATCAGCTTAGGATGCAGATCATTAACCTCATCCCCGCCTAGGGTCTTGTCAGCCCTGATGAGAGCAGCTAAGTTCAGGGCAGGCAGTGGAGGACCTTTTTTCACAGATCTGCTGATGCTGTTACAGTGGGAAACCACCCACTGCCGTTCTATGCCTCCAGTCCCAACTCATGCATCACAAATGCTCCGTCTTGCTGGTGGACCTGAGGCTGTGAGGTCACCATTGCAAAGTTGGACCTGCGAGTCATATCTCAATTTTGCTTCCCAGATGAGCTTTCTCCTCATTTTCCCTGCTGCCTGTTTTACACAAAGATCTGCTTTAGCTCTTGGGCTTCCTCCAGCAGCATTTGCTAAAATTATATCAAGTATTGATTTGGAATAGATCTGTTACAGGGCAATGCTGTTGAGGATAAACAACATATACAGAGGCACAGGTCCATTTTGCTTTACTCCTTTCACTCTCTTGTTATTTATCAGCTGCAGAGATGAGCAGGATTTTTAATCAGCTGTGGTTTAGACTGGCCAGAGAGAATCCAAATGAATAGGTTATGTAGAAAGCTCAGTGCTGTGTCAGGTAACCGTGGGCTGGGTACTGTCCGTGGTTACACAGGACTTGTTCTTGTGGAATGAAAACGGCTCAAAGCAAAGACCCCTCGTGATCTAGGAACCTCAGCATTGCAGTGATCTGCCACGCTGCACTGTGTTTCATTTTCATTTATTATTGCTCAGTATTTTATTTCCTTCTGTAGTTGGAAGGTGCCAAGCCCCAGTGGCAGTGCTGGCTGACTACTATTTTTCAAGCCATGCGACTCAGGCAGTAAAGTAGAAGGGACAGTAAGAGAAGAGGAAAGGGGAGATAATCACAATTCCAGGTGATGGATGTCTGGCAGATGAGAGGAATGGAAATGTTTCAGGATGAGAAACTGAGGTAAAAAAGAGTTTAAAGCTACGAATTTTGACTAAGATACAGAGCAGGATAAGCTACAGCATTTCTTAAGAGGCAGCTGGAAAAGGAACATCAGTAAAAACAGCATCACCCTAAAATGGACTGGACTGGAGTTCCTTGCTACTGGCTTTACACAAGTGGTTGCAGCTGAAGGAATGCAGGCTGAAAAGTTAGAAAAGATAATGTATGAAATAGCATTAGGATTTGGGTAAATCATCTCAAGCTGTAGAGCAGCTAAACTCCCTTCCCACTTCGGTTTGGCATTGTCCTGATTCTGGCATCACTTCCCTGTTTCTTTCCAGTGCCTGTAAGGGGAGCTGAGAGGGGACTAAACTGAACTCAGATGCAGACATCTAGTTCTCTGCTCCTACACTCAGGTGAGACAATCCCACTCTGCTCCTGCCTTGGTTCATGAGCTTCCTGGTCACCTTCAAGACCTCTGATTGAAGGTGATTTTCCTTTTCCTGATCCATCTGCTTGGCCCTGCATTGATTATCCGTATGTTGTCTCAAGCATGGGCCCCTTGCTGCATCCACATCCTTCATATTAGCACTTTTACTAATTTAGGCTCTTCTAAAAAGATCTCTGCTCCTCCCTGGACTCTACCCCAGCTGAGCCATGACTCCCTAATGGGAGCATCAACATCCCACTCTAAACTTAGATGGTTTTCAGGATCTTAGCTAGCTAGCTGGAGTACATCCATGCCCTCTCCTTGTCATGTGAAGATGTGCCTTGATACCAGTTGTCTAGCTGATAAACTCTTTGCCACCTGGGCACCCAGGTGAAAGGCTCCATGTGACAGAACAAGCATCCCTGCATTCACCATGGCTTACAGCCTTTAAAAGCCAATGATGCACAGGTCTTATGACCAAAGCCTAAACTGCCAAACAAAGGAGGTGTAGGGGCAGATCTCTGGTGCCAAGCTTAGGTGACACATCCTGGCTTACAGACATTTCTTGAATTGAGTCAGGGTCTGGACCTGTGCTAAAGAAAAGGTGGTGCAGGTGGTCAAGGCCTGGACTTCAAACACAGAATTCAACTCTAACTCATCAGTCTAGGCTCTCTTTATAGAGGTCAGGAGCCATTCCCTAGCCCCGAAATCAAGCTACACAACTTGTGTCCATGTGGTTGAAGTCACCTCTCACACAGAACAGCCTCCGTGTTGTTCCTGGTGGGAACAACCCATAGCCTCTCCAAGCCCATCGATGACAGCACTTGCTGACATCGGGCTAATCCAGGGAGACTGCTGGCCATCACACAGCATGGATGACTGTGAGTTGATGCTCTGGCCTTTGGCCTCCTGCAGCTTGTTGGATGTGGCCATCCCCAAGTTTCCCACACTCAGACACGGCTCATCAGGTGAGAGGCAGAAAACCCCATCAGAGAACTTCGTGTGCTGCTTCCCAAGCCCTTGAAGGTTAATGGCTGCAGAGACTGTCAGCCTTCAGGGACATCTTTTGGCACCTTTCCTAAGCACTCAGTCCTTTGCAAGAGAAAGTAATGAGCACTTTCCCATGGAAGGCTTTTTCATTTGGCATCTTATGTCAAAATGGAGTTGCATGTCAGGTGTGTGCTTGTTTTCACAAGGCACTGCATTAAAAACATCTTTTCCTTCAAACACACATTGTTTTAGCAGCCTTTTTGGACCAATTTCAGCTCAGCCATACTGCAGCTTTTCTACGACTGGAAGAGGGTAGCCAGGCTTCACCTTCCCTGTCAGTGAAGAGTCTCACTGCTCTGCAAACTGCCCTTGAAGCCAGTGTGGCTGCTGTATAGAAACACTCAGCACACGAGCTGCAGGACACGGAGGCAGCGCGCTACAAGGCACGATAGGCACGCGGGGGACCTGCTGCACAAGCTCATTTCAGCCTGACCCAGAGCTGTGATGGGCTCTTTTTTTCTCAGGGTACACGGCTAACCCAGTCAAACTCCAGACAGCCAGAAACGGGGCTGAGCTCTCTCACACATGTTTTTCCTGTGCTGACAGGCCCACAGTGCAGGTTTGATGGTGAAGTGAGCTTTCCCACCTAGTTCCTGCTCTTTTGCCTGCATCTGAGGATGTTGCTGGCTGGGCAGTGGTTAAAGAACAGCAAAACCAGGAATGGAAGAGGCAGACCCCATTTCAGCGGTTGCCTTCGGGCATCCTGACCGTGTACACACTGGTAAATAATTACAAACAGGCACCTTGCCCTGGACTAGTGAGACGGCGTGGGAAAGTGTCTGTGCAACTTTTCATGTGCCTGGGCATTTGACAACCAAGGACACAGCAGTAAGGGTGCATTCGGGCCGTGTTCTTGTTCCCAAGCCCACCAGGATATCTCCATCTACGTGTGCAACTCCTAGAGGCATGCCTCCCATGTTTGCAAACCTGAGCCTATAAAAAGACAAGCTCATTTACCAGGGACAGTCACTGTGAGAAGCCTAAAGGCTGTTTAGACGTCCCAAATTGATTTCTTTGTCCTCAAGCACAAATATCAATTAAGCTGAGGTTATGTCCTAGCTTAAAAGCAGGGTGAGATTTATGTGAACAATCAGTTTCAGTCACAGGGAATTAATTTTAAGTGCATTGTACGAGTACAGGGGTGCATTACTTTCATGTCATTTGTTTCCTGATACCGACACACAGGAGCAAGGGTATCTCAAGTAAATTTGCCTTCTCATTATACATCCAAATCCCATCAGCACAGCTACAGACACCTGGAGAAGGGTGACATTCAGTGGAACATGCTCAGCTGTGTCCAGGTGAAAACACCTTCCAGTGGAGGCACCTCAAGGTTTCCTAGACGCCGCTGGCAGAGGAGCCGTGGCTCCAGGGAGAAGGGCAGATGCTGAGTGGCAGGGATGGGTCTCATTTGCACTGGAGTGGTGCAATTTTCTCTTGGCTGCTCTACCATTGTGCCACCCTCATTATTTGATGTATTCTTATTTCTCCAGCAGTGAGCATAACAGGTACCTTGGAAAAGGACTGTATGGAAAGAGCCAACTGCTGTAATTCCAAATTCTTATCTGAGTAAAGCCACCACTGCTCTACTTCAGCTGCTGTACCTCCACTATGGAGCTGTGGTGGCAGGAGCAGGGAGATATGGGGACAGCAGAGGCACTCACAGTTTGCATGCTGATATAAGGGAAGACAAATTTACAATCCAGTTCCAGTGTCTGTAGATTGTGTTTTTCAGGAGGTAGTAGCTCTCTCCACATGACACAAAGGTATGGAGTAATATTTCTTCTAGCCCAAGATGCCTGTGTTTATGACTGTATGATGACTTACTTCAACAGAAAGACCAGAGGACGATCCCTACCCAGTTCCCTTCCACCATTAGGACACTCCAGTGGGAAGTAAGAGATGCAGCTCCCCCACTATGGGAAAGACTTCTCACTTCTAGGTTTCTCTGCAGGTAGTAGATGAACCATAGACTGACAGCTGCTGCCAGGGAGCAGTGCCTTCTCCTACCCTCTGTGCTATCACTCTGTGTTGTGTTCACTCACAAATGGAAAACAGGATCTAGTCCCTTGTGGAGCATGGGACTGCCTGATTTTGCACTCAAAGAGGTACAGATGGGAGATGCTGAGCTGAATTACATGGCATCCTAAGATGTCGGCCCTTTGGGGGCCAATAGGCACACTGGGCATATTTTCACTGCCAGCTTTGGTGTACAAGGGCTTTTGCAGAGTTCAAACTATCAGGTCATCAAAAGCATCTAACTGTATTTTAGAGCTTGATCTTGCACTCAGTTCCCAACAGGTCATGTTCATGGGCATGGAACATCACAGTGTTCCCCTACACTGGCTGATGCATCATCCATAATGGGAACTTATCTACCCCCTGTTTACTGGGGGGCCACCAAAATACTCAAACACGTCAGCTATTGACTGCAGAAGTGTTAATTCTGCTCTGTGACACCACACTGAAGCCTGTACAAAAGCTGAGAAAAAAGCAGACACCTTGAATTAAGACATTGAGAAAGTGCATTCAAAAGGGGGGGACAGGTACTGAAGGTCTCTGTTCTGCCAGCGGGAGCTGAGCCTGGTGGTGTCTGTGGCTGCTTAAGAGGGTGGGAAAAATGGAACTGGGCTCAGACAGCGTAAGGGTCCAGTTTGAAATGTTTGCATGAGGTTTCCCTAGACGTGGGGCACAAGATATCTATGGCTTGCAAGCCCAGCATGGTACCAGGACCTGTACCAGTTGTGATGTGCTTCCTTAGCAGCACTGCTAACCTTGGTGCCCAGCAAAAACGGCTTGCAGATCTATGAATCCATAAATCACTTGTGCCCTGACACATTTGCAACCTCCCTTCTTCCCAGAAACGTGGCCCTCTGTGATACAGGAATCCAGCACCTGGCTCTGGTTCAAACCAGCTGCAGAGCCTTGGCTCACACTGCTGAGAAAGAGCTGGAAGGAAGTCTGTGTGGCATGAGATGAGAAAGGTGAAGAGCACACAGAGGCAGGATTGCTGGGGTAGGACCAGGGAACAGCTCAAGGTCCTGTACGTGTCTGTATCTATTTCACATTATTTCTGTGATTTATGTTAAAGCAGTCTTACTTTTCTATTCCTATCCTTAATGTCTCCCTCACTCCCTTTGAAATGGGGTCAAGTTGCACCAGGAGAGGTTCAGACTGGATATTAGGAAAACTTCACAGAAAGTGGTGAGACATTGGAACAGACTGCCCAGGGAGGTGGTGGAGACACCGTTCCTAGAGGTGTCCAAGAAGCTGGTAGACATGGAGTTTTGTGAGATGGTTTGGTGGTTAGGGGCTATAGGGAGGACAGCTGGACTTGATCACAGAATCATAGAATCATTCAGGTTGGAAAAGACCCTTGGAATTATCGAGTCCAACCATCAATCCTACTCTACTAGTTCACCCCTAAACCAGGTCTCCCAACATCACATCTAAGCATCTTTTGAATTCATCTAGGGATGGCGACTCAACCACCACCCTGAGAAGCCCATTCCAGTGTCTGACCACTTCCTTCATGAAGAATTTTTTCCTGATGTCTAGGAAACAACCTACCTTGTTGGAGCTTGAAGCCCTTCCCTCTAGTTCTGTCACTAATTACCTGTGTGAAGAGACCAGCACCAACATCTCTACAATGTCCTTTCAGATAGTTGTAGAAAGTGATGAGGTCCCCTCTCAGCCTCCTCTTCCTCAAACTAAACAGCCCCAACTCTCTCAGTTTCTCCTCATCAGATTTATTCCCCAGGCCCTTCACCACCTTCGTTGCCCTCCTCTGCACTCGCTCCAGCACCTCGATGTCTCTCTTGTACTGAGGCCCCCAAAACTGGACACAGCACTCAAGGTGCAGCCTCCCCAGTGCTGAGTACAGGGGGACAATCACCTCCCTGCTCCTGCTGGACACACAGTTTCTAATCCAGGATGCCATTGGCCTTCTTGGCCACCTGGGCACACTGTTGGCTCAATTAGAACCCCCAGGTCCCTCTCTGCCAGACAGCTCTCCAGCCACCCTGCCCCAGCCTGTAGCCCTGCAGGGGGTTGTTGTGACCAAACTGCAGGACCTGACACTTGGGTCTATTGAAGCCCAGACAGTGATCCTCAGCCCATCAATGCAGTCTGTCAGGGTCCCTCTGAGCACCCTTTCTGCCCTCCAGCAGATCAACACTCCCTCCCAACTTGGTGTCATCTGCAAACTTACTGAGGGTGCACTCAATGCCCACATCAAGATCATTGATAAAGATGTCAAACAGGAGTGACCCAGCACCGAAACCTGGGGGACACCACTCATGACTGGCCTCCAAGAGGGTTTAGCTCCATTGACCACAACTCTCTGGGCCCGGCCATCCAGCCAGTGCTCCACGCAGCAGAGCACATGTCTGTCCAAGCCGTGGGCAGGCAGCTTATTCATGAGGATGTTGTGGGGGACAGTGTCAAAGGCCTTACTGAAGTCCAGACAGACTACATTGACAGGCTTTCCCTCATCCACTGGGCAGGTCACCTTATCATAGAACGAGATCAGGTTTGTCAAGCAGGATCTGCCGCTCATGAGCCCGTGCTGGCTGGGCCTGATTGCCTGGTTGACCTTTGATTGCTCCATGATGGCTCTTGAGATCATCTGTTCCATGACCTTCCCTGGCACCAAGGGGAGACTGACAGGCCTGTAGTTGCCAGGATCCTCTTTCTGGCCCTTCCTGAAGATGGGCATCACATCTGCCAGCCTGCAGTCCAATGGGACAACCTCGGTTAACCAAGATTGTTGAAACATTATGGAGAGTGGCTTGGCAACCACGTCTGCCAGCTCCCTCGGCACTCTAGGGTGTAATCCATCTGCCCCAAAGGTTTATGAGCATCCAGCTCACGAAGTAGGTTCATCACCATTTCCTCATGGATTATGAAGGTCCTACTCTGTTTCCTATCCCTATCTTCCATCTCAGGGGCTGTGCACCCAGGGAACTACTCGTCTTCCTATTAAAGACTGAGGCAGAGAAGGCATTAAGCACCTCAGTCTTCTCTTGACCCTTGGTCACCGTGCTCCCTTCTGCATCTAACACATGTTGAGATAATCCCTACCCCTTCCCTTACTGTTAATGTTCTTATAAAATCTTTTTTGTTATCCTTCACCACAGTGGCCAATTTTAGTTCTAGCTGGCCTTTGGCCTTCCTAATTTTCTCCCTACGTAAGTGTTTGTAATGATGATTTTGAAGGTCTTTTCCAACCTTGATGAATCTATTATTCTCATTTTGGGGAAGGAAGAGTGTTAACAGAGTGTATCTGTCATTAGCTAACCCAGCATCAGCCTGTGACAAAACCAACCCTTCCCCACCCAATGGCTAGCTGCCCGGCCACCGAGGACTCTTCAAGCATCTTCCCAGGGACACTGAGCGTTCTAGTGCTTAGCCTGGCAGCACATTAAATCATAGCTCTCTTTTGTCTGCCACAACCAGTAAATGTTTTACACTTCAAAGTTGTGTGTATCCTGCTGGCAGAATCTCTTTGTGCAGAGCGAAGGGCGCCTGAACAAAGTGACCTAGAAAAGGAGGGCTGTGTTTTCCACTCCCCAGCACAGAAAGCCCACGCAGCTAATAGAAGAGAACCTGGTTTGTGCGTTCTTGTTCTCCCTTTTAATCTTTATGGCCCCTGCAGCTAATGGAAATGAAACCCTTTCATTTGGAGTTGTTGGTGTTGAGGGTTACCACCAAGGCACCAAGTGTTCCAAAGTGGGAAGGGTGCACGGTATGCAGCACGTCGTGGTGCTGAGCCTTTTTAAGCACCAAATGTCATGCTGTCACAAGAGTCACAGAACAATACACGCTTGAAGATGTGGACCGTTTAGGTAGTGGAAGGTGTTACCCTGCTGGGCTAGAGTATCTGGGATCTCAAAGAGACAAATCTGATGTTGTGGCTTGAATTTGAGCGGGTTCCTTGCCTCAAACACGGGGAAGTCGCTATGGCCATTTGGGATGTTTGACTTGGAATTCCAAGCTGAGTTTTCTTTTCAACTCTGTGAAAACCAGTAGGACTGGTTTGGAGCTTCTTGTTTCCTGCTTCCTTCTTCACTTCACTTTTGTGTTTATTCAGAGAAAGACACATTGATACAGGAATGAGAGTGGCAGCCATCCTGCCCCAGAAAAGGGGTGAATGGAGACAGAGAGGGGAACCTCAGAGATGGCAGAGGGAAGGTTTTGCCTGTAATCCGCTGTGTGCTGAAACGAGAGAGAGCCTTACCTGCGTGTGTGGTCTGTGGGGTTGGAGGGCTGGCAATGGCAAACTGGCTTAGAGGCACATGGAGCAGGGAGCTGGACCTTACATGAACCACTGACACTGAGGCACATATGCAAGGGCTGAATGGGCTCCACGTTTCCACAAGGAAAAGAACAGGAGCTTTTTCCCTTTCAGGGGATGTAGGTGGCAGCTCAGCTCAGTTATGTAAGAACATCCAGAAGATAGTGGTCAATGAATTGATGTCCAGATGGAGATCAGTGACAAGTGGTGTTCCTCTGAGTTCTGTACTTGGACTAGTGCTTTTTAATATCTTCATCAATTACATAGTGAAGCTAAGTGTACCGTCACCAAGCTGAGCGGTGAGTTTGACATGTCTGAGGGAGAGGATCTCATCCAGAGAGACCTAGACAAGCTTGAGGAGTCAGCTTGTGTGAACTTCATGAGATTCAGCAGGTCAAAGTGCAAGGTCCTGCACTCATGCACTTGGGTCAGGGCAACACCCAGTATCAACACTGGCTGGAAGACTGAGAGTAGAGAAGGACTGGGGAGTACAGGTGAATGAAAGGCTGGACATGAGCATGCAACAGGCACTCAGCAGAGATGGCCAGCTTTATCTTGGTGGTTAGGGAAAATCCTGGCATTTTCTAACCTCAACTTCAATTCCCTTATGACTGCACTAACTTCTCCTTGTCTGGTTGTGTATGATGTGAAATGCTTGGGAGGTCTGGCAGCCAAAAGTGTTGTGTCAAAATCTTGGCAGGTTGCTGTCCAGTGAACTGGGTCTCTTGTGGTCCTTCACCACACTGAGGGGAAACTGTGATAAATCAGATGTGACTAACCCATCCTGATCTGGTACAACCACAGTGACCAGGCTTCAGAGCCCTTTCTGTATGAAGTGCACTTTGCTGAAATGTGGCAGCCCATTGCTCCCAGATAAATGCAAATACAGAAGGGATGACTAAAGTGGGTCACTCTCCCCTGCCTTTGGATGTGATGAAGGGCACTGCATTAACAAGCCTCCTAGCCGCCACGATAACGTTTCTGAGCATGGAGCCAGCACTGGCACCCTCAACATGTCCTTTGCCTACCCGCTCTGAGACAAATTGACTCTGCCTAAGTACGAAAGGACTTTCCTAATCACATTAGCATCAGCTTAGATGGCCGAGAGGGTAACAAAATTAGGGCTTTTAAGCCATTATCTCTTCTTCATGAACATCTGTGTTGATACAAGCCTGTGGAGAGTTAAAGAAAGCTGAGCTATGGTTGATCTCATAATAGCTTTAAAGAAAAAACTATAGACAGAGAGGTGGTCCATGGCTCTAGGAAAACCATCAGTCTTCTTGTGAGAGGCAGGAAAGGGTTCTGCTCAATCCCAGAGTGGTTGTATTCTGATTGTGATTCAAAAATATAATTATCTCGCTCTAATGCCTCGAATATTTTCCCAGGCTCTATATGCAGATTAGCTTACACATCGCTAGGCAGTGTGCCTGTAACTCTGTATTATGTGTGTCATGTCATGGTGTTTTAGTGCTGTTGTCTGCATCCTGTTTGATGAAATGATTTATTCTTATACTTTACATAACCAGAGTTGATACATCCTGAGGAGAACCAGGAAGCATGTCTGACCTTGCGATGACAACAGGAACTGAAGTGATACGATTATTGTACTTGGAGAGAATCACAGAATCATTAGGGATTAGAAGGGACCTCGAAAGATCATCTAGTCCAATCCCCCTGACACAGCAGGATCACCTAAACCAAGTCACACAGGAACGCATCCAGGCGGGTCTTAAACTTCTCCAGTGAAGGAGAGTCCACAACTATCCTGGGCAGCCTGTTCCAGTGCTCTGTCACCCTCACCGTGAAGAAGTTCCTTCTCAGGTTGATGTGGAACCTCCTATGTTCCAGCTTACAACCATTGCCCCTTGTCCTATCACTACATGACACCGAGAACAGCCCAGCGCCATCGTCCTGACACCCACCCCTCACATATTTGTAGACATTAATGAGGTCACCCCTCAGTCTCCTCTTCTCCAAGCTAAAGAGACCCAGCTCCCTCAGCCTCTCCTCATAAGGGAGGTGCTCCACTCTGGAGGAGCCCAGAACTGGACACAATACTCCAGATGTGGTCTCATCAGGGCAGAGTAGAGGGGGAGAAGAACATCTCTCTCAAGAAATATGTAAGCTGCAGTAAAACCAGACTGGATCAAATGTGGTCAGTACTGGATTTTGGCTGACGCAAGGTAGAAGACTATAGGGCTGATGACACAATGCTCAGTTTCACCAGAGTTTTACATTTACAGCATGTTTTTCCTAAAAGCACTAAATAGAAACCATTCACATATTTCTTAATATTAACCATAAAAGCAAAGGACACCCTGTTGACTTGTTCAAAGTATAATTTGCCATTAAGAAGCTCCTCCTTTTATTCATGTATTGACATATAGAAATAAAGCTACACAGGTAGTAAAACAAGATATTCTGAGTTGATGACATCGGTCAGATGAGCCCAAGTCACAAAGCCAGTATCTGGAGCAGGGTGTAGTCAAGTGCAGAGGGATCTGTGCCTGTTTCCAGAAACAGAAGATCAAGCAGTGAACCCAAGCCCTGGACTACCTGTCATCCACATGCACAAATTACCAGCTCACTCCCTGGCTTTATTTGCATCACTCCAGCTACCTCTCTCCAAGGTGAAACTGCCATAGTGAGAGCTAACCCTAATCCTCTGAAGAAGACACAGAATCACAGAATTGCCTGAGTAGGAAACGACCTTCAAGATCATTAAGTTCAAGCATTAACCAAACACTGGCAAGTTCTCTACTAAACCATGTCCCTAAGCACTATGTCTACACAACTCTTAAGTATCTTCAGGGAGGGAGACTCTACCACTGCCCTGGGTAACCCAGTCTAACGTTTGATAACCATTTCAGTGAAGAAATCCTTTCTAAACCTTGTCACTTGGTTGAGTAAACCGATCCCAACCTCTCTACAAGTTGTAGAGAGCCTTAAGGCCTCCCCTGAGCCTCATTTACTCCAGGTTAAGCAACCCCAGTTGCTTCAGCCACTCCTCACAGGACTTGTTCTCCAATCCCTTCACCAGCTACATTGCTCTTCATAGAACAGATTCTAGTACCTCAATGTCCTTCTTGTAGTGAGACATTGCAGTGCTTCCCATCCCTCTTACATCTACCAGCATAGATATAACCAGCCAGTCTTGGACTTGGATCCTCTACTTTCTCTGTGCAAACCTCTCTTCTGAAACACTGATCTTCACTGCTGTGTGCAAATGCACCCAGGCACACACGTGCCTCTCCTTCCTTGTTGCAGTTTGCCAGAAGGTGGATCCTAGTTTTGAAATATCACCCCCCAGAAGAGTCTGCAATGCAAATCACTTCAGCAATCTGCTTCACAACACAGCCCCCAAAATCATAGTATTGGTATCAGACAGGCACCAGATTCCTCCAGACAGAAGGGAGAGCAAAAACTTTTCAAGTCAGCCTCACCGCTGAGGTCTATTATGAAACTACCCACTCCATCCACAGACGGTTAATTGCTACCTGGCTTGTGGCCTCATTAAATTCCAGGTAATTAATCCCCAAGTACTCACTCTGCCTCAAGACACTTCAACAGGTTTTCTTAGCAGTGGCCCTGAAATGATCATTACCTGCTCTCAGGCTGAACATGCTGTGCCAAGCAGTTTAATGCGTGTCCATTAATAGTGGACTGCTTTGCTGTATTAAAGGAAGAAAAAGACAGGAGAAAAGTACAAATCCTGCACTATCATCAGTTTCACAGTGGAAGTGATTGATCTGATCAGAAGAATGCAGATGCGACCACTTGTGGGACAATTACCCCTTTGCTCGGTTTGCAGAATGGCTGAAGAGCCAGGCTGAGCTTCAGAGCTGCTGCCATCAGTGTCATCGCGGATGTGACAGAATCATAGGACCACTCGGGCTGGAGAAGACCCTTGAAATCGTAAAGTCCAACAGCTAAACCTGCTCTACCTAGTTCATCACAAAACCATGTTTTTAAGCACCACATCTAAATGGCCTTTAAACACATCCAGGAACGGTTACTCAGCCACCTCCCTGGGCAGCTGTTCCAGTGCCTGACCACTCTTTCAACGAGAAGATTTTTTCCTAATGTCCAGCCTAAACCTTCTCTGATGCAGCTGGAGGCCATTCCCTCTTATTCCTGTACTTCTGCCCCAGGGTCATTGCCTGCTGCTCGGGTCGATGACCATGTCCATCCAAAGGCAAGGGACCGAAATCCAATCTCTCTTTTTGACACTGAAGCCACCTCCCACCCTCCATTTTCTAATATCCATTTATGGTTCAAAGATGGATGAAGTCTCCAGGAAATGAGCTCAATGCTCACCCTATTGTGACACAGGGACAAAAACCTTACCTGCAATTTATTCCAAAGTAAATTCCACCATAGATTTAATTAAACAAAATCTTTCCTCTCAAATAATCATAGACTCATCAGGGATTGGAAGGGACCTCAAAAGATCATCTAGTCCAATCCCCCTGACACAGCAGGATCACCCAGACCAAGTCGCACAGGAACACATCCAGGTGGGTCTTAAACATCTCCAGAGAAGGAGACTGCACAACACCCCTGGGCAACCTGTTCCAGTGCTCTGTCACCCTCACTGGGAAGAAGTTCCTTCTGATTTATATGGAACCTCCTATGCTCCAGCAGAACATAATCAGCAGAAAGCAGTTGCTGTAGATGTCACCTCCAGGAGCGTCACCAGCAAAGGCATGTCTGGAAAGCAGATCCCACGGGAGCTGCCCAGGTGCAGCCCTCAGGAAGAAACAGAAGGGATCTTGCATGAAATGTGCACTTTTCCTCCTGGAGACTCAGTGGTGCCTTCATTTATCTTCTGTGTCTTGGATAACAGATTTAACACATTTGTGAGATGATGCAGCAGAGGCTTGAAAACTACTTTCTTAATTTCTTTTCTTGATAGTTGGGGTTGGCACAACAGCCTCATGAGGAGCTGAAATGTCCTCACAAAGCTCCTGCTTCGTGTCATGTGTGGTGAGACAGGGAGCAGTGTGTGTCCTTCAAAGGACACCTGTTTCTGGACCACAACGCCAGCGGCTTACAGCGCTTTTGTTGTTTGCTTGGGGTTTTTAGCACACTCTCTCTGTTTGTTGTAGGTGACAGGTACCTGGACTGATGAGCTCCAAAACCAGCACAATTAATGGCTTTCCATCACTTCAAAATCAAATGTATTTTGAACTACTTCAAAACAAGCCCTTTCTTTCTGATGATGGCAGGTAGACACTCGTGAGTGCTGAGCCCCTGAGACTCTCCCTGACTGCTTCAGAAGAGGGTTAGTCTCTTACTGCACAGAATTACTGAGAACTCTTTGGTAATGAGAAGAGGGGCGACGGGGGCTGTCTCCTTCCTGCAGGGCAGACCTCGCCTTAACCTGAGAGGAGCCTTGCTTTCTCCAGCTCTGAAGTGCAGGCGACAGTATTTGTAAGCAGACTGGAGGAATGTTTTATAGAAGCCTGGCTATTTGCCAAAGACAAGTGTGATATTTTCCAGACCAGTGAGCCGTGGACTCTCTACTGTTGGAAAAAATAGAATACAAGAATATCCAGTACCCTGAAACAGGAGTGTGGATATCTAATGAGAACAGATGTGAGGCACTAAGGCATCACTGCCAGGCTGGTACCCCAAGGCTGGGGGAGCAGAAGGCTCATAGCTGATCTCCTTAATCCGGGATGACCCAGGCTGCAGGAGAAGATGTTTTGCAGGGAGAAAGCTCTCTGCTCACTCCTGGATGGAAAAACCAGCTGGATGGTTCAGCATGTGACTGGGAGAAAAAGTGAAGGACCAATTGGTCCTTTACTGGGCTGAATGGGACAGGGTGAGGATGCTGCAGCTACTTGGGAGAGCACTGGGACTCTGCTTTAGGGGGAAGTGGTGTATGCAGACATCATTAGGCTTTACAGAGGGCTGAAGCATCAGTCAGTGGTTTTGCAAGCCAGGGTGACTTTCATGAAGCCTCAGAAGGCAAAAAGTGCTGATCCAGTAGTCAAGGTGAGCTGTAACCACACCTGCAAATGCTGGTAGAGAGAGCAGCATGGAGAAAAGCTGCCATGGAAGGAACAGACTGATGTGGTGAGCACCTAGGGAATGTAAGGCTATTAAAAAGCCATCCTGAGGAAGGGAGTGTCACCAAATCAATACCAGCCTCTATTGTCAATCAGCTGTAATTGATTTTTCTGGGGTTGTTTCCCTGCCTCCCCTCCAACCCCCAGCAAAGTTATTGCATTTTTTTCCAATGGAGCTCAGGGTTTATGTGGGAATTTCTAAGTTCTCCCAAGCAGGGGCGAGGGGGGCCCTTAATTTCCAGGGCTTTGCACATGATCTCAAGTTGCTGCTATTTCACTAACAGTCAAGAAAAAGGAAACACAGAGCAAGACTTTCAAGGCCAACCAGGATGTGTTCCTCTGTGATCTGTGTTAGATAGTTTTGTCCTGCTCTGGCAGGGGGGTTGGACTCGATGATCTCTTCCAACCCCTAACACCCTATGATCCTATGATCTTCCCAGCTTCCCCAAAGCCTTCCAAGGTGATCGAGTGTAGTCTTCTCCTTTTTTTTCTGCTGACTGTACCACTTCTAAAAATATAACATTTTGCCCACAGACACGTGATCTCTGTCGATGAAAGTCGTTGTGTCCAAACCAGAGGTCTTTCTGAAAGGCATTGGGGAGCCAAAGTTACAGCCTGAAGCTCCTGGGGAAGGGTCTTGGTTTTGCATTGGTGCAGCTGGTCTGATTAGGTTATGGTGAGAGCCTCCTCCAGCTTCAAGGATGTGAATGTTTATCTGGGAGGAAATAAATTGTCTGCATCCTCACCAAAGCTCCATCCCGTGTAGTGTCAGTGAAGTTTCAAAGTGTGATCCCTCCTTTTGCCTGCCCAGCTGCCAGCTTTGCTGGATCACTCAAGATGCCTGTCCTCAGTGATGGATGAATGTGCTGTGAGCTCACAGAGTCAGCGAGGAGCAGTGGAAAATCCTCATCCTGGCATCTTGTACTTTATTTAGACCAAAGACACAAGTGTGATGCCCTGCAGTCCCTGGGATTGCTAGCTGAAAGGCAGCTTGGCAATCCCAAGGGATGGTGGTACCACTCTCATTCAAGGGACCAGTGCTGTACTTGCTGGAAGAACTACATCCCCTAAGCAAGATGCAGGAATGGTAGAGCCATTGGAGTTGTGCAATCCCCATCTTGTCCAGGGAGATACAGCAGAAGGAACTCTTGAAGAACCACACTGTTGCCAGGTTCTGACAAATTCATAGAGTCAGAGAATCACAGAATGGTTTAGGTTGGAAAGGACCTCAGGGAACATCAACTCCCAAGCCCCCTGTCATGGGCACGGACACCTCTCACCAGACCGGGTTGCCCAAATCATAGAATCATAGAATGATCGTGGCAGGAAAGGACCTCATCCAACCTGGCCTTGAACACTTCCAAGGAGGCAGCACCCACAACTTCTCTGGGAAACCAGTTCCAGAGCCTCACCATCCTCACAGGGAGGAACTTCTTCCTGAAACCTAATATAAATCCACCCTCTTTTCACTTGAAACCATTGCCCTTTGTCTATCCCTAGAGTCCCCTGTAAAACATTCCTCTCCAAATTCTAGATCACTGGTCTGATTCTAGATGGAATTACCAGACTCAGGAGAAGAACTGGACAGAGCGCTGGACTGAGAATAGGGATGTTTTGGTTCAGGAGAGCTTTTACCACGAGCATAGCAGCCCCCAAACACCTCTGACTACGCAGCCTTTATTCTAAAGCAAACCTGAAATAAATATCAGTAACTGGTATTGTCCTGTGGTTTGAACTGGCTGCTTAGGATTCAGATGCATTTTGAGTTTCAGGTTTTTTGTGTTTTATGTGTTTTCTTCAGTTTTATTAATTCAAGCAGGATTTCTATTTGCAGATTTTTGGGGTCTAAGTCCCCCCCAAGTTAATATTTGTCAGCAGGTCTATACTGCAGAACTGTGCTGTGTGTGGCAGCAGCTTCCTCTCTTTCCATCGTGACAAACCAGGGATTTGATGAAAGTCTTTGGAACATGCTGTGTCTGTAGGAGAGATGATCTATGGTTCACTTAACAAACTTTGTTCTATTTCATATTGATTTGCCGTGTGGTTAATAGTTTAACCTAAAAATTATGTGTCTGCCGTGACTACGTGAATCCTGTGTGAACAGCAAAGCATCCCAACGTAATAAAGCAAAAAATGTTGCTGACCTGCAGCTGGGGCATCCTCTCCCTGAGAACCTGCTAAAGCATCAGAGCGAACACATCCTCTGAATTTATTTTTCTCAGAGGTGAACTCATAAGCAAGCTAATTAAGCACCAAATTGGTTATTGCGGGTGCGTTTACTGGGCATGAAAAAGTGATGCATCTCTGACATTTCCCTCTGTAAATATGTTTTAAATATGCCACTGGTAGTTAATTACCACACTGTAAAATTAAGGCAAATAGATGTATTTTGGATGCTGTAAGGCAGCTGCTTTATGGTAATGAAATAGCATCAATAGATTATGCTTAGATAAAACTTCTCGGAAGTCAGGAGCATCATGGGCTGACATTTACGGGTTCTCCAGGCATAGGTGCTGGATTAGAGAAGGCACAGAGGACGTGTCCACATTAACATCAAAGGCAGCACACAGCAGGAAGGAGGAGGCTGGTTTGCAGCAAACCAGGACATTTTGAAGATGACCTGTCTGCACCAGGTGTTCCCTGACCATGAAGTTTAAGGTGGCTGCCAGTGCTGCACATGCACTACAGGTCAGCCCTGCATCCCTGCAGGGGGCTAGAGAAGGATTTAACCCCTTGAGGGCATGCATTTCTAGCCTTCCTCTCTGGGGTTCCCAGTTCAAGAGAGACAGGGAACTACTGGAAAGAGTCTAGTGAAGAGCAATGAAAATGACTGAGGGCCTGGAGCATCTGGAAAGGTTAAGAAAGGTGTGAAAATTTAGCCTTGAGAAGAGAAGAATGAGAGGAGACCTGATCCACACCAGTAAATACCTGAAGGATGGCTTTAGAGAGGCTGGTGCCACACTGTTTTAAGTGGTGCCCAGTGACAGGACAAGGGGCAACGGGCACAAGCTGGAAAACAGGAAGTTTCCTTTAGAAATGTGTAAAGACTTCTCTACAGTGCAAGTCACACAGCACTAGAGCAGGCTGCCCAGAAAGGCTGTGGAGTCTCCTTCTCTGGAGATACCCAAACCCTCTGTGCTGCAGCCCTGTGCAATGTGCTCTAGGCAGTCCTGCTTTGACTGGCAGGTTGGACTTGATCTCTCCCTTCCAACTCAAACTCAACTCAAGAAAGAAGCAATCATGCCGCCTCAGCATCACGCAGCTGTGATTCACCAGCTTTGGTTCTGGGGTTAAGAGGCAAGTCCAGCAGAAAGGCAGCCTTCCTGCTCATTCTCCTCTCCTTGCTTTGCCACTCCAGCAGTCACCCTGAGTTGATAGGATTTGAGTCTTTTTGGAGATTTGGCCATGACTCTGTATTGCATCCAGGATGCACTTCAGCTGGTTGCGTAGCCTGGCCACTGCGTAAGTGGCCTTATCTCACACACTGGAAGTAAAGATAATGGATTAAAAATCCCAGTTTGGAACAGTGGCAGGCTTGGTGCTTGATTCTGATGGTGACGGGTATCTGGAGAACCAAGTTCCCTGGCAGGACAAAAGACGACCTTGCGTTGGACCACGCTGTGCCAGCACTGTTGCCTAACATGCTCCTCCACTCTCATTTTACCTGTCTTAAGGCAGTGCTCAGCACCCCCTTGAATTTTGTGCTAGTTAAGAGCCTCCTGAAGATCACTGGGCTAACAAGTTTCTTTATTTTCTGTGTGACATTAAGACAATTGTCCCAAGAATTAACCCTCCTGGTATGTGCAGCCCAGAGCTGTACTAGAGCCCACCACAGTACCACAGACACTGATTTGTGCCTCTGCTTCAGTGCTGGGAGCTAACCGTGGTTGGGATTGGAAGAGGCACAGACTAACCACTGCTGTGCATTGGGGGCCACCAAGAAATGCTGACATGCTGAAAAGCATTTTTGCTTAGCAGTGAAGATAAGGACAGTGAATATTGCCACACGTTTGGTTTTGGATCAGCTCGCTGGTATGGTGAAGCCTAGATGTTTGACAATTGAACTCCCAAGGGGTTTTGCCTTCACCAGGGAAAAGCACAGAGGTCACTGTACTGGTGCACACTGGTCTTCAGTCTCGAGCTAAGATGGCTGAATGTTACTCTGCTTGAAAGCTGAAAGTAAAAGGCACCAGCTTTGCTGTATTTGTTAGGGAAGAATCACACGCACACAGAAGCACAGAATGTTGGGGGTTGGAAGGGACCACAGAAGATCATCCAGATCAATCCCACAGCCAGAAGAAGTCAAGATACTGGTACAGATCTGCCCCTAATCTCCGATGCTCAATGACAAGGAGGTTAGGGTGCTGTGCACGCCTGGTGGTGTCTACCTCAGGTCATCATTTTCTATCCACCTCCACCTCCTTTCCCAGTCCCGGGTGGAGTGGGCATCCTCTTCTTCCCTCCTGGAGGCAGGAGGGGATGACGTGCTGCGTGATGCTGAGGCGGCATGATTGCTTCTTTCTTTCTCAGTGGTGGCTGCATATTAAGTGTGGATTAATGAGCCCTCTAGGTATTACTTAATGCTCCTAAAATGTTTTACATTTTCTGCTTGCAGTATAATCATCATTAAGGGATTAAGGTAAAAAAAAAGTTATGAACTTAGGTGACTACAATTAAGCTTCAGCATCCTCAGTGGGATCTTACATATTTACAGCCCAACTGTGAAACCAGAAGAGTGTGTCCCTCCAGCTTTATTGACAGCAAAAGAATCAGCAGCTTCAAGGCATGTGCAGCAAAAAGACTGGTTTTGCTGAGAGGTCCCTCACACATGCACCAGCTTAACCTACACTACTCTGGCCTCCATCTCAAACCACGTGATGACAGAGAACATTGTCCTCCACTGCACTTACAGAGAGGGGAACCAGAGGCACCTGAAGAGCATCCAAGACACCCCTATTGGCACCTAGTGACTCTAGTGTCATGATGGACTGCTGCAGCACGTGGATGTGCCCATCAGCTTTGGACAGCAGATAAACCACAGTGCCTTGGCAGGTTGCTGCAGCGAACAGATCCCACCTCCTGCAGGGCTTATTAGTTCAGGCACAGCACTTGCCTAATGCAGCTACTCATCTGTTAGGCTCAGCCTGGCTTGTATCCAGCCTCTGCGGCATCTCTGCTCCATCCTTTCTCACACCGCAGCTCCTGGTGCTAGCTGGACAGGAGATGGGCAGCCTACTGGTGTTGTTGGTGAGCTCAAGCGATGTGTTTATACGTGGAGGGAGAAAGCCCAGCAAACGTGTAACCTGGGCTCAGAACACTGGGTCAGTCACCACTGAGTGCTCTCCAGGGAGCTCAGCCTGATTTTGCCCATGAACTCAGAAACAGATGCTAGCTGAGTAGGTCTGGTGACACCTACCAAGAGGTAAGGCTATTCCCTACCACGGAGAGAAATTATCTGCAAAACTGGCTTTAGGCTGGAAGACTTCTCAGCTGCAGGGGGCTGGGCTGGGTTCTTGTTCACCTTTCAGCGCCGAGTTATTTGCAAACACCGGGTGGCACTTACTGGAGCGCCTGAGCTGCAATCACGGGTCACCCAGGACTGGAGCTGGCTGCAGCCACTGCGCGACTTGCATGCAGAGAGCATCAGGGCCCTTTTTCATGAAAAACAGTTCAGAAGATACTTGGTCTGCAAGGTTCTTCTATGTCGTGAAAGTCAAGAAGCAAAAGTTACTATTACAAAAGCCGCTGAAAGGCTGCTTTCGACACCAATTAATTTTCCCTGTGAGTGAGTAAAGAAAAGGCCTTCCCTTCCCCAACATCTGCTTCATCAGATGGAGCTCTCTTGCTATAGGCTGTTGATGTGCCTCTGGCAAATTAAAGCTGCTTTGGCTAGTGCAGCAGATAGGCAAAACACCCGGGCACGGACTGGATTTATCTGTGAACACAGACGTCGTTTTCTAACCATTGGCTTACTAAAAAATTATTAAAACCTTAAGAATTGCTAAGAGAGACCTCACCAGTAAGCTCATGTGTAGTTGCAATGAAATGATCTCCAGTTGCCTCGTGAAGCTTCTGGAGATTAAGATGGCTTCAGATCTGTTTTCTGATTGTGCCTGAAAGAAAACTCATTCTTTATAATCAGTTATTTACAGACCAGTGGTTATGTTTGTGCGACCTTGCGTGACCTTAACATTTTAGAATCTCTTTTCTGAAATATTTTCTATTGCAAAAGAAACCCAGTTTAAAGTTTTGCTCTATTTTGAGATCTGAATTATTTCCCATATTATTTAGACCCTCGAGATTTCAGGCAGGAATTGTGGTGAGAGAAAAGATCCCAGTCTGGCCGTAAGGGGGAAATCAGATGAAGCACTGGTGAATTCACAGGATCACAGAACATCAGGGATTGGAAGGGACCTCGAAAGATCACCCAGTCCAATCCCCTGCCACAGCAGGATCACCCAGACCACGTCACACAGGGACATGTCCAGGTGGGTTTTAATCATCTCCAGAGAAGGAGACTCCACAACCCTCCTGGGCATCACTGGAAGGATTTCTGTCTGTTTTCCTGCCACATCTTAAGCCTTGACCTGGGAGTAGCCATGAATTGTCTGCAAGTAAACACCCTCCTGTTGGTCAGGCATTTGGTCCTGTTGCATTGCTGTTGCCTTTGAGCTCCCATTCTGCCAGGGTTGGCGTGTGGATGTGACAGACATGTCCTAACACCCTCTTCCAAAAGCACAGATATAAGAGGTCTAAATCAGGTACATGTCCTGAAGCAAATATTTATGTGGAGTACTGTTTGACTCAACAAGGGTAAAGAGGTCTCAAAACACATTTGCCAGAGTGATAGCAGAGAGGAAACGAAATGAGTCGGACAAGCTCCTGACCACATCACAAATATTTTATAGGAATGTGAGAAAATGAAATATGAACATCTCCTCCAAGCCAACCAACCTTAAACACCAGCAGAACATTTTTTCAAGGACCAATGCCTCAGGCTCCTGTCAAGCAGTCTCTGGTGAGGCTTGCTACAGAGCTCTAGGACGTTTCCGATCCCAGTGCCTGCACAACCAGTGTCAGGAATCACACTCTCACACTCGGGACAGCAAAGCGGGACACGTGCCTGCGTGTAAGCTGCCCCTTGCACCTGGCACACTGATGCAAACTCTTACAGGAAGCATACAGAGCCCTGTCAAATGGGCTTGGGGTCTTGTGAGGACCAAGCTTTATGTCCCTCTCTGCTGCCCCAGCACCTGGGCAGTGACAGAATTCCAGGGGCCAGCAAAGTCATGTGGCCACCTACAGGCTTCCACACTGCTAACCATGAGCTGACCTAAAACACGGCTGGGTAAATAAATCAGCATTTCCTTGCCTCCAGTGATGCTGCCTCATCCTAAGTCACCCAAATCTGCACAGCCCCTCTGGCTTTCACCTATCAACGATAAACACAAATGGAGCCATGAAGCCTGGGAACAGACCCAGTATCCAGGCAGAGAACAGAAGTGATGCTGCCTAAGTAGCCCCTCTGCTCTGCACCTCTGTGCACAGCTAATTAACACAGCTCCCACGTGCAAGAGTGGGGCTGAAGCACCAGGGATCCTGCCGTAGGGGGAACCGATCATGAAGCAGTTAATTGAATAAAGCCAGGGAGAGTTTGTCTTGCTGGCAGCCATCCCGTAAGGGAACAAGAAGCAGATCTGTCCACGTGGCTATTTGCTCTGTGTGACTTGCTGCATGTTCTTTGCCCCACTTTGGGAGCCCTTGTGCCACAGCGCAAGATCTTTCCCCACAGATTTGAAAACTCTGTCTTCTCCTCTTCAGAGTTTGTTTTGCACCACTTGCACCAAGGGTGCTTACCCCAAAACTTATTTTCAGGCGTGTCTTGCTCTCTTTTGCCTTCCCTTCTCTGCCATGGTGGCCTACTTTCCAACCCAGACTGATTTCATAAGCTGATAATATCACGGGGCTTTGGACTGCCGTAAGGATTTGCATTTCTGAGGAGTTTAAATTACCATATATTAGCCTAAGTGGTACAGCTCAGTGCTTACTAATTGGTGTTTGTCTGTCGTGATCCTCTGATTCCTGAGTGCCCTGTCTGCCTTCTCCACATTTATCAGGTGTGTCTTTCACAGACGACTTTGGGTTGGTAGGTGTTGATGTAAATGTGTCATATTTGCTCTTGAGCCCCTCATACTCCTTCTTGCCCACCAAGCTCTGTTTTCAGGCAGTATTTGCAGGGTCAGAACAATGCTGGTGAGAAAGGACCTTTGAGCATCACGTTGTCCAACCCTGCTACAAGGACACCCAGCTGCAAGGATAGGTCAGGCTGCTCCGAGTCCCGTCTAGTTTTTTACATCTACAAAGATGTAGATGGAAGAGCCTCTCTGGGCAGCCTGGGCTTGTGCTTCACCACTCCCACGAGGACATGTTGCCTCATACCTAGTCAGAATACCCCATTTTAGCTTAAGTCTGGTCCTTCCTATTCTTCCAGTGTCTGTCTCTGGGAAATCTGGCTCTGTTTTCTCTATAGCTAACTGCAGGCAGTAAAACCCTTCTGTTCTCTTCATTCCTCCACCTCTCTCCTCTAGCATCCCAACCATCTTGGTGGCCCTCACTGCACTTGCTCCATTGTGTAAATGCCTTTCTTGTGGTGGGGCACCTCAAACAGGACTCAATACTCTTGATGTGGTCTCACAAATGCTGAGCAAAGGGTGATGATCATCCACATGGAGCTGTGTTTACACTCCTGTTAAAACAGCCCTGGATGAGGTTGATACTGTAATGAGGATGATGAAGGAAGTGGAGCACCTCCTTTATGAGGAAAGGCTGAGGGAGCTGGGTCCCTTGAGCTTGGAGAAGAGGAGACTGAGGGGTGACCTCATTAATGTCTATAAATACGTGAAGGATGGGTGTCAGGAGGATGGAGCCAGGCTCTGCTCAATGTCATCTAGTGATAGGACCCAGGGCAATGGGTTTGAGCTGGAACATAGGAGGTTCCAGTATTAATATCAGAAGGAACTTCACAGTGAGGGTGTCGGAGCATTGGAAGGGGCTTCCCAGGGGAGTTGTGGAGTCTCTTTCTCTGAAGACATTTAAAACCCACCTAGATATGCTGCTGTGTGACTTGGTCTAGGTGATCCTGCTGTGGCAGGGGGATTGGACCAGATGATCCTTTGAGGTCCCTTCCAATCCATAATGATTCTATGATTCTATGTTCTTTGTCATTAAGGTAGCACTGCTGGTTCACTTTCAGATGGTGTGCAAGGACCCCCAAGGCCTTTGCTGCAACATTTCTTGCTATCCAGTTTCTTACTCTGAGCCTGCAGCCTGCACTGGTGCATGGAGTGTGTCCCTGCCTTTATGTTTATCCCTCTGTCTTGCAGTGAGGACAGCTTCCATGGACTCAGTTTGCTTGACATTCTCTGTTATTAATTATTCTCTGTTATTTCCTAGTTATTTATTTATTTATATGAAATTTCTTCTGCTAGAAATAAATGTAAAGCTCTCATCCTCTAGTTAGGATGCCAGATCTTTTTTTCTATATCTGAAATCTCCCTCAAAACTTGCTTTTGGGGAGTAGACAGAATATTGTCCCACCTGAATCTGTGTAAAACAGTAGTGAGCTTAATACTTGGTATTTGTGGGCCCAGACTTTCTGGAGATAGTTGTCCTGATGGTGTTTTCTTTTGCATAAGTCAAAGGAACTGCACGGTGTTGGTGGGGTTCGCTTCAGCTGACTTTAGCCAGATGAAAATGGCACACCCATCCCGAGCCACTCTTGTAGCACCCTTGCTAGAAGGATGTCAGTGGCAAGAACAGCAGTCTTCCTTTAAAGACAATTAGTTTCACTGCTACTAGACTCTAAAAGAAGTTGCATCTCTAGAGATGTCCTCAGGTCCCAGGTAGTACGAGCGGGGAGCTCACAGTACAGCCCTACAAACACAGCCTTGCCCCCTGATCTGTAACGGGCCTTTTCACACAGTGGGGCTCCAGCCAGCAGAGCTCACACATCTCTGGGCTCAGCCAGGCATTCTCACCTGAGCAGGTGTTGCAAGGCAACAGCGAGGCACCCAGACTTACGTCCCTACTAAGGAGGAAGGTGTTTTCAGTCTGCTCTGTGCTACTCAAAACATATCGATGACTGTGCTAGATACCAGCAGATGTTTCACACGGTCCTTTGCTGGATCAAGTGTAGTAACTGTCAGAATAAATGTGTCTGAATGGAGGTTCTGGTCCATCCACAAGTGGACGTGCACTCATCCATTCGGATCTGCACACACGCCTGACGCTGAACCTCTGAGAAGTCTTGCTGGGCCACACCACGGTGACCGCACTTGCCACCGTGCTACCATTTCCACTTCAGCTCCTCATTGTTGCAGAGCCTGAAGGTGACCTCAGCTGCCCCCTTACGCCGGCTGCCCTGTGTAGGCTTGTTTACTTGACTTTCACACTTATCACTTTGCTTATTTTCCACATGACAGGGCCGAAGAGGAGAAGAACATTTTCACCCTCTGCTGATCCAGTTTTCTGCTCTGCAGCATCTGCCTCCTTGCTCGTCTGTAGTGTCTGTTTTCTGCACAAGGGGATGTCACTGATTCAATCTTCTCTGTCTCATTTGTGCTCCATTCCTCTGTTTCTCTTTCCGTTTCAGCTGGCACTTGATGTGAGGCCGTGTGTGATCATGTGTTTAAGATCTTCACAAGGACTCGTGTCTCGTCTCCAACACAGGTTTGATGAGCAATTCACCAGCCACTCTGAAGCTTAATACTTCCCCATGTAAAATACCAGCGACATCACTCAAGTGGTGAAGATTGTTTAGGTTTTGACTGAGGAGGCCGATCTGGAAGGAAAAGGGGCTTCAGTCGGGATCACCTTGGAATGTTGGGGTGCAATTGCTCCAGAAGAAAACGCTAGAACAGAAAGCACTAGGTCTCAAATGGAAGTAACCGATTAGTTCAATTCCACAGTCACGTTAAACATTTCCAACTTAGAAACAGAGTTTGTTGTTTTGTTTAAAGAGTGAAGTAAGCATGCAGAGTACTCAGAGGTCCCCGACGTTTTCCCTCATGACACTTTCACGTTTGGCTCAGACTAAGAGGGAGAGCTAAAGATAAATCCATTCATGTTATGGAAGATGCTCTGAAAAGCCTCTACATAAATAAAAGCGCTTCCGATTGTACACTGTGTATGTGCCAGGCAACTCTTCAGCAGTGCCAGGACACTCTTCCCTCTTTGGAGGACAATGCTGGGAGAGGCAAGTGGGACTATTGCAGGGGGCTACCAGCATCAGGTCACTCGGAGCAGTCTTCAGGAGATCTCCATGCACTGCTGCAATCTTGCCATTCAGCACAGTCCTCAACAATCCACAGGAGTAGGAGTTTCATGGGAGGTTCTGAGAACCAGCTGAGGCCACTGGCCAGTCAGCTGCTTGCTCCTGCAGCACGGGAGCAGAAGGGACATGTTCCTGCTTTGGCTGAGCGGGGACCAGACTGTCGGCTTAAATTCCTGCTGAAAGCAGATTTGCTTCACCACAGCAGAGCAGAGGGAAGCTGTTTTCTTTTGCCAGCACTAGTGAGGGGTCATGATCATGGCTCACAGAGTTGAGTGGACAACAGATTGCCATGGCACCTCCAGCTGGACCTGCCTGCTCAAGCCTAGTGCATGATGGCAGTTAGGTTTTGCAGGCATGTAGGGCTTCCTCGCCAGCTGCATCTGTAAGTGGTGGCAATGTTTCACGGCTCTTCGTAGCTCTCCTCCTCTTGCTGGCCATCATTTTCAAGAGTCTTCATCTGTCAGAAGGAAAATCAGTGGAACCAAACAAGCTGAGGGTTGAATTACTGTGGTTTCTTCTGAAAAACTTAGAGGGAAATAAGAGATCCAAAGCTGCCGTGAAGTTAGTGATCCTTTCCTTTCAGTGGGAGTAAAGACCCTTCCATACCAGGTTACTGAACAACAGAGAAGGAGAGTCTTGTGCTTCAAGATTTTTATCATAATTAGCACAGAATCACAGAATCATTAAGGTTGGAAGAGACCTACAAGATCATGAAGTCCAACCATAAACCCAAGGTCATCATGCCCACTAAACCATGTTTCCTAGTGCCACATCTACATGTTTTTGAACACCCCAGGGATGGTGACTCCACCACCTCCCTGGGCAGCCTGTTCAAATGCTGGGCCAAGCTTTTGTGAAGAATAAAAGGTACTTCAGAAAAAACAGACAAGCTATGGAAAGGCAGAAAAAGACTGCCCCAACATCCGTGGTTTTCATTCCCAAATGCAGCACATGCATACATAGAATCACAGAATCATTATGGATTGAAAGGGACCCCGAAAGATCATCCAGTCCAATCCCCCTGACACAGCAGGATCACCTAGACCATGTCACACAGGAACACATCCAGGTGGGTCTTGAACATCTCCAGTGAAGGAGACTCCACAACCCCCCTGGGCAGCCTGTTCCAGTGCTCTGTCACCCTCACCGTGAAGAAGTTCCTTCTCAGGTTGATGTGGAACCTTCTATGTTCCAGTTTACAACCATTGCCTCTCATCCTATCACTACATGACACTGAGAACAGCCCAGCTCCATCCTCCCAACACCCACCCCCCAAATATTTATAGACATTAATGAGGTCACCTCTCAGTCTCCTCTTCTCCAAGCTACAGAGACCCAGCTCCCTCAGCCTCAGGGAACTGGCTGGGAGGTTGCTGCCACATTCACTCAGATGCAAGTGGAGACTTCAAGTGCAGCCTCTCCCCAGATCCACCAGAGGCTTGACCCAGACCAGCTGAACCCGTTGGCTCAGTTTTGCTCACCTCTGTTGCAAAAATCACACCAAAGACAAGTCCACCATATAACCTGCATCTTTTTCAGCTCTCCAAAGGAATGATCTCTTTTTTTTGGTGGCTCATATGTCTTCTGGCACCCATCTCCAGCTGCTCCAAGGAAGACCATGGCTCATGCACTGTGCCATGCCACGTGTGCCAGTGACAATGTCACTGAAAGATGTTGAGAGCAACATTTACTACTAATTTCTCCTATGGTTGTTTTTCCCATCAATGTCTTTGATATCAGGACAGAATCTTAATTGTTAAAAAAAAATCACAGAATTACAGAATAGACTTACAGATTCATTCAGGTTGGCAAAGATCCTTGGGATCATTGAGTCCAACCATCAACCCTACTCTACAAGTTCACCCCTAAACCATATTCCCCAACACCACATCTAAGGGACTTTTAAACACATCCAGGGATGGGGACTCAACCACCACCCTGGGCAGCCCAGTCCAGTGCCTGACCATTTCCTCCATGAAGAATTCCTTCCTGATGTCTAGTCTAAACCTACCTTGTTGAAGCTTGAAGCCCTTCCCTCTGGTTCTGTTGCTAGTCACCTGTGAGAAGAGCCCAGCACCAACATCTCTACAACGTCCTTTCAGATAGTTGTAGGGAGTGATGAGGTCTCCCCTCAGCCTCCTCTTCCTCAAACTAAGCAGCCCCGACTCTCAATCTGTCCTCATAGGATTTATTCCCCAGGCCCTTCACCAGCTCTGTTGCCCTTTCCTGCAGTGTCTCCTGCAGTACATTCCAGTGATTTATACTCCCTGCACATTCTGACTTCCAGGCAAAATTCATGGTTCTTGGGGACCTGGCCTGGGACTTTTTAACATCTGGGGCTTGCAAGAACGTGCTTTGCTTCCCTGCGGAGGCAACCAGCCACAGATGCCAGTTAATGCCAGCTGTGGGAATGTCTGGGGGTGACTTACAGTTGCTGTGAAGCAGACTGGGACCTCAGCACTCATTTCATGCAATCAAAGCTTGTCTCAAGACTTTCCTCCACGCCTGGGGCAGTAGCCACAGCAAGTGCTTTGGCTCCTGAGTGAGGTATCTGGGACGTTGTGTCTAACCTGGAGGGCTTCTCTGAGAAATCCTTCATGTACTGAACCACATCAGAGCGGGTGAATTTCAAAGTGATGTCTGATGGCTACCCCTCACCCTGCTGTTAAACACCCTGGCAAGAGGAGAGACAGTTCTCTAGTGTTAAAATAACAGCTCTGTCATCCGTTGGTAACTTCTGACTTGGAAAGTCCTGCAGCCAGGTCAGGTTTGTTATTGAGATTCAGAATCAGACATGGGTAGGAAAGGGCTTGGTGCTTACCAGGTGTGGTCCACCTCCAGATCTGTACACGTCTGACAGGCAGGGCCACTTAACAGCAGTGCACAGCGGGTTTTGAGTGGGAGGTGGGGAGAAGGAACCAGAGCACATCAACACGGAGACTTCTGAAGCAGTGGCTCTTGCCCTCCCTGTCCCTCTACTCACTGCCACTGCTATTATGAGAGGTCATGTTGAAGCTTGGGTCTTCCCTGCTTTAAGGCACAATTGGAAAGAAGCTTGTGCTGTCCTGTGCCACGGGCCGGTGGGTTGTGCAGGTGCATGGCTTCTGCTCAAGGTTAATGGGCTGCGGGAGAGGGCAGCTCCTGGGACCAGGCAGTGGTGGATGGAGAGCCCCCGGGAGCACGTGTTCTGCCTTGCCTCTGCAAGAGTGCTGTTACAGCCACGTCTGCAGGTGGCTGTGGACGCATGGACAGAGGCTTCCAGGGTGCTTGTGGTCAGCTTAGTTTCCAGGTTTGTCCACTGAAATCCCCTCAAAGAGGAGGGATGGCAAAGCAGCACTGCTTGTTTCCATCCACATCCCTGCAAAAGCATTTGAGGTGCCCAATGCTCATCCAGCCTTGGTCCACAGCTGGGATGGGACCCAGGCACCTTGCCAGGATCCTGTGCTTGCAGGCAGTGGGGAATTTTACTTAGTGATATGTTTTAGTGGTGAACTTGGTAGAGTAGTGTTAATGGTTGGACCTGATGATCTCAAGGGTCTTTTCCAACCTGAATGATTCCAGTATTCTATGAATCTGAGCCTCTCTCACAGTGACTGTCACGATGCAATGTGCCAAACACCACCTAGGGTCCCCAAATCACAGTGTCAGAAGGTGTCTGGGGGTTGTTTGCAGCAGGTTTCAGAGTCACTCTCCTCCCTCACACCAAATAAATAACTCTCATGGGGATGTAATGTACTGTAGCACTTTGATCTTGCCAGGAATAAGGTGGATTACAATGCCATTTGCCTGGGCACTGCACACAGAGCCAAACTGTTGTAACAGCCTTAACACCCCTTGCCTAACTCAGAGCATTTTTACCTGTTGCTTTAAAACACCACTAGAAAGCATCTTGGCCCCCCAAGCCATCCTGTGACCCTTTTTGAATGTAGGATTGAACAGTTTATGCCCTCCTTTAAATCTGCTTCATTCTGCAATCCAACAAGTTCCTCAAAGTCCTGCAGAAATGGGTGCAGATGGCTTCCCAAGTGCATTGCAAACACAGTTCATGGCTCTTTTCAAGAACAATTTTCACATTCTCCAAAGAGTTACGCTTGTGTGTAAGAAAAACAGTAACAACTTGAATGAAGAAGATTTGGTTTGTCCAGTGTTACACAGCACCTGGCAATGCACCAGCACCCGTCTGGGCTGTGATTTCTCTGCAGTCCCCTGCCCTGTGTAGCTGGTTTTGGGAGCAGGAACCAGTCCCAGCTAAGGAGTGAGGACACACCACCCACCTTCACCATCTCTCCAGGGTACAATCAGCTGTGCTGGGGCAAACTGCTATCAACAGGGCTGGGGGGATGCAGAAAAACTCTCTGCAGGAATAGCAAACTCTAGTCACCTCAAAACTTCCCCTTGCCCACTGGAGCCTGCAGCCAGCAGTGCAAGTGGTGCCCCTCTAATTAATATGGCCTTGGAGGGAACAGCCACTTGGCTGGGGAGCTCCGTCGCCTGGCAGCGCCTCTCCGAAGGGAGATGTCAGGGTGCCTGTAGGCTTGAAGGAAGACGTGTCACAAGGTAATGCATATAATGCGACCGAGAGCGAAGGTGACCTATAGAAGTGTGGTAAATAATGTGGTTTCCTCTGCCTGGCAAGTGAATTTTGATCCCAGTGTAGGGCTGCCTTGTAAATTGCTGCTGCCTGGCCTGGGAGAGCTTGTGAGAGGACAAAGGGCAGAAAGCAGCAAGAAGGACAAAGAGGCTCTGAAACTACCCCTTCCTTCCCCCTACCCGCCTCAGCCCTGCCAAACAGGCCAAATGGAGTGGGACAGTTTCAAAATTGTTTTTCTTTGTTCAGAGCTGCCTGTTCCAGCCTGTCATGTGCAGGGTAAGTAGAAGCAGATCCATGGAGGTGTCTGTGCTGACCCACTTACTGTCCGCTCTTTCGAGATACCCTGAATCGCTCATCAGCCTTCCCAGTTAATGAGTCTTTCAGTGAGGAGAAAGACACAGGTTTCTTTCTAAGCTTGTTACAACCTCCAGATCCTTCCCAAACAAAGAGGTAAGTGACAGGCTCTGGTCACAGTCAAGAGGTCCATCCTGTGACTGCAGTGATAGCATGCTGCCACAACTTCATTGGAGGCCCTTCTTGGTCTCAATATGGGTCTGTGACAGCAGAGGCTGGTACAGCCTTAGACTGGAGGGTGCCAGCAGGTCTCCCTTGCCCTCTGCTGCTCACCAAGTGCTTTATGCGATGCCAAAACTGCAACACACATACATGATCAACAGTCTCTGGGGTGGGCTGGATCCCACCGCCACCCCTGAGCACCCCTCTAGATTGAAAGAGAGAGAATGGAGGTCTTGCTGCAATTTGACTTTAACGCAGTTATGCACTTTGGCACTGATGGAGGAGCTGACCTACGTGAGGGAAGTCAACGTGCATAATCACACCAGCACAGGGTGCCTGTCATTTATCACTTGCAGCAGTCAGCCAGGAGCCCCCTTGTCTGGGTGCTGCAGAGATATGGAATGAAATAATCCCTTTGCAAAGAGCTTGCAGTTCTGGAGTAACCACAACCGTTTAGGCTGTGAATAGAAGGGAGAGAAATAACAGTGCTCCTAGCCCTTGTTTCCTAACTGGCTGGTGTTCATCGACTGTGAACCTTAATAGTCTTTCACTCCACTTGTCAATAGTTAAGAGAGATCTGGGGGCTGTCAACAAAACCTTACATTTGAAGTGACCCAGCCAGAAATGACAGACTAGGAAACATCAAAGTACTGATAATACTGTGAACTAGCTGAGGAATACCTTTGGCCTTTCATTCTTAGTGGTCCCTCAAATGCCATTTGACACACAGGTCAGCCTGGGGGGGATTTCCCTGTCCCAGCTTCAGAAGTCTCTGTGCCAGGTTGATTGAGAGGGTAGCCACAGCCTGCCCGTGCATCCCCCGGGGAGAAATGGGCACGTGAGAAGCAGGTTTGTCTGGCTCGTCTCTGGTGCCAATGTTTGGACAAGGTGCTTTGCTGGCTGGAGGTGACCACCTCTCCACCACCACGCAAGAGAACATGGGGCAACGTGTCTTGCTCAAGGCCAGCTGGTGTTTGTCTACAGGCTCCTACTGCTTGTTCCTCATGCTGCTTGGGGGTGGATCAGAGCTAAAGCCCGTCGTAGTTACACACATGGATGTGAGCTGGGTAATGCAGGAGCATATTTCAGACTCTAATCAGAAGAGGTATTTTCAGAGCAGAGAATTTTCTTGTTAGCTTGTTCCATAACCTGGTGCCACAACAGGCCCCTGTGGGAAACAAGTGCATGTGGGTTCCCACTGCAACCCTATCACAGTATCAATTCCCACACAGGTCAATATGATTCTTATTGGAGCTTGACATCAGATCTTTGCTCAATGCTCCAGTTTGTTTCCAAGAGAGTTTTACACCCAGTGTCTTCTCTGAAGAGCTACCAAAACAGTACTGAGACTGCTTGTCTCTCTGCTGGGCTTTGGGTCCGAGCAAGTAAAGAGCCTAATAAATTGAAATGCCCTATTTAACAGAGAAGAATGAGAATCAACTTTTTTTTCATGTGTGCTCAGAGGCAAAATGCTGCAGTTCTTACAACAGCAAATCTGCAACTCGAGAACAACCTGAAAAGACAAAGTCAGGTCTAGTCCTAGATGCCACTGGAGCTGACTGGACACCCCTCTGTGTGCTTATGGGACCTTACTAGACAGTGCCACTGGCACTGAAATTGTGACCTTCAATAACCTTTTCTGCTCTGTTGATTTTTAAAACAATTCGAAGATGAAAGTAGCAGGAGAAGGACACATAAAAGGGGCTGAGCACAGAAACATTAATTTACAAAATCATACAATCATGAAATGGTTTAGCTTGAAAGTGATCTCACAGACCATCTAGTTCCAAATCCCCTGACATGGTCAGGGACATGTCTCACTAGACCATGTTGACCAGGTCCCCATCCAACCTGGCCTTGAACACTTCCAGGGAGGGGGCATCCACAGTCTTGCTGGGCAACCTGTTTCAGTGGCTCATCACCTTCATATTGGGGAATCCTAAGATCCAAAGTAAACGTGCTTATTTTCAGCTTGAAATCATCCCCTGCCTTGTCCTGTCTCTAGAGTCCTTTGTAAAAAACATAGTCTCCCCATGCACATAGGAATGTGGCTATTTTACATATTTGGATGGCCAGATCCTTTCAGAGAAGGACAGAACTGTGGGGTTCTAAACAACTTGTGTCTGTGACAGATCCTAATGCTGGGAGAGGGGAGCCTTCACCCGAGCACTCTGTCCCCCGGGAGCACCTGCCCCAGCCAGCAGTGATCACTGGGCTGAGCACAGCCTTGCAGGGAAATCCTGAGACTGGAAATATACCTCTAGGACATTTACCTTTTCCTGGGCTCTGAAGGAGGACTTATCCCATCAGCGGGGTCTCCCAGTGGAGTCCTGGAGACCCACAGCTCAGGAAAACGCTCCCTGCAGCCCCTCCAAGTACCTCACGCAGACCCACCCCAGCAGGGCCAAGTATCTGTTAAACTGAATTAAATGAATTTCTGAGCTCACATCTGGTCAGCAGAGCAGCACCCTAAGTCAGGTCTGCGAGGTCCTCTGACAAAACAGAAGCCACTTTGTTAAAGTTGGTCATTCACTACTGTAATAAAGTAATTAAAGCCTCCCAGCTGCTTTCTCCCCCTGCTGCTGCTTCTCTACCCACGAACACCAGGGCTCTGGCAGAGACGGAGCTGTTGACACTTTGTCGGTGAGAATCCAGAGCTGGGCGAGTAAGAGAAATGCTTACGGGGGCTATAAATAGTTTTGCATTAAGGTGAATATATTCTCCTGCCTAAAATAGATTCACCTTGCAAATGACTTAAGGACAGTTTCAGAGCCGGAGGAATGGCTTCAGACTCTGCTCAGGAGACAGAAGCACCCTTTTCCCCCTGCAGAAGCAAACAAGACCAGCAACCCGAGACACCTCCGCTGCTGCTCCCTCCAGCCCTTCCCCTGCTCCCCACTGCCTGGCATCACCCCCTGTGTTTGGGTGTCAGCCTGCGAGACCACCCGGCACCCTTCCACCAGAAGAGAGGCGCTGATTCATACAACCAACTTTTCCAATCATTTTCCCCCAGACATTTGCAACATGTGAGCTCATTGCATGGGTGAAAGGGGTGAGGAAACTTTGGGGAGGGGGAGCACTGACTTCCCACGATCTCTTGGAGCAGCGCGTCGCTTCTCTGCCGCCCCGAAGGGAATCGTGTGCGGCCAGACAATGCAAACATCCCCTCTGCCAGGGCTGCAGTGTGCTAACAGCACTCTACCCTTGCTGGCAGAGTAGCGCTCCGTTCCCTGCAGAGAAGCACCGCTGATGGTGTGGGGAGAGACAAGGAGACGTCAGGAGAGAACATGATATTTTGGACTCACCTTCAGGCTGTGCGTTGGGTTGACGACGCAGACCAGTTGCCCTGCAGCTGAGAAAACCCTCTTTGCCTTGTAGTGCTGAAACCGCAGGTGAATAAGATCTAACACAGCCCCAAAGCACTGGGTGAAGAAAAGCATCACAACTTTTGGTGGTGCTGCTGCTGCTGCTGGCGGTGGGCAGGGGAATCAGCGAGGAAGCCCCTGCGTGCCTGAGCCCAGGGAGGGATGGAGTGAAGTCGATGAGAGCTGCGCTCCGGCACGGCTTAGCATGCCTTCATATTCATCATCAAAATAAGACGGGAAGAGGCTTGCAGCAGCGGGGCGGCCAATGGAAAGGACAGAAATGTTATCCTTGAGGTCCGGAGACAGCCAATAACAAATGCCTCCCCTCCAGAAACTCCCTGATGAATTGAGCCTGGTGGAGAATGTATTATTGAACATTACCATACATCAGCACATTGCATTTATCTTGTGATTACAGCCAGTCATACGTAAGGCTGTGGAGATATGCAGGCAGAATTGATTGCTTAACGTCTCCATTTATTAATTGCCTTAATTTAGCGAAAGAGCGCTCCAATACCGAAGCCAAATGTAAGGCATAAGGGACAAGCCCACCAATGAAACTGCTAGAAAGTGGTAAAAATAGATTAAGTAGACAACGTTCTGCTGAGGGAGAAAATCAAATATGCAAAGAGAGTTGAGAGTCCCTTGCAGGGGTTAAGCAGAAGCGGAGCTCGCTATATAAATAGATCCCTGCCTGTGCATCTGCAGGCTTCCATTTGGATTTGCACCACTCTAAAGTTTTCTAAATTCTATATTCCGCTGCTTCACAAGAGTCCCAGCACACAAACAATAACATTTCCATTTCCCCCCCACCACCGGTAAAAATAGGAGAGGTCAGGTCTCAAGTCTGCTGTAACTTGGGTTCGCTCCATTTAAAGTCAGCAATGTTTTCCTGATTTCCGTTTGCCGGCGGATCAGGTCCACTGGACACGAAACGCGGCAATTATTGGATGCTGGAACTGTGAGAGCGTGAAAAGGCACAGAGCACGCTTCTAAAAATAATGGAACACATGATGCATGAGAGCACACACACTGGACGACTGGCACGGAGGCGACGGCAGCTTCTAAATCAGCACAACAATTAAAAATGCAAAAGGCTGGTGCTTGTCATTCATCTGCATATCGGTGGGCAGGAAGTGACAAATTAGCCATTAGACCGTCACGGGCATCACAAAGGAATTGGGGGGGCGCGAGGGAAATAACCTGCTTTTGTGTGTTGTCACCAGTGCGTGTCCCTGCTGGTGGGCAGCCGCTCAGTCCCATTAAACTTGAGTCCCTGTAACTGGGTTTTCCGGGAGGTGACTGCGCCAGAGCGGCCAAGGGAATCAGCAAGCACATTCATTTCATGGGACAATCCCGTGTGATATGCTGCTCTGCTTGTTAATAAATCAAAGGGAGATAATTTAATTAGGTCTCTGCCAGAACTTCCTATCTGGCTGCTATTTAGGCTCGCTAGCTAAGCACTCAGATGGCTTACTTAGCCTTGGTAATCCTTTTTGCCTTCAAAGAAGGACTGATAAAAGTAGCTTTTCTTTCTTCCTTTTCTCTTTTCCCCCCCCTCTTTTTAAATGTGAGCCCCGTGCCGGGGGAGAGGCTTGTGCTCTGGACAGAGCAGCCCTCGTACAGCGCAGGCTTCAGCCAGGGACTGGGTTGTCACCACTGCCTCTTCCAAATCAATACTGCAATACTGGCTCTGCCAGGCTGCAGAAAGCCTCTGCCTAACAGAAAAAAAGTAAATTAAAAAAAGGGGGGCCTGATTAGGTCAATCAGTGGGAAATTGTGCATCCTGGTGGAGCTGATGACACAACTTCCCCCACCCCACACCCAAAACATTCAAGATGGGAGGAATTACGCATCTCTTGCTCCTCAACACTTGCTTGCAAATTAGAACAGGAGATAATTTCTGCAGTTCTGAGAGACACTTTGAGAGTATTTTCAGACAGACTTGAGGACAAGTGAGTGAATTGATTTGCCTAAATGCATCCTTTTCTCCGTTCCCAGAGTAACTGTGAGCATCCAGCTATTTATTATTTATTTCTGCCTGATTTGCAGTCGGTAGCTGCACAAGCACTTTATACCAGCAAATTTCAGTCTGCAAGTTATCAGTGCAAGTATTCTGCCATCAAAGCCTTAGAGGAGCAAAAGGTCCTTGCTATTTACATTGATTATCGTGTCCTAAGTCTCCTGGGATTATTTCTGTCTGACCAATTGACTCAACTGATTGCCTCGGCTTGGGGACCATCCATGAAGAGCAGAGGTGACACCTCCATCCTTCCTGTACAACCAGCCTTGGGGATCTGGCAGTGCCCATGGTCCAGCCTCCCTGAGGCTTAACTGCCTTCTTGTGGGGCAGGAGAATGGTGTCCTTGATCCGACAGGTCCACAGGAACATCTTCAACCTAAATATGCATCCTGCCCTGTGGGCTGGTGTGCAAAACAGGATTATTGTCTCTAAAAGGAAAAAAACACCTTCAGGAGTGGGTGAGGGACCTTTTGTGTTGTGCAAATCTGGGTATGAATCTGTGTCCGTCTTGCTTTCTACATGTGACCTTCTGAGGAGCAATGTGCCCCCAGCAAAAGTTGTGGAAAAGGACAAAAATGAGTGCTCAGTGCATCTGAAGGGAACTTCTACTCAGTGCATGAGCTCACGTCACAAGGGCACCCTACTGTTTGTGTCCCAAGACCCACAGAGAATCATAGAATCATTAGGGATTGGAAGGGACCTCAAAAGANACTCACTGCTTTCCAACAGACAACTCAGCACCAGCTTTACAGGGGACCCTACATACCCCAAACTGTGCCAGCTGGCTGTGCAGAAGCTCAGCAGTGTGATCTGATGTGCTGGTGTGGATCCAGGTCTTTCTTCTGCTTCACTCACACAGGGGCTATTGACAAGTGTGACACCATTAATTTGAGTTTGTGGTGGTCTCATCCAGGCATGGGGATGCAAGGTCTGCCCTACCCATCCTCAAGCAATGGAGCGAGTCCATGATGGTGTTATTTAGCTGTATGGACACAGCTAAAGAAGGAAGGAACAGGTCCACATGCAAGGGGTACTAGATGATTCCATTTAACTTCTGGTTGCAAATTTTGGGCTACTGTAGAGACTATTTCCCAGAGAATTCTGTAAAATACCAGAGTGATGAAGCAAAAAGTCACAGGCTAAGTCTTCACTAGGATCCAGATTTTGCCAAATGAGCAGTTCTAATGGCACCATGGTCGTTTGTACGGGATACAATGCTCTAACAGCTCTGTGCTGGTGTGGTTGCTTCACATTAGCACAATAACAGGATTGACCCCACAAAAACACTGGCCACAGCAGCACTGGCTTCCTGGTTTTCCAGCTTTGCTCTTGGTCCAAGCTGCTGAATTGAAAGGGCAATGTGTGTGGGAAACCACGGGTGTTCAGGCACGGTGTGACTTGGCAGGATGACAGCCTAGGAGATGCATAATTCAGTCCAAACCCAGCATTCAATTGCAAGGCCTGGGTTGCAGAAGGGTTTCTTTATCTTTCTGATCAGGCACTTTTGGGGGTGACCTTCATACATGCTGCTCTCTCTGCCTTCCTGTCCCACCAGACACTGCAGACATAAGAAACCCAAGTTTCTTCTCACCCCTACCTGTATATCTTGCTGACGTCCATAGGATGATGATTCCATGCAGATGGCACCAGGATGCCCTCCACTACTGATAGCCAAAGGGGAAGCCTAGCTTGCCTTGCCTTGGACAACATCAGCACTGGTTTTTATCTCAAGGACAAGAGAGGTAGATGCTGTTCAGGGCATCGTGAGTATCCGTTCAGGCAGCTTACCAGCTTGCTTGTGCAGCCAAGTTTCTGACTGGTGGTAGGATTTCTGGCAGGGCTGGCTGATGTGACATGTACTCCCCCTCCACTGTTTATATTTCCTTGGAGAAGGAGCCAGGTCAAGCTAACCTGCCATGCCCTCTAGCAAGGACAGCCAGCACGGATGCCTTCTGAAAGAAAAGGATCCCTCTTACCCCTTCAGCCTTGCCTTCTAAGGATGCTAGCTGGCTATTTAAGCAGATCCCTGTGGTCTTCTAGCCAAGGTGGGAGCCTGTTTCTGGAGGAGTGGCATCCATACCAGCTAGGTGCCTCTCCCATAGGTGTCTACAGTTGAATGCATCAGCTCAGGCCCCTTTATAATCTGTGGAGGGGAAATAGGCCGCACTAAGGGTGCATTCTTCAGGAGCTGTCTGAGATGTCAGGCAGTACTCTGCATCCTCTAGATGTGAACTTAATGTATGAAGCTTCATCTGCTCCCCTGGGTCTCACTCTATGTTTTGAGGAGAGGTGTCTGCACTGTTTGCTATCATTTTCCTGTCTTGTCCACCAGACCTTTTGAGGAAGAACACAAGAAACATCTCACTAGCTCAGTGCAGTGGCCCCTCCAGCCCACCACCCCATCTCCAGCAGTGAGTAGAGGAGATTGCATTTCAAGACAGCTCATAGGCAAGGACTACCACCTGCTGTCCACACTCCAGGTATTTCCTCAATGCTTAGAACTGTTGTACTGGAACATCAGAGGTCCCATCTCTAGGGAAGCAGAAGCAGCTATTTTTGGAACTGGGAGGAGAGCTGTGTTCAGCTCACAGCACCACGGTGCTCTGGTTACAGGCACGACACCTCCACTCCCGTGGGTCCACGTTCCCACACCTCCTTTTCCCTTGCAGAGCAGATTTGGTGCTACTTCAGCACATCCCTGTGGGAGCCAGAGCTGCCTGTAGACAGGGAGGAGAAAGACAAACCTTCCTGGAGAATGCATGGAGCTACTCCCTCCCTTGGACCATGTCTCCTCCATCTGTCACAAGGCAAAAGAAATCTCTGCACCCCTTGGTCACCTGCAGAGCATCATCAATGAACAGCTGCTGGGCTGGGCTTTTCCTGCCTGGTTCCCTGTAGCACAAAGTCAAATTCCCTCTGGTACTGAAGTACATTATCATGGCAAGAGGCTTTTTCCTTGTGCTCGTTTCAAAGCCATCCTCCCTACACTATCATTATCAGGACAGGAGTTTCCTAGTCACTGGGTCAAGAGCAGGATTCTTCATTTCTCCTTGGGGAACAGCTGCTGCCTCGGGGAAAAAAGGCTACTGCCCTCATGTTCTTGATTTTGTCCCTCAAAAGACTGTACTGGGTTTGCTCTTCCTTCCTCTGCTGAGTTCATGGCAATATCTCACGCCACTTCTCTCTGCAAACGTTATACTGGAGAGAACATCTCCTCTTCCTCTCAGCAGCAAGCCAGCAGCTCAGTAAAGACACTGTGGACTTTGTGCTGTTGTTAGGTAGAGTCACTGCCATCATTTCCCATTCGTGGTGCCTCTCTGGTGCTCCTGTTACCGTAAGGACAAGTTGCTTCCAATCGACAGTCCCAGGCTGTACCCACACAGCGGGAGGACAGAGCACAGCCTTCGGTGCCTTTGTGGCACAGACCAAACCAACCAAGAGCCTGTAGTGATGGAGGGTCCTCTTCCTGCTGACAGCCCGGGCGGCAGCTTGTTTGGAGACAGCCTTTCGCTCTGAGCAGGCTTCAAGGGCTGGCGAGTTGCTCGTTTGCCGGGGAGCCTGCCTAAGAGGCTGCCTCTGGTCGTGGTCTTGTCACTCCCAGAGCTGCACTTGGATGGAGGCAGCAGCAGTCAGCAACGCGGACTGGTGACAGTGCTGTTGTCACACTAGTCTCCTTGGTGTGCTCTCAGCTCTACTGCTGTTGGTAATCGGAATGCTGGGGCCTCCTTAGGAGCCTGTCAGTGTCACTACAGGCTTGCTCTTGGTCAATCTCTTCCAAAACTGACACAGAGACACATGCATGGAGGCATGAGAAGGACAGGCAGACAGTAGGGATGAGACAGACCTGCTGCATTGATGTCAAAGAGTGAGCGGTCTCTGGCCGTGCAGACAGGCTTTGCTGAACCAGGTCCTGGTGCTTCTGCCTTGCCCACAGAAGAGGGCCTGGGCAATGCCACAGAAGAGGGCTGTGTCCATATGACCCAGTAGAACAGGCTGAAGGCCCTGCTCTTTGGGATCACATGGATCATAAATAATTCAGCACAGGCTTGCTTCAGAACCTTGAACCCTACATCCATGTTTTGCTGGACTTTTCTGTCTTCAAGATCTATTTGAGGCAGATTTAAGATGTTTTCATCGAAGATGCTCTAGTGCTGGAAGTGGCACATATCTTCCCCCAGCAGATGTCTATGCCTGAGTTAGCTAGCCATGCCTCCTGAGGCTGTGGGGAGAAGCAGGTCTGGATCATCTCCAGTTAAAGGCTATATCACAGATTCATGGAATACCAGATCAGAAGCGACCTCAGGGATTATCTACTTCAGCCTATCAAGCTAAAAACGCAGTTTAAATTAGATGTCCCAGCAGCCTGTCAATCTGGGTCTTAAAACTGTCCATTGTAGGGCAATCGACCACTTCCCTTGGGAGATTCTTCCAGTATTTAATTGTTCTAATGGTGAAGAAGAATTTTCTTCTGAACTCCAGTTGGAATCTCCCCAGGAATATCTTACAGCCATTACCCCTTGTCTTTTCCATATGACTCCTTGTGAAAAGGGACTCGCTCTCTTCTTGGTAGCCACCCTTAATGTGCAGGTACAAGGTAATAAGCCTTCTCTTCTGAAGGCTGAACCAACCCAGCTGTCTCAGCTTGTTCTCATGTCAGGTCTTCTAGTCAATTCATTACCCCCATTGCTCTTCTTTGGACCTTCTCCAGCCTGCCCATATCTTTCTTGTAGAGCAGGGACCAGAAGTGCACACAGTACTCAAGGCATGCAAAAATGGGTTAGATTTCTCACTACCTGATGGTATCAGATCTCCTCCACTGACTGTACACCTGTGACTCTCACAGAGCTGGCACTGTGCTCCTCCATAGCCAGGTGAGGATGAACCCCAAGCCCAGCAAGGTGAGCATGGTCACACAAATGACATGGTCCAGTACATGTCATCCAGCAACCCACAGAAGTCCCTGTACATCCCACCTGGACATCCAGTGAGGATCTACTTGTCACTAGCGATACTCAGCCAGTGCTCCAGGAAGGCCAGCCCTGTTGTGCTCAGCAAGGGGTCCTTCCTGCTGTAGGGGTACATGTACAGCTCCTGCTGCTCTCTCTGGCCGTGGCATCCCCCTGTCCTGGTCGTAGTGAATGCCCTAGAGCTCAGGCAACCCCAAATTAATCTGGGTACACACCACTGCAAAAGCCTTTGTGTCACCTCCAGTTGCCATCCTGCTTTGGGCACTGGACGCTCCACTGCCAGCCAGGTACAGGCAGGGCTTGGGGATGGCTGGACAAGTGCCAACAAGGTCTAAACTTCTAAATTCCTAAAGCCTTTTCATAACAGAGCAGAGCACCAGCTTCCCACATAGTCCTGCTAAGCTCAAGGGCCACCACCACTGTCTCACCAGCTCCTGCTACCTAAAGACTCGCAGATCCTGCTCATGGCCACTAGCCAGGTAGAACACACAGCTTTTTCAAATCTGTATTTACTCAACTGGAAAACGTGCCTGCCAGGGCCAGTGCTGTTTGGGTACTGCATCAAAGTTCAATTAGCTAATGCCACAGAGATGCAGAGACCAGTGTGGATGGAGGCAGCACTCAGTGCCAAGGGCTGTTAAGATGATTACTACAGCCCAGTGCCTCACCAGAGGCATCCATTCCCTGTGAGCTGCACCCAGTAACAGCTTTCCTCCTGCCTGGACCGTGTCCTTTCACATCTGTACATCCACCAAAGGCATCCTGGAAGCAGGCGGCACTGTTTCAGCCCAGTGACAGCTAAGACTGAGCCCACCTAGGTCAGAGACAGTGCAAGGACCCACCTGCCCAGAAACTGTGCACAAAAAAGGATGCTCAGCATGAAGACCTTCACCAGGAGCACCTAATCCTCTTCCCGTGTTCACAGGTACACATGTGCTGTTCCCGTGACACTGGTGGCATTTGTGGATGGGTATTTGAAGGCAGAATTCCCTTCTTGGACTGCTTATTTCACCTTCAGGACCTTCTCAGGAACCAAAAGCATAGGTGACCGGTCCCCTCTGAAATTAGTTTCTGGGCTGCCCTTCAGCTTAACAATCCTTTGCAATTAGGCTGATGTCAGAGAGACAAAGCAGACTCGTGCCTGCAGAGAGGAAGCAGACTGAGGCCTGCCATCCCCAGCTGGCCAGCACAGTGAAAACCACCCAGCCACCCCTCTCCAGGCTGTGTTCTCAAGTGGCTGTTTCTTCTCTGCGTCTGGACTGGCATCTCATGAGCTGGAGATAGGCTGTAAGGTCCAGGACACGCATCACATCTGTCTAACATTGAAAACACCAAGGTGAGCAACTCTGGGAGGGCTGTCAAAGTATGAGCTCTCTTTACACTCTCTTGCATCACAAGTGAAGGAGGCTGAGCTGTGCTTCGGATAAGGCTGGAGTCAGGGACAGGACAAAGGTGGTTGTGGAGCTGTGGAAAGGGGCTGGGAGACAGGGTTAGGAGGTGAGAGTTAGGGGGGCAGAATAGCTGCCTGTAAATAATCCACCTTCCTTGTGGGGCAGGAGGAGATATGTCTGGAGTTATTAACCTTGGTTATAAACCCTCAGTTCCCTATTTCCTTGGAGCAAGATGGCACAAATCCCCTCTGTGCTGGTGGGCACATCACCCATCTGGGTCCCTCTGGGCAGGTGGGTTCTCACTGGTCTTTCAACAGTGCTTGAAACAAATGTAGAGCACGTATCACTGGAAATGAAAACTACCAAATGAGTATCTGCTGCCCACCTCACTTTCAGCTTCTGTGGAGAAAGCAGTTTTCAGCACTGACCGAGCTGCCTCTGTTTTAGGGCACAGCCACAGGGCAGACCCTTCTGCTCTTCATCCTGCCTGCGAGCAGGCACGATTGTCAGATGTGCTGCCCCTCCTCTGGCAATAACAGCAACAGCTTCTTGTTTAAAATGGTCATTTAAAGAGGCAACTGTGCTAATTGCTTAATGTCTTGATTACAGGACCACTTTCCAGAGAATAACTGATGCCTCTCGTAGCGAGATGGGTTGTCATCTCTGGGGACACCAGCACCTTCTTCCCAGACTGCTTTTCATGCCAGAGGATGCACGTGGAAGCCAACAACACTATTGTTGGCAGAAATCCCAGCTGATGCCGTGTGTTTCTGACTGTGATACGGCTAAGCCCCAGGAGGCGAGTCCAGCCTGACCCTGCAGCAGCCAGCAGAGATCAAGGCTGCAAGATCCCAGCCTGGGATTTAGCTCTGTGACTTTACGCTGGAGGGAAGACTCCCAGAGCCTGCTCTCCAGGCAGCTTCTTCCACCAAAGCGACTGCTCTGAGTTAATGGTGTGGATGTTAAAACATCCCTCTGCTGGCAGTAGTAGCTGAGGGAGAGTCCCCAGTGTGAGCTGTGTAGAGCAGCACTGGGACTGAAACTGCCTGTGCTGCTAATGGAGCACATCAGAGAGTGAGGCAGTAATTCCAGGCTTGATCTCTTTTTTGGGGATATCGCTGCTCCATTTTCTAGTTGTCATTTCTTATAAAAGATTTCTGAGTCTTCATTAAAACCAAGCGATCAGGTAGCTCAACACAAGACCTGAAAGCACGTTATCAGCACCATCCTGATTATTTCTTGACCCATTACTAGAAAATGAACAATTCCTGCAGGTCCTTCCACCTAGTGGGTAGCAAACAGCTCTTTCCCAAGCCCAGTGTCACCGCCCCACCAAGCTATTCCCCACAACAAAGGAAAGCCCCACTGAGGAGATGAACTCTGACCTGTGGCCTTGGGGCCATCATCTTCCAGCCTGGGAGCAGGTCTTCCTTCCAGGATACGTGTAGGCTTTCATTTAAATACCAGCTTGCGAAATCACCAGGTAGCTGATGGTGAAAACCCAACTGTTGCGCAGTGAGGGGCACCTCAGGGTTTGCCTTTCCTTTTCTAATGTGAAGATATGAGACGATCAGATGAGTCTCCTGGTGTTATTTCACCTTTCTGTATGAAGCAAGCCCATCAGAGACACTTTTCCTAGTTACTCAGCCATCCCACAGAGGTTCATTTATCCCCAGGGTGAACCTACGCCAGGCATTTGAAGCACAAACCGAGCGATTGCATTAGAAGTTTGCCAGGAGGACTACCAGCACGTTGTGTGTGCAGCAGCCCCGCTCCAACGATTTGGAGAGGTGGCTGTGATGTATTCCATTTAATTATTTCTTTGGATGGTTGTATAAATGTGCTTTCTATGATCCACAAGCAGAGTACATCTTGATTATATATGACGTGTTTGTTTTTAAGTAAAAGCAAATCAATAAAAAGGCTCCATTTTATATTTAGTGCTGCTGTTGGATGGCTGCTCACAATAAAAGAAAGGCAAAAAATATTAGCTGAATCATAAAGATCCAAACAGGCTACTTAATAATGTATAAAAAACAGATGCCCACTTTCACTTTGGAATTAGATTGTAAACCGTGCCTCTGCATCTGAAATGGAAAGCGGTGGAGCTGGAGGACAAGGCATGAAGTAGCACCTTCACCCTCTGCCTCTCAGCACAGTGGCTCTTTCAGTCAGAGCTTGAGAGGAGCCGTTCTGCTGCCTGCCCTGACCCCACACCCTGCCATGAGAAAGGAGGAGCTCTGACACAAATCGCAGCCCCAAGGTTCAGATCAGGTTTTGGGTGCAAACTTTATTCATTCCTGGAGCCGGTGTTCAGACCAAGGGTTGTCAGCTCATCTGTATTTCTGCCATGACTACTGAGAGTGAGATGGTCCAATGCACAAATGGGGCAAAGACACGAAGGAGGACCTCGTGGAGGTCACTAGACTGACAGGCAAAGTCATGATGGAGGAGCCTGTGGTAGCATAAAACAGCCGACACTACTCCAGGTCTAAGACATCATAGCTAAGGAATGCTGCTAGCTGATGGAGAAGAACCAGGTGCCATGGAGATGAGATAACAGAGAAGGCCAGAATAGACAAAGATGGAGCACCTGGGCGCAGGAGAGAGGAAACTCTGCCCACTTGCCAACCAGAGCTGAGGAAGAACCAATTGGAAAACCAGCTAACAGGTGTGATTGTCTCGTGAGCAAGATAGCGCTACTTACTATGGCTTGTGAGATCATGTGTAGGGAAAGAGAGAGACTGTATGTGAGGGAAAGAGAGACTGTATGTGAGGGAAAGAGAGACTGTATGTGAGGGAAAGAGAGACTGTGTATAAGGGAAAGCTTGAGAACTAAGAAACTACTTCTGCTTGATTCACGTTGAATCGTGTATTTTTCCCTCAGGAGCTCATGGAAGTCTTTGGGCTCGTGGAAAAGTCATGATGGAGGGACTGCTTGAGTACTAAATCCATCTCCCTCTAGAAGGGACAAACATTTTGTTTGTCCTAAAACACCACTGGGGGAGATCTGGCCACCCTGTGTCTCTTAGTCCTTTGATTCCTGGCTAAGCCTTTATGGGACTGGAGAGCCTTGGCAGGAGGGGAGAGGTGTGGGCTTGGGGACTGCAGCAGCTGGGCCATGGGGCACATCTCAGATGTAGGGATACTCACCAGCCACATGGGTATCCTCTTGGGAAGTCCAGCCTTTCCCATTCCATACATTTTCTTTATGTGGTTCCCAGAATCACAGAACATTGGGGATTGGAAGGGACCTAGAAAGATCATCTGGTCCAATCCTCCTGCCACAGCAGGATCACCTAGACCAAGTCACACAGGAACATGTCCAGGTGGGTTTTAAACCTCTCTAGAGAAGGAGACTCCACAACCTCCCTGCGGAGCTGCCTGTTCCAGTGCTCTGTTCCTGCTCCCAGTGCCCAGTTCACCTCCTGCTGCCACCAAGGGAGTGGTGGCTTCTTGCCTCCACTGCATGTCTGGAAGTGATCACATTGATGGACTTCTCCATCTCAAAGGTCAGGGCAAGGGGAATGCTGGAGGAGGAAAACAGCACCCAGCTGAATTCACCTTTAGCAGTTCCTGCTGATAGCACAGGTTCTCACCAGAAGAAAGGTGAGCAAAGAACAGGATTTAAAAGGCTTTTGACTTTCGTACATCTGATTTTTCCACTGTTTGTGGATCCATTAAATTAATTTCTCCCGGAGAAGAGGAAGCCCTTCTAGATCGTTTTCCAAAGCTTTGTAATTAATTTAAGCGAAGCCCCGAGGGGCATTCGATTTGTGTTAGAGTGTCAGTCTCATTTACGGCTAATTTGGGATGGAACCACTCCACTTTGCCTTGCTGGACTGCAGCGTGGAGTCAGGTCTGGCGATGAGATGCACTTTATTACCAGCACAGGCACCCTCAGGGCACTACATCAATTTACAACTACTTAGTCCCTGTTTTCTCTTAACCCTCTGCCTGCCAGCACATCTGCATGTTGTAAGTCAACAGCATTTGGTGGCTGACAGACAAGTAGCACTTTCTTCATCCAGTGGGTCCTAACTAACAAGGCAGGAGTAAGGCAGAACCCATACACAAGTAGTCCTGTCCTTGCACCACGACTTTCAGCTGCAGATCCCTGGGATATTTACGTGACAGTGCAGGGAGCAGGAAGGGTCTGAGGGTTGGTCAGCACTGAGTAAAAGAGTCTCCTTCTGTAGTTGGAAATGGGGATTGGGTGACAATCCCTGACCTGGCACCTAAAAAAGTGTGGGCAGTGCCTGGAAGAGAGCTCAGAAGAAAGCCCATATGTCTTGATTCTCAGAGCTGTGTTCCACTGTCTAGACCCATCCTCCTCCTTCTTCCTGGAGTGAGAAGTCAGTGGGGAATCGTTGGGTGGTTTTGCCCCAATGCAGGAAGACCATGAAATCCTGCTCCTCTCCTGGACTTTCAAAGGATGCTGTGAGCACTCTGCAGGGGTTGAGCTGTGTCCTTTAACCATGGTGCCATTCCTGTGAGTGGCAGAGAGGAAGAGGGGTATTTGGGGAAAAGGACGCAAAATAAACATGAATTGATGTAAAAAAAGGAGTTCAGGCTCGGGCGTGGCTTGATCTTCTAGAGAGAAGGAAATGGTACCTGATGTTTTCCAGTGAAAAACAGATTCCTGCTCAACAAACATTTTCAAGAACATGTTAATTGCAATTTCTCATGATCTCAGAAGTTTCCACCAGTAAGAAATCCCAAAAGTTTCTCTTTGGACTTCTCGTGAAGAAGCTGAGGCAAACACCAGCACGACCACCGCGGTCCCTAATTCATGGGGGTGCTTGTGGGGCGTGTGGGGTGTGTGGAAATCTCCCACCAGCTCTGGCTGCAGCCTAGAAATAACCCCGCAGACAGGACCCTGGAACAAATCCCTATCTGTGTCCTCACTTCCCTCTTCATTAGGGCTGCAGAGGTGTCTCACTCCTACACCCTCACGGAGAAGGAGGGAGTAACTGTTACACCAGGCAGCACAGGGCAGAGATGATGGCTCTGTGTCCTGTGCAAAGGTCAATCTTTCTGCAGACCTAACAGAAAATGATGTGAAAGGACAAAAACCTTCACTGGAGCAGCCTCTCCTCTGCTCCAATCACTTCCATGAAGGTTGGGGAGGGAAAAGCCCAGAGGAGAGGGTCAGTAAAACGGGGATCTGTAGGAAATAACAAGAGGGAGCACGTCAAAGAGTTTACACGGACAGCTTACATCAGACGGAGGAGTAAGCGCGGTTAACACAGAGCATTTTACAGCTGATGGTAAATGACAACCGCGTTCCTTCGCTCCACGTTGTTAGATCGAGCTGGATTCGTGTGGCTGTTGGTGGCATTTGTGTCTTTTCTGTCACACAGCTGCATCTTCCCCTGCTGCCCTCGTAGACTGTTTTTCTAGGTAGTGCATGGGGGAAAAAAGAAAGGAGGTTGCAAAACTGGGGCACTGCCTGCTCAGATTCAGCCTGGCTGGTTCTGTTCATCCTAATAAAACTCTGGCTACCTTGGAGAAGTTTTCTCCTCGTGCAAAATGTTTTCTCAGCTGCTCTGGGGTGTCTTGGGAAACAAGGAGCCATGGCCTCAGCCACACAGAAACAGATTTTCTTATTGCAGACCCACCAAACGGCCCTAAGAGCTCTGCTGCTCCTGCAGAAGTGACTTTAGAATCATAGAATCATTAAGGTTGGCGGAGACTTATGAGATCATCCAGTTCAACTGTCTACCTGACCCCACCATGCCCACTAAACCATGTTCCCTAGGGCCACATCTACTAGCTTTTTTTAACGCCTCAGGGACAGTGAGTCCACCACTTCCCCGGGCAGTCTCTTCCAATACCTGACCACTCTCTCCTAATGTCTAATCTAAACCTCCCCTGGCACAACTTGATGCCATTTCCTCTTCTCGATTACTAGTGACGTGAGAGAAGAGACTGACCCGACCTCTCTACAACCTCCTCTGAGGTTGTTGTAAAGACCAGTAAGGTCTCTCCTCAAACTCCTTTCCTCCAAAAAGACCTGTAAGTGAAAAGTCATGGGTTCTCTGCAGTATTTTCCATCAGCCTCTCTGCTCATTTGGGTAACTTTCAGCCACTGTCTTCTGGACCTCAGAGATGAACAGGAAAAAAACCCAGACAAATGAAAGGGTTAAAGTAGCAGCAATTCCTGGAAATTCTCCTGTGCTCTCTGGTGTCATCCCAGCGATATGTGTTGGGAAGCAGAGAGCGACTGCAGTTAGCGTTTGGCATTGATTGAGTGTATGGATTGGCCACGTCTCAACTTCTGCTTTAATTTTTCCATTACCTGTGGTATTTTTTACAGGGAAAGCCTCATTATTTAGAAAACAATTTCTATCAGCTTTCAGGCAGATGAGAAGCTGCAGCATCTTAATGGAAGGTAAATGACTGGTGCTTTCACAACCAGAGCTTCTCCCTGGTCTGTCTGAAAGGTTAACCGTTCAGCACCTCCTCAGGTCGAACACAATTTCCAAGTGAATGAGAGTTTGGCAGAGCTGGTCACGCAGTGGGGCAAACTTCTTCCTCCACATTTGCTCTCCACATCACTCCAGGCCAAAAGGGACCAGATTTTGTGCAGTGGGGAAATCTTCTGTGGGGAGAGTGTCTGGCAGGGGAATGACTTGCAGGGCCATGTGCACTGGCAGGCTGCCCTGTCTACCGGCACCGATGGTCCTGGTCGTGGTGACGGCCGCTCTTCATTACTAAACAGGAGCTGTGGCCGTCAGGGTAATTTGGGTGACATGTCCCCACCTCTCTCTCCCAAAGCAAACGAGCAATTTCACTTAAGCTCTAAAATCGGATTCCAGATGAGGTGTCTGGGTGGGGAAGGCAATTGCTTTAATCCATTAAGCTACTTTAGTTCCCCCTCTTTATCTGAAATTCACAGACAGAAGGTGTCACCGGGAACCTGATGGATTTAACTGCTTAGTGCAATCAGCATCCCGAGGTGCAGATTGGGGTTTCTTGGTTACCTGGCTCAACAAGGGAAGTGGTCAGAAAGAAAAGTGTCTATTGCAACCTTGAATGCATCGCTTTGGAATCAAATGCCCCTCGCACAGTCTGCGCCAGCCAAAGAGCACCTCTGAAGAGGATGGGGGCAGGAGCAGTGAGGGGTGTTTGAGGTGGCAGTGGCTGCAAGCCCATCTGTTCTTGGAAGCGAAGCAAACCCAACACAGAAGCTGAAAAGCGTGGAGCCAGCGAAATCAGTCAGACTGCCAGCAGACACGAGTGTGACATGTTGATTTTCCTGACTCTTCCTGTTGCTCAGTAAGTGACGGAGCCTTTCCACACTTCCACAGCGAATCCAGCTGTCACAGACCCGTAATTTGAGGTGTGCAGTGGCTTCACAGCATTTGGATGGCTGTGAGCAGCGTGATGTGCTACACAAGTCACTTCTGGCACCAGGCTTTCAAAGGCACTAGCCCCACCCCGGGCTATCATTGTGCTGTCGACAAGGAGCAACGCTAAAACCTACCTCCAGCCTTGCCTGAAGGTGGGCAGCAGATGTGAGGCTCAGGTGACCCTGCTCTAACCTGCATCCTCTACTGCCTCAGTCCCAAATTTCCACACAGGAGCCACAAAGGGATTAGGGAGATTTCAGAAAGGATGTGGAGCTGGCACTGGATGTGGGGATAGCTCCATGGGCTCTCAGGTGAAACCACTGTAGTGGCAGGACACTACACACCCCACCCTGGCCAAGCCTTGGGGTGTCTCATCTCCACACAGGCTCCTTCTCAAATTCATCTTGAAACCTCGACCAGATGTCCCAAGGCTCTCCTGTCCCACCCCCACCACACCAGCCAGCTTGACAGAAAGCCTAAAATGCTTCATTACCCTTCACGAGGTTGTTAAAGGCAATGAAGTGAGGGACTCCAGGAGGTGAAGGCTACATCCAGTGTCACTAAATCAAGGAGGGGTTTAACCACTGAACAATGTGCCCTCTCATAAGGCTCTGAAAGTCAAAGGCAGAGGCACCGAGAAAATTTATTGTTCTATTGGCCTTTATGATGCACTCAGGCATTTTCTTCCATAAGGGGTTCCTTCTACATTTCCCTCTGGCACCGTGATCAGGTGCCCAGTTTGCCCTCTTCATTCCCTGGATCAGGAGACAGCTGACCTTTGGTAGCTTGACCCCTGTCTGTGTTCTGTGCCTGTGTCTGCAGAGGTCATCTTGAAGGAGTGGTCTTACCCAGCATTGCCCTTTGCCCATCCCTCCCAAAGCCTTTTTCCTTGCACACTCAGTCCTGGGAAAGGGCTAGTTTACAACTTTTTCCTCTCTCATACTTCTTTCCCTGCAACTTGCCAATTTCTGGCCCTTCTCTTCTCTTATGGTTGGGGATTTTTCTTTCTCTGAGCATCAGACAAGGGTCTGGGACTTGGCAGACTGTCAGAAGAGACAGGCCAGTGATGCCCTGGGACAGGGATTCCAGCAAAACAACTTCCTTTTCTATGTAGCCCTGAGTCCAGCTCCAAGCCTGAAGACAGCACAGCTTTCTCTGTGTTTCTATCATCCCCTTAAAGATGGTCTCCAAGAGCTTTCTAACCTCATGGCTTTACCGATTGTCCCCCCAAACTGAGACCTACTGTGATTGACAATGTTTTTGCCCCACAGTCCAGCGTGGAATGGTTTTTCCACACCCAAGGCACTGCTGACTGATGGTTAGCGGTACTAGCTGGATGAGAACCAGGAGTAAATTGAGGGCCCCCTTGAAAACAAGGAAACAGATGTTCAGAAGGATCACACTCCTCATCGTTAACTTCAGAATGTAAATGCCTGCTAATTCCTCATTTTATTGCCCAGCCTCATGCTCAGTGTCAGAAGGAACAGTTCTGCAGGGATGCTTCATACATCATCTCTGAAGGTCATAGTAGTGGTGGAAACATAACTAAACAGAAGTGGGGAAAGGGGGTGGGGACCACTGTCGCAGCTGGTGGGTTCTGGGTGGAAACAAAAGGGCCTCCTGAGTGACTGTGAGAAGAGAAACATCAGGATCTGACAGCAGAGAAGGGAAGTGAGAGCCCTGTCCTTGACAAGCAGGACTACTGGAGTTGAGGATTATCCTTAGCCGGCTTCCTGATTAGTTTTGGTGTTCAGATTTTATTTAGTAAAAAGCCATGACTCTTTTTTCTTGGGAAGAGGCTCTTGAAACACAGCTTCCTGAATTCAGCATGAATTTGTTGGGAACTGACTCTGTCCTTGAGATAAAATCAGTTTTCTCTGCAGGGAAGGGAGTTTCTTAGTACCAGATGAGCAGAGATTTAATCAGATGTTCAGCCATACTCTTTCCCCTGATTTTCCATTTCAGTTTTGTTCCCCTGTCACCCCAAACCACTGTGTCAGAAATTGAATTTGGAGGATGTCTTGACCTGAGGCAATGGGAAGTTGCTATGGCAACCTCTGAAATGGTTTTCGGCTCTGCAAACTGATACGACTGGTTTTGAATTTCTGGTTTCGGGCTCCTCCTTCACTTCCACCTGTTGTTTGGAGAGGGTGCGTGGCGCTGGGCTAGGCAGGGCAGCCATCTTCCCCGGGCACACGGTGAATGGAAAGAGAGAGTAGAACTTCAGAGACCAGCAGGGGCAAGAGTTTGCCTTCAATCCATTCTTTGCTGAAATGGAGAGAGTTCTTTCCTTGTTCATGGTCACAGGAATCACTGCAAATGGTATCCACTGAAAAAGGAGGACTGGCTTGGAAGCATGTGGAACAGGGAACTGGACTTTAAAATGCCTGCTGATGCTGAGGGACGTGTGCATGGACTGAACGGACTCCGCATCCATAAGGAGTAAGAACTGCTGGAAGTCTCTTCCCTTTGAGAGTGCATAGTGGCAGCTTGCCCCACGGATGGAAGAATGTGCAGATAATCTAATCTATATGTCTTTGGGGAGGGGGGGGTGTTTATGTGGGCTGAATTAAATGTGTCTTCTTGATGTTTCCCCAAATTGATTAATTTTGATCATTTGACTGCGATTTATAAGTGGTTTTACAAACTTCCTTGTGTTGTTTTGGCCCATTAACATATTAACTACATTAATTGGTTAATATCACCTTGGGACAACCCATTGACACACTGTCAGTGGTTGGCACCAGCTGACAGTGCCCAGGACCACAGATGTGCTGGTGTACTGGGTGTATGGGGTTTTGCAGTTGCTGACCTGCAAATCTTTGTCAGGGTCTAACTTAGAATCATAGAATCATTAGGGATTGGAAGGGACCTCAAAAGATCATCTAGTCCAATCCCCTGCCACAGCAGGATCACCCAGACCAAGTCACACAGTCAGTCTGGGTTAGAAGGGACCACAGGATCATCCAGTTCCAGCTCCCCTGCACTTGTTGCAGCAGCTCAGCTGGCCTCCACTGCAGGAAGGCATCGCTCATGGAAGAAGGCCTCTTGGAAAACAAGAGTCTAGAAGACAGGACGTGCAATGAGTCCTCCATCCCACAGCATGGAGGAGTCATTTACTGGAGCTTGATGCACAGCAAGGACCACTGCCGACAGTGCTAAATCTGGCTGTACAACGCCAAGGGTTAAGTAGTGACCTGCATTTCCGTGCAAATAGACCTCTGTGAATGCACGCGTGCAAAGCAGCAGCATGGACGAACGGACCGGAGCCGAGGCAGGCAGGTGCATCCAGCATGACGGATTTACTGTGTTGGGGGAGATCAGTGGGAACTCCTCTTGATATCTAGACTTTCACTTAATAAGCAGAGAAAGCACACATCGTTGTTCCAACCTTTAACTGTCCATATGAAGTACAAGTCAAAGATGTATTTGAAGACAGCACGACCACAGTGCTCTTCCCTGGGGATCAAAGTAATAAAAAGGCACCTAGAAGTTTTCCACTTAACAGGCCTCTGTATATCGTCATGGACACTTGTCTGCACGTGGAATGTGACAGTTTAATAACTATGAAGCAACTGGAAATGATAATTGAGAAGGTGGCCAGCTAGAGCAATATTAATTATCTGTAACAGATGCATCAAGCCAATGTGCTGTTGAATGTGTAAGATTAGCTTTGGCTAGTACACTGAAAGGTCAGTGTGAAACAAGGGGTGGGAAAACAACATCTTTGATTTGTGGACATACGCTGTAGATGGCCAGGAGTGAGGTACCCCAGCCCTCATGCCTACTCTTATAAGAGCACAGAGGTTTGTTATCCTAATCCATCACTTCCATTTTATAAACTCCAGCTCATATTCTGCAAACACAAATTGTGTGTATGTGTACAAACACTATTTTTGATTAGCAGCTAAGATCTTCCTGAAAAGGCCACAGGCATGAGGAGACTCTGCAGCTCTTCCTACAATCATCTTGGATATGAACAAATCTCCAACATCCTTGAGGAATAAAAATGTGCAGTAATCAGGGAAGGGAGATGTCCAAAGTACAGTTGATTTTGGCAAGGCATATCGATCATTTTGCAGTAGTAATGTAGTGAGGCAATCATGGAATCATTAGGGATTGGAAGGGACCTTGAAAGATCATCTAGTCCAATCCCCCTGCAACAGCAGGATCACCTAGACCAAGTCACACAGGAACACGTCCAGTGGGTCTTAAACGTCTCCAGAGAAGGAGACTCCACAACCTCCCTGTTCCAATGCTCCGTCACGCTCACTGTGAAGAAGTTCCTTCTCATATTGACGTGGAACCTTCTAAGTTCTAGCTTAGACATCTCAAGAAGGTTATGCATTGGTGATTCAATGTGATGCATCAGAGACAACATGGACAACATAGAGAAACTGGTCAACAGACCACTAAGCAGTGACCACATCCCCTGAGTGCTGTCATCGATACCCAAGCTTGCATAGGAAAAGATTGTAAAAGAAACCTTCAGATGTCAAAGGCTAGTCATGGAGGACTGAGGCAACCAAGGATTCACCCCCGCTAGCGATGCCCAAGCTTTTGGCAAGAGCAGGGCTGTGCAATATATGCCCAAGCTTTTGGCAAGGGCAGGGCTGTGCAATATATGCCCAAGCTTTTGGCAAGGGCAGGGCTGTGCAATATATGCCCAAGCTTTTGGCAAGGGCAGGGCTGTGCAACGTATGCCCAAGCTTTTGGCAAGGGCAGGGCTGTGCAACGTATGCCCAAGCTTTTGGCAAGGGCAGGGCTGTGCAATATATTAAGCCCAAAGCCAGCAAGAATTCAGACAAGACAAAACCCTAGCATCAAAACCAGGGGTACGCACGAAAGCACTTTTGTCATACTGCTTCTTTCATGTCAGAAATGCCTTGCCTGGTGTGAGACTGTTCCATTTAAAATAAATGTAAGCACACAGTGAGTATAATACACGGACCACGGGATGCCAGCACACACAGTCACCTCCAAGGTGTGCGTAACGATGGAACTGGTCTTGTAAAGGACAGTGACTGGCGTGGAAGTGACTGTAGTGATAGAATAATATCTCTTATGAATTAATAAACCAGACGTTCAAGGGCAAATCATTCCTTTCCAACCTTTGTTTTTATGCAAGCTGATCCCAAAAGATGTAAATTCTCATTCAAGAAGATGTAAAATGTAGGTTAAAAGGGAACTGAAGACAGGAGGTACCTCCTAGTGCACAGAATTCTAACAGCTTTCGAAATGAAGGTGTAACACTAAGTGTAAGTGTCTTATTTCGTGGCCAAGACCTGAGCACTCACTACTAAAAATGCCACGAAGCATCAAGGGCAATCTGGTCACTGCCTTTTACTGTGACATCGAATGTATCAAGCACAAGGTTTATTCAGCTCACTAATAGGAAGAGATTTTTAGACTTGTTTGCCTTTCCAGGATAAGCAGATGCCATTAGAGTTTGCTTCAGACTCTGCCCTCCCGATCAGCGTGGCTACGCTTACTAGAGAGAAGTGTGACAAGTCTAATTCATGCTGCAACACAGAGTGCTGAAAAACACTGAATCCAGCTAAGATTGTTGATGATGCAGCTTTCTTACCAGAGGAGGAAAGAGTGTGGCAAGTTGTACACGCACGCACACTCACTCACACACAGAGCCACTGAATCTTACAACCTTATTAATGAAGACGCTTGGCTTCGTTATTTTTAATGCCTAAAAATCTCTTCGCTGTCGGATGGCTAACTTTAATGTCATATTGGTCTCAGCTTTCCCTTGAGGGAACCTACAATCTGTATTAACAACCCAATTCAACAGAGAGACCCATTCAACACTCTTATTAGCTCAGTACAAAGATTAATTAAGCAATAATCTCTTCCAAACGGCTCCTCATCAGTGGTTAATAACGTGTTTGTTAGTTACCTTCCTAAGGCTAGAGCTGTGATGGGGAATGTTCTAGCGAGCTGGTTAACTGTTGTAGCAATTGTGAAAGGTTTTATTGCTGATATAAACTCTACTTCACGAGTTGTCACAGAGCTCGTAAAGAGTTACCGGCGGCAGCAGAACAGCCTCACCCATGCAGACACAAAGCCAGCCCCTTAACCAGCGGGGGTCTAGCATTCAATTAAGAAAGAGGCCATGCTGAAGATCACTGTATCTCTGCAATGCTCTTTGTGATAGCCTCTACAATATGGTTTTTTTATGTCTGTAAGACTTCTGTTCACTTTTAAAGTGTTTTTATTTGCAACAGCTTTCTGCTGACATCTAATAATAACCCTTCCACGCCTCCTTTTCCAGCCAGCCTGTATGGAGCTGCTAGCCCACAAATTGCAGCACACGCCAGCACTGGAGAGGCTGAGGGGGCCAGGGGCCACGGCTAAGAAATAACTTGGAACAGGCTATGCATTGCTCTGTCTACCCCCAGTTCAGGACAAAAACTGCATCAAATTAAATGTTTGTAGGGCTGGAAAGAAGCTCTCGCAGCTTCTGATCAGCAGAGTGTGGGAAATCACAAAGCTACCTGACTCTTGCAGAAGGGAGAGGAAAAACCCAACAGTCTGGGGGTTGCTTTGATTTCTGCTCCATTCCGTTATGGAACAGCACCAGCACTTATCAGGTTAAGGTAGGTTACAGTGTCTTCAGATAAAACATTTCTTTTGGAACTGTGGCAGGAATTCTGCTGCCTGGGTTAATGCTGAGGCTAAGGCAGAGGGCTGCCCACAGTCTGGTCTGTCCAGTGGCCACACCAGAAAAATTAACCCCAGGAAACTACAGCAAACCCACTTCTACATAGTTCAGTAACAATCAGGGATAAAAGCCAAGGACATTCCTGCTCATTACTTAATATTTCTCAACGCTGAAGTCAATACAACGGTGATTAGGTACTTTTAGAGCAGCACAAAATATTTCTAAAGAAAAAACCCCAAATGCCTGGTAAATCCTCCTCTGCTGTTCTTGGATGAAGAGCTGTAAACCAATTTATACAGTTCAGAAGCAAGCAGGAAAGAAAAACAACTTCCTAGATATTTGATTTATCACTTTGGTAGTATATCAATTCAATCATGTCAATCTTTTCACGGTTCGCGTTGGTTTATACAGGTGAAAATTAAGAGTTGCATCTCTCATACATAAGCGTGATCTTTCCTTTCTACTCAGATGAGCAAGGCTGATCTGAGGGTAGAACTGGTATACGCCTGTTGCCTGAAAAAAACCACCTCTGAAATTCACTATCCAGTTGCTTTATTTATTAACTACCCAGTGTATTTTATTACAGGCTTCAGCAACTTAATGCAAAATCAGCCAGGTTTATGCTCCCGTGGTGTTTGAGCAGTATGAAATGTCTCTTCCGAAGAAAGTGCCGAAGTGGGACCCTAATTTGAGCAATTTCTTATGGATGAACTTTGTGGTTGTGCAGCACTCCAGTGATGACATTTCCACGTAGGCAGTGCTGTCACTGGTCCTACATGCCAGGAGGAGGCTTGTGTGCCCATTCAAACATGTTACTGGAACAGCTCTGTTGTGTCGCGTGTTTAGAAACACTTTAAGGGGAATGTTTATCCATCTGCTATTTTAAAGCTTCAGGTCTGCTAAGACTCCATGCTTCCACCTGATTTAGAGGATGCCGTGATTTACACCAAGCTGCCATCAGACAGCACTCCCAGTGCTTCATGCACAGTTCTGAATGCGGCGTTAACTAGCTCAGAGAACAAGACAGAACCGTGCAGCTCACACCGAACGCGCTCTAAGGGGCGTCTGATGGATCGGCGAGGCCATCCTTGTAATTTGTGCACCGACAAAGGAAAAAACTCTGGGTTAGATTATAGCAGTAAAAATGGAAATTAAAGGGATGGGTACAGCAAAGAGATTAAGCTATCATTCCGGAGCAGACAGCAGGGAAGTCACAGTTGCCCATTTATGTTTTGACTGGTCATACATCAGATGAGATTCGCAAAGAGGGGGACTACTGCTTTAGGAAAGTGAAGAGCAGAACACTTGCTGCTAAGCACACTTATTATTTGGGCTACTTCCTTTGGCTAAGCTGGCAAGAAATCCCTTTGCATGAAGATAAAAAGAAATCCAGATGATGCAGGAAAAGTGTCACAGTCAGGCATCTGATCTCTCCATTTATCTCCCTTCTTACAGTGGTCCTAGCCAGATGCCTCAAAGGAGAATTCAAATTCAAAATCAGATAGGGTCCCCCAATTTCTGAAAGAGTTAGACACAGCTGCTGACGGAGCTACACAGAGCTTCTCAGGCAGGTCTTAATGTTTGAGACATGAACAGTTTAAGCCCACACACAGAAACACAGAATCAGAGAATGTATTGGGTTGGAAGGGACCTCCAACGGTCATCTAGTCCAACCCCCATACAACAAGCAGGGACATCCATAACTAGATCAGATTGCTCACAGCCTCATCAAACTTGACCTTTAATATCTCCAGGGATGGAGCTTCTAGAACCTGTCTAGGCAGCCTGTTTCATTGATCTACCACCCTCACATTAAAGAACTTCCTCCTAATATCCAGCCTAAATCTACCCTTTTCCAGCTAAAACCCATTACACTTCATCCTATCACTCAATGCTTTCGTGAACACTTCTTCTCCAGCCTTCTTATAGGTCCCTTTCAGGTACTGGAAGGTTGGAAAAGACCTTGAGTCCAACCATTAACCTAACTCCACTCCGGCCACCACTAAGCCATGTCCTTAAGCTCCACAGGACACTTTGCAAGCAAACATGCCCAGGGTGGCTTCTGTGCACAGGCACCTGCCTGAGTCTGAACGACTGCATGACTAAAACTGTCTCATCCCAGCTGAACTTTCACCATGCCAATCCCCCATGTGATTCAGCAGCCTGAGTTAGGGGCTCTTCATCCCGTTTCAGGAGCCAGGGCAGCTTGCTCACACAAACTGTTGGGTATGAGGCACCCGCAGTGCCCCAGAGACTTCCTCAGTGTGTTTAAATTCATTTATCACAAAGCTGTTCTAGACAGTCTTGGTTTACCTCCCAGGAACTACTGCATATACTCTCAACCTGCTCAGTCTTTTTGGAAATCAAACTGAGTTTCAGAGTCTCTGATGCCCTTCAGCTGGAACTCAGTAAAATGGGAATTTCTGCTTTGTTATTGAATTCTGCCACTCTTTAGTTTGACTGACTTACAACTGAGATCTTCTAAGGAGCAGGAAAAGCTTTCATCCTCCTTTTTTTGGACCTCTGTTTCACATATTTTATTCAGAACTACTATTAGGCCTTTAATTTCTAAGGACATAGTCCCAAGTCTTTTAATAATTTTGGTATGAGTGCCTTCCCCAAGTTGTCACCTGTTGTGCAGTAGTTTCCTCCATGAGGAGCCAACAAACGGTGCAGTTTCTACTTCTGCATACATTTTCTCATGCATTATTCTACTTTCTGGCTTTTTGCATGTCTCTTTACATCAGAGTGAAGCTTTCCATGAACCTCTGCCACTGATATTGTTAATTCACGGCACTGAAAGGGATAGAGGTGGATTAAGTTTTCTCCTACAGTGATGTGTCAATTGGCTCATCCTGATGCTGACTCACAGAATGACTTGAAATGAGCTGAATGAATGGGTCACACAGCAGTAATTGCATCTCCATGGGTTATTCTCCAGTTTTCACTGTGATCTGCAATTTTCTGTCTTCCTTCTCAGTCAGCTCCTTACCAAATCACAAAAGTACAGAGATGTCACCTACTGTGAGCTGTTGGTGATGAGACATGTTCATTTAATCATCTGTTTTACTGTTTCCCAGCTCATTTTTAATTCATAAAATCTCTTTATTCTTGACTTGCTACAGCTTAATTTCATTTCTGTAACCTTGTGCAAGACATTCCAGAAGTCCCATGAAACCTCTTGCCAACACATTTTCTGTGAGCACACAAAACACAGACACAGGAACGACGCCTGTGACAGAGCCAACAACAGGTTTCGTGCTGACGCAAAGTTTTACCTTTCAGAGAGAAGGTAAATCTTGCATGTGCCTACTCAGGTCCTCAGGGGGCTTCTTAAAGGTGTATGTGGGCAACAGGCTCACCTGTTCTTCTGCTGACTTTCAGAGCTCTTTCCTGAATTTCTCACTTGCCCAGTTTTTCAGGAGATAGTGGTCAAGCTTCTCCTTGCTTACAGGGCTCCCTGTGTCTGTGGGTTGAATGCAACTTCTGCAAGCACAGGGGAGCAGACGAGGTGAGAATTTGGAGGTACTACAGAGCAACGCAAAACGACTCCACTCCCTGCCATAAATGCCTGTCTTGAGCCATGTTAGGGCTACACTGCCTGTTTCCAGAGCTCTTGCACCAGTGCATCATGTTCTCAGCACACCTGGACTCTTCTGTCTCCATTATACTGACAGGCAAGCTCCTGGCTTGCAGAAAAACTGTGAAGTCACAATCCCCGGCTGTCAAACACAACCTACACTGCTCAGTTCTGTTCCTTTTCCACTAGTCTCTTCCTCAGGTACTTTCTACACAATGTCCCAAGCAGCCCTCACACGTGTGCTACGTTCAAATGAAAACTTTAATCGTGAAGTAAAGGTTGTGGAGTCTCCTTCTCTGGAGACATTCAAAGCCCACCCGCATGCATTTCTCCGTGACCTAAACCTGCTTTGGTGGGGCAGGGCGGTTGGACTTGATTTTTCAAGGTCCCTTCTGACTCCTAACATTCTGTGACTCTGTGAAGTACATGAGAAAGAGTGTTTTCCCTTATCCCCAAAAGGCAAGCTTGCTTACCCACTCACCCCCATCCAACACCTGCTACTTCATTCATCCCTCTCGTTTAGGAGCTGCCTTCCTGTAGCCACCACAGCCCTTTAATGTGGGATTAGAGAGAACAGAGTCAACAAGCTCGATAGCCACAGCTTGACCCTGGACTAGAGACACCATTGCGTTAGTTGGAATTAAACCTTGGGAGACAAAATAAGAAGAGCTCAGAACAGAAAACATCTGTTGTGGTTTTATTATTTTTGAATGGTTAGCTGGGTGACCTTTGCAGAAAAGGAACTTGTAGAGTTAATGAAAAATACTGGCTTGTGAAACTTGACTGCAGGCTGCTTGCATCAGCACTTTATAACACGCATAAGAAACCACTGTACACTTAATATCTTCGATCCACAATCGGAGTCCATGCCTCAACACACCACATTTTCACTTGTGGAAGCACAGCAAAAGCCTGGCAGCACATTGCTTTGTGCCGCAGCAGTTTGCTCTAGCGTGTCTTCTGACACTTCGGTCTTTAAAGATAATACCTTGCCTTCATTACTGCAGAAATAAAGCAAGTCGGTGGTGGGTCAGCCCTGCAAGTGAAAGCTGATATCAAGAAATTAAACTTCCCCAGAACACACTTATCTTCCTTCTTTCATCTATTGAGTCCTACTGAGAGGTCAGAGGCACTGATGCTTGCTATTCAGTATAAATATACTGTCTTCTTCCCAAAACCTTCAGTTAAAGCACTTCTGGGTTTTTTGTAGAATTTTATTTTAGCATTTACCTCTCCTGCGTGTTTGGACTCCTTTATTGATCTTGACAGGACAAAATCTCAAATTCTTAGGAGGCCAGTTTGGTCCAAGAAACCTCTTGCATCCTGATGCTCTGCCACATTCTTTACTTACGAGTTCAGGGCTTCATTTAGAGGCTTCTATCATTCTTTTAATAGCACATTTACCATTCTCAAGCTTTCTGCTGAAATTGCCTTCAAAAAATGTTGGGTCTCTAAAAACCTCACCTTCTGTACAACACGCACACCAAGACCAAGCATTAGGTAACATCTCCTTGGGCTTCCCCTTAGGAAGTACAGTGGAAACAACAATTCTGTACAGAGATCTTTTGAAAGGCAGACTTTGACTGCTATTGTAAAAAAAAGATGATTTTTGAACTCTAATGTGGCAGCAGCAACTGCTTGACTTGCATGTGCGTCCTGTGCCCTGCCTCATACAGGCAGAGCAGCTCCAGCCAGACTGCTCTCTGCTGAAGGACATCCCAGTGGTGGAAAAGGGAGAACACAACTTCATTGAGTCAACGCAAAAAAGGCCTTATTATTATAACATTTGGTCCTGGATCTGGCTGGGAGACTCCATTTTCTTCCTAGTGGCTGCTCATGTGCTGCTTCTGTTCAGAACGAGAATAGTGCCCGTAACACACTACGGCCTCAGTCGTTGCTAAGTAGCACTTAAGGACTTCTGCTTCCCATGCTTTGTCAGCAAGCAGATGCACAAGCTGGGAGGAAAAAGAGCCGAGAAAACTGACCCAAACTAGCCAAATTAAAGGCCACACTCTGTATACAAACTGGGGGAAGTGGGCTAGGAGAGGCAAATCACCACTCAGGCATCAGTCTGCAGGTGGTGAGCGTCTGCACTGTGCTTGTCTCTTAAGGTTTATTTATATTCCTTTTCATCACAATTTTTATTATTATTTATTAAAAATATACTTAAGCCACAAGTTTGATTTTTTTTTCAATTCTCCTCTTCATCCTACCAGGAGGGGTGAGGAGTGAGTGAGGGGCTGTGTGGTGTTAAGTCATGACAAACTGTCTGAACTCTCTGGACGCACTGTGCAGGCGGGCCACGTCAGAACCTATAATCACACACCGCTAGCTGCAGCAGTAACAGCCTGAAAGTACTGTTTGAGATAATGAACATGACAACATCCCAACACACAGGTCATATCCCCACTCGTGTCTTGAGGCTCTGAGAACGTGTTACGGCTGCAAGAGCTGCCCATATTGTTCGGCCTGGGTGTAAGCCTGAAGCACACACAGCAGCTTGTTCTTCTGCAGCTCCATGCTCCAGACAGTACAGAATGCTTCAAACTAATTTATCATCCAACTAGGCACAGCATGGACTCAGCAGCAGAAGGGCTGACGTACCTTCTTCAGTACAGTGATGACTTCAATGTTGCTGCAGCTTAAAAGAAGAAATTGAGTAGGGAAAGATGTTTCTATGCATTTTCAGACTTGGAGCTGAGGCACACAAGGGCATCTGATGCAATTTCAGCCCTGTCCACACATGACTGCCTGGAACATTACAGGCTCCTGTGTATCCTGAAGCCTTGCAAAATGGGAACTAAAGTGGTCTATCATTCTTCCACACAAAATTCAAGCTAGTAGAGAAATGGGGAGAAAGAGAAAAGAGGTTAAAAGGATGGCCAGACCCCATCAGAAAAGTGATGGCCAACACAGGCAAGGGTATGGCAGGTCTTAAAGCAAGATTTAGAAGAGGGAAAATCTCCCTGTTCTTAAAGCAACTGTAAAATTATCTCACTACAGCTGTGTAACTTATGGTCTCTACAAACTAAACATGATGTTTTTTGTTATAACAATGGAGACCAATATACTCAAACACAGGATCTTAACACTGACTGGGTTCTACCTGTGCAGTAACTCCTGCCAGAGAAGAGGGGAACTGCTTGAAAAACAACCACACAAAAACTCACAGGAACAGGCAGGATTTGTTCTTGCACCAGTGTGTTTCTCCACTCTCAAGTGCTGCAAACAGAATCAAACCAAAAGGCCATTTCAGCACCTTTTTTGTGCAATTCCACCAAACAATGGTACAAGTCAGCACTGGCTTTGACCTTCAAAGGGTCACTACTGCTTCACAAGATACTCACAGCAGCCCACTAAGCCTACTTTACTTTGCATTTTCTAGGGTAATGTGAAATATTCTTCTGCAAACTAGGTGCACATCTACACCTGAACTGTTTTACAGCAAGTGTTTAAAATAAGCAGAGTGTAATTAAATGCCACATGTGAATCTCTTGTGTACTGAAGTCTTAGACAAGGCTGTTTCTAGCCATCAAACACTTTTATGTCTTTATGAGACAGAGATTAAAACAGGCCTAAACATAATTGTAAGCAACGATCTCATACTTTCAGCTTAAAGACAGCATTATTGTAGCTATAAAATAGGTGAGAATGCATTAAAAAGCTGAATAAAACAGGTTTGTTACCTCTTGCTCAGTTAAGTAGCAGTGTGCTTAACACAGTTTTAAAAGAGCATACAATATCACCAATGGCATTCAAAATAATAAAAATAATAAAGTCCCTTAAAAATGTTCAACAAGTGAAAAACTTCAGAAGATAAGAAGTTTTGCCTGGATCACAGTTTAATAAGAATGAAACAAGTAGTAGAAATTTCTCACACATTTTATATTGGACACAAGTACATAGACGTTAGTGTGTGGGCACTTACAAAAATATAAATTAAACCCCCTCACATTTTCTTTAACAATTATTTTAATGTAGTATAAGAACATCTTACTGAACACTTACGTACTAGGCATTAAAGTACTTTATTAAGAAAGATGTGTGTTGGAACAGAATTGCTATCCACACTGAAGCCTTTGCCTGAGGCCAGTTCAACTGCTAGTTACATACAGGAGATCAGAGCGCCCTGCCCTTGAACTGACAGGTGACATCCCACCTCAGAGTGCTGGTTCCAAGTGGAGGAAAAACCTAAGTCACTAAGAGTAACTTATTCTGAAAAAATGTGGGGGTTCATAACTCCTTTTCAACCTGAACGAGAACAAGGAAGGGGTTTTTTTGCAATGAGTCAGTATAAAGGTTAAACGATGGATTTCTTTTCCACCCTCTATTGAGCATAATTCAATGTTTAAAATTCCTGTTTAAACCCAAAAAAGTAGAGGTTAGGTGTAAACAGACTTAGTCTGACTTTTAAGTCTCAGTTTCAGTGAGGTCTGCACAGACTACCCAAACGTACCTGACTGTGGTGATCCTGCTGTGGCAGGGGGATTGGACTAGATGGTCTTTCAAGGTCCCTTCCAGTCCCTAATGATTCTATGATTCTGACTGGTACAATCCTGTGATCTCACAGAGGCTACTGATTTCTCAAACTGAAAACAATCCTCATAAAAAAGAACAAAGGCATCACAAGTCTCTAATTATGTCCTTGCAAACTCTTAACACTCGGCAACACACTACTGTTCACTGCCTTTACTGTCAACTTCCAAAAACTCCTGAAACTCATCAAGTGTGAAATTTCCTCAGGTTGCTGCATGAGACTGATCTGTCCTGATCGTTAGCAGAATGTAAAATACATCCTTTGGTCCTACCTACTTTGTAAGCAGCAGGCATGTCCACAACGCTGTTAAGTCTCAGAAATACAGGCATCTAGAACTGGTCATTAATCAAATTCTGGGAGTTTGATTCTTTTCATCAACAAAAAGAGGGCAGCCTTAAGTGACTAGATTGGATTTTTGGATCAGAAATTACCATGGGAAGCCTATGTAAAGATGGAAAAGCATCCGTGCTGTGTCCAAATCCAGATCCACTCCACGAGAATGGGAGGCAAGCTGCGTAAGACATTTCAAAAGGGTGCTGGGGCAGCACAGTGGCAGTGGAAAAACCTATTCACAATGAGGAAAAAGACCGCTGCGAGTTTTCTTCAGTTTAATACCAAGTGGTGTTACAACCTGCTAAAATCAGACATTTTCACATTATTACACTTGATGCACCATAAACAAGGTTTATGTTACAGTGCAAGATTCAATATTACAAAACTTGCAGAGAACTTTACACAGAACTCCTCTCTATTTTTATTCACATCCAAACCAAGTAATTCTTATCTGTATACAAACAGAGTATTTGTTTTTCCATCTTCTACAGCTGCTTTCCAACCAACCAGTTCTAAGCATCATCATCCACACTGACACTGGTAGTGCAAATTCAAACAGAAAGAGCCACCGTGGTCATTCACTCAGGACACACACACTTCTTGCTGGACAGCTGTTTGTGGAATTTTACCATCCTCTGCCTTTTCCTGCCCAGGAACTTGGCACACAGTCTTTCGTTTGAATAACCGTAGACTCAACCGTAACAAGTCACTGTCCATTGCTGCAGAATTTGTGTAAGTTTGCTTCGTTGCACCCTGTTGAAATTAAAAATGAAAAGTAGAAAAAGAACTCAAAACAGTGGCTTTTAACATGCAAGATGAGAAATTAACCTGAAGCAGTCTCAATAATTAGGCATTTAATTATACATATTCACTAGAAAAGGCTTTGAGAATTGATGGTTTTATTAGCATGCAAGTTTTTAACTTCCTGCAGTGCAAAAATGACTGAAGTATTTTTTAACTTGTAAGAACAGTTTTACAGCCACAGTATCAAAGTAATGATAAGGTTGGAAAAGACAAAGATCATCCAGTCCAACCTAAATCCAAATAAACCAAGTCAACCTAACATCTAACATCTAGATCATGCCACTCAGCACCTCATCCAGCCTAGCCTTGAACACCTCCAGGGACGGCGACACAACCATTATATTTTAACCAATTACTTTTATTCTGTATTCTCTAAATACAGAAAACCTATGTCCAGAATTTACACTGCAAAATGAGAAACAGCACCTACCTCTAGTTCCAATCTTAAATGAATCTCCCATCCTAAGTATAAAATGAACACCTCACAATCTCTTTAAATGTAAGTCTGTTGCCCGGGATTTAAAGGACAAGGTCTGTTACTTCAGAACAACAAGCAGAAAAATAATCTCCCTAGAAATGGGGATCAGTGGTTCCCCATTTTGACCAAGCACTGTAAATGAACTACTTGCCTTTTCATTCTTCATCAGCTGCTTACGAATTGCAGAATCCCTTCGAAAACACAGTGCTTTACAGCAAGGACCCAGATTACTGAGAAGACCCGCTCTCTCTTCTTTACGCCGAAGTGAAGCCATGTTCAAGGCCCCTAGATCATGTTCAAAAAGGTTTTCTGCATCTAGAAAGCATTGATATTTAGAGAGATCAACATATACATATTTTTGAATAGCAGTGTACAGCAATAAGAAAATCCTTAAAGCTTTACTATTTGCACCTCTGCCTTATAAATAATAGCTTTGGGTTAAAAGAAAAAAGACTACTGCACAGTTTATACAAGAAAACCTGAATAAATCCATCATCATACAGAGGGAAGGCCTTGTACCACTGTCAGCACTGTAAAACAATGCTGAGAGAGCAGTCACTAAGAGGAGGAAAAATCAAGTGACAGCTCTGGGATCATTTATGGTCAGACGTCAGATAACTGGACCAGTGTCAACACACTGGTGTGTTGACATGGCTATGCACAAGTAAAATTCTTTCATCCACAGCGGTTGAATCTGAAAAATAAGTCACCAGATGCTAATGAGCTGCCCTCTCCCCTCAGCTCATCTAAAGCATTCGTCAGTAGTACGTGACATGACAGGACTAGTCCTTGAATACATTCATCGGGGAGACTCTGCAGCTAGATCCCTGTAATGACTTTAACAAGAGTAAAATCCTGACTCTTGATCTGCAACAAGTCTCTTTCTATGAAATGCAGACAAAGACAATATGACTATGCATAGCCAGACTGTAGCTCACTGACTGACAACTCTTCTACAAAAAATAGTAAGATTATTATATCATTGAAAAAGTACATAGATAAAATGTTAAGGCATGTGGTGAAGTCCCTACAAAACATCTCTATGCAGTAAAACTTTGGGTGTTTACCACAGAATCTAACATTTCAATAGAGATACCAACAAACAGAGGGAAAATACAGTAGCAAAGGCTGCTACAGCAGTGTGGCAGTATGAACACAGAAGAGAAAGACGCATTTTGAAACCCCACAGGATTTGGATGAAGCCGAGTTAATACTAATTTTTAAACAAGGTGAAATGCAACAAAGTTACATAAATCAAGGGTAGGTTAAAGAGAATTGCACTGATGTCATCAAGACAACCAAGGACAATTAACAACTCAAGTAGCAAGAAACAAAGAGGCTACTTCAGAGGTAACACTGACAGCTTGCAGGGTCTGCCTAGGGACCAGATGTTGAATATAAGTCAAGAAAGCGTGTCTGTATCATCCTTGAAGTTGCATATCACAGAGAGGGCAAGTCAGCTACCAATCTCAATTCCATCACACACAACAGGTTTTTCTTTCCAAAGAAAAATAAATACATAAATAAATTCCCTGAAACAAGCTGTCATTTCCTTTTGTTCTGCATCTCAGTAAAGTACCAGAAACTCTGCATCCGCAGTACAAACAAAGGAGGGAACACCAGGCTCAGGAATAGAAGAGAAAAGCAAATAATCCCACCATGAAGTCAAACCACTGTATTTTTGCTGTAATGCACACTGAATACCTATCAAATTCGTTCAAACTTTTGAGGGCACCGCATCTGTGAGATTGTTTAGAATGTACGTGCTGTGGCTGTGTAAGCAGTGTTATGAGGAACCTTCCCCTGGCAGATTACAGAGGAGATGCATGCACTTGAAAGCCTGCTGGCAGTTCCACATGTAGCAACTTCAGTGCTACAGAGATGTAAGAGAATGCACACACCAAAGGGAACACCACAGAGGCACTTCAATCCCTCCTCTTTCCAGAGCAAAGTTCTGCCCATGGGGGTTATGGAGTCTCCTTCTCCAGAAATGTTTAAAACCCTCCTGCACATGTTCCTGTGTGACTTCGTTTAGGTGATCCTGCTCTGGCAGGGGGATTGTACTAGATGATCATCTGAGGTCCCTTCCAATCCCTGATGTTCTGTGACTCTGTGATTTCAGATGGCCCAGAGGGAGTACTGGGGAGCCTCCTGTTTTCACTGTGGATTCTCTCATTACTTCTTACAGAAGCAAGCAAGGACTCCTGAGGTTATTTTGGGTATCACTTCTAATAGCCAAGTAGAGAGATTCCACACTGCAGTTCCTATTGTAGGGAATCCCTGGTAAGAAGTGCTGAAGTAGAAAGCAAAATTAAAGCTTACAGGAAGAGACACAGTTCATAACTTTACTGTGTCAGACAGTTCGCAAATCCGGGAAGACTCAATACTGCCTCAATTACACTGGTTATGTGAATTCTTACTGGAAGAGCTGAGCTGTTTGTTTTTTTGAACTAGAAGCTAATAACTCATAGAAAGAGCTGCAAACATTACTGGGACAGTTACAGTACTTACTGTTATTAAGTACACACCTCAAATTATATTATGGACATTAAAAATGTGTGCATTTATTTTGGCTTTAAAAAAGTAGAAACTATAGCAATAGCCCACAATTAATAGTTAAAGCATTTTAAAAGGCTCAAGCAAGCAGTGACATTCATGGAGATTAACTTGCTTCTCCCAGCCCTGTTAATCTTTTTTGTCTCCGCTTATCTGAGACTAACAAGAGAACAAAGAATCATGTTGCAATGAATTAAAAAGTGTTGTTTCAAATGAAGAACTAGAATTTACAAAGTAAAAGAACCACCACATCCCAGAAAAATCTGTTATTCTCTAAAAACAAGGGTTTTGCACATAGCAGTTAGTTTATACGCCAGAACCTTTTCACATTGAGATTCTGCAATAATCTATATAAAGAACTTTAAATAAGCAAATGTTTTCACATTTTCATATGTCCTAAAAACCAATTCTATCATGCAAGTTACTGCAAGCAGCTCATCTGATTCCTGGGCCACCAAAGAGAAAAATCATTACTCTTTCCTGCTTACGATACGGAATTGTAATGAACTGGTACAATTCATGCCCATCCCATCTTTCATGCATGTCTTACTCCACACACTTTGACCAAATGCCAGACCAGTGTAATTTTCCACTTCTAGCAGAGACACTATACAAACTTCATTTAGGTTCTTCACTCTGACACAAAAAGCTCCTGTACAGTGGATCCTCAGAAGGAAAATAAGAGCACTCACAAAGAACCTTCAGAGAAAATAAGAAATTCTATTTCTTTCTTGTGATATGACTGCTAATTCACTCCACAAGATATTTAGCCCTCTAAAAAAACTGCTGATACACTCTAGGCCAGGCAAGCCCATGGTCCTGAAATGTAACATAGTGAATTAAATGCACATTTTGTAAGGAAACAATTACCTTTCGGCTTTTCTAACACTCTCTGGCAAGTCTCTTTAATTTTGGTGAAGAGTTCTGGTCCTGCCAGTCGCTTGGAAATGCCAACTCTCAACATAACAGCACCTGGCGTGAACTTTAAGAGTGCAGCCCCAGGCTCACGTGGTTCTTTTGGCTGCTTTGGCATAAGACTGGACCAGTCCACATCTATAACATCCACAGGATCTGCAAAAACATTGACAGAGAGTAAGTTATGACATCACCATCCCTTACTACAGTTAATTAATTTCACATGCTGTGTACATTCCCGTTTCCTAAAGGCAATATATTCTGCAGTTCTCAATACCAGATCTTTGGACACTTCAGGTAAGAATGTCAAAACCTATGTCAATGGAAAAAAGAACAAATCCAAATCCTGGATTATGAAAACAACCCACCCCAAATATTCTCCTTTATTTTTATTGAAACCCTTTTGTGAAAGGCTGCTTGGACCCTGCCTAGCCAGCAGATATGGACACACCACTTAAGCATTCACAAGAATCACAGTAGAAATAGATCTGCTATGGCAGATCCAAATTAAATGCTAAAAAGCTAGCATTTCAACTCTGGATTTTTCACAGACAGATATATATAGTATGTACTGAAAAAAAGAGTGCAACTGTTTGTCCAGTACATTTATATTAGGAAACACAAACACTATTCATATCACTCAGTTGACCAAACTGATCTTAAGCAGAAGACTGCATTTGGGAAACATCTAGGAATGGATAAACTCTGTTCCTAAGAGTACCAGTTCCAAATAATGATTAAACCCCAAATGGAATAAACAAAACATTCATAAAAGCAAAAAGCTAACCCTTCTGGCTACGTAAAACAAGAGAAACATTACTTCATAATACAGCTCCTAGTACTCTTCACTCAGCTCTATTCTTCTCAAGCATACCTGATCATTACATTAGATAACAATGTTATTCAATTCACCCCAGAATTGAACAGAATTACAGAATGTTATGGTTTGAAAGTTGCCCAAACCTTCAAGTAACTGGATCTGTGCTTTCATGAATAAAAAACGCACTGAAGAGCGTACAAACATCAGTCCTAATTCACAAATACTGCCAATATCACGACACCATTACATGTAATCTTTAAATCAAATAGTCATGAAGAGGGTTTGCTATACTTTTACCAGGCATCTTCTCATCCTCTTGTTGATCCTCACGCTTTTCAGCATCACCTGCCAGAATTTCGTCGAGTTCATCATCACTGATCGGCTCATATTCTCCAGCACCGGACCCCAATGACTGCACATCATCAATCTTTGCTTCATCTTCTCCTCCTATCAAGACAAGACATACACTGTAGCTTTAAAGCAATCATTCTTGTTTCTAAACATGTTCTAAGCAGTCTGAAAACAAAGAGGTTCAGCAAACCTTTTAGGGACAAGTACATTCAATCTGAATACAGGTATTTACTGAAAAAAAAACACCCCAGAGAAATTACTTCTCTTATACACAATGTGAAAGTTTGAACTTCGTGTGTCACTCAGGCTTTTTTTGAGGCAGTATTAGTCACATTGAATAGGGCAAGAAGGCCATATTCACAAGAAAAACACACTGATTATCTGATACACGATATCTAGTTAAGGAAAAGTAGGGAAAATGTGGGATTGCTCCAGAAGGGAACAGGTGACCTGGCAATCTAGTATATTGAAAAGGTTGAGGTGTTTAATGATGTTTCACTGTAAAGCTCTCAAATCACACCACCCAAGGCACAGATATCAAAGGCTGGGTTTAGGAGAAAGAAACATCACTGGGGTAGGGGCAGATCAGCTTTGTGACTACACAAAGAACCTGAAGATTCACGAGTCCATGGGACCTGATGGGAAACACCTACAGGTTCTGATGGAAGTGGTGGATGAAGCTGCTAGGCCATTATTCAACATACTTGAGATGATTGTGGCTGTCCAGCAAAGTTCCATCTTTTGGTGGTGAATAGATTGAGAGCAGTAGTGAGGAGAAGGACCTGGAGGTATTGGTAGATGAGCAGCTAAACATTAGCTGGCAATGTGTGAGTGCAGTGCAGAAGGTCAACCATATCCTGAGCTGTATCAAAAGTGTCACCAGCAGGTCAAGTGAGCTGATTCTCCCCCTCTACGCTGCTCTTGTGAGACCTCATCTGGGGAAATGCATCCAGTTATGGAGTCTTCAAGACAGACATTGTATTGTTCAATCAAGTCCAGAGGAGGGCCATAGATCAGAGGACTGGAGCACCTGTCATATGAACACAGGCTGAGGGAACTGGGGCTGTTCAGTCTGAAGAAGAGAAGGCTCCAGGGGGACCTGGAAGCAGCCTTCCAGTACCTGAAGAGGGCCTACAGGAAAGCTGGAGAGGGACTTTTTACAAGGGACTCCAGTGACAGGACAGGAGGTAATGGCTTCACACTAAAAGAAGGCAGATTTGGATTAGACCTTTGGAAAAAACTTCTAACTATGTAGGTGGTGAGGCACATGAACAAGTGGCCCAAGGAGGCTGTGGATACTCCCTCCCTGGAAGTGTTTTAAGACAGGTTGGATGGGGCCCTGGGCAATCTGGTCAAAATTACAGATGTCCTAGCCTATGGCAGGGGGGTTGGAACTAGGTGATCTCTCAGGTTCCTTGCAACCCAAGCCACTCTGATTCTGTGACGATACAAACTTCAATGTGCTGTTACACTATCTGTGTACTATATGCACAAACATCTACACTGCACATGTAAACATGATCCCTCAAACCTGTAAACATGAAACATTCAAAGGGTGCATTTTGCAGTTCACTAGAGGAACATCAGAATTATGGTCTTACCTGCAAGACTGACTCAAGATCTGACTCAAGTACTCAGAAACCCTACTACTTGAAACTCAGTCCTTCTTAGGGTTTTCCACCATGGTACTTGTCATGAGTTGTGCTGTACAAACTAGACAGAATTTACAGAAGATGACTGTTGTATTATCTTCCAGTTCCCTTAGCCAAAAGGGAACTGCCTCTGTTTTACATTGCCCCAATTTTTTTTTTTGCTTGCCTTTGTAAAAGCTACAGAGTGAGAATGTATAAAACACAGTTTAAAAATCACCTCAGCTAACTCAAAAATCTGCATAGAAAATGCAAGTAAAAAGACAGGCTGGCACAGTGCAAGTTAAGTACTCAGACTACCTGGTAGCACACTGGACAAAGGATACTGCATCTTGGGCAGTACTTAAACCCACCCCTACAAAAAACACAGTAAGCTTCAAAAAATTAAAATAATGTAGTCGTTGTATCGTCACAATTTTATTAGACATTATACTATATTTATTTATTCAAATAAATACCAGATGCAATTTCCAAATCTCATGATCTTGAGGAAGTACCTTGCTTCCTGAAGTTTTTTCCTTTTTAAAAGGAAAATAAGGTAATCTGTAGTACATTTAATCTTGCAATTGATGATTTTAAATACTGTCTGTACGAACCACCTTCTGCCTCCATACTGATGTACCACACAGACTAGCTCATCAGAACTACATGCTTGGACAGCGCAGGTGAACCACTAAAACTGTTGTTTGAAGTGACTTAAATAATCCATAGTTTTCAATACAAGATTAAAAAAAGGATTATTTTCATAGTTTCGAATTTCAAATCAAAATTTAGTAATTTCTACATTATAATCCTAATACTACTTTAATTGCTTTTTTGCAGAAAAGTATGTTTATTAATTCGCCATTAAAAACAGATCAAAAGTACTTCCTGAAATCCCTATCCAAGCAAAGCTGTCTAATCCATACGACGAATTCTTAAGGGCTGGCCAGCATTCGCCCCTTACTCCATTTATTAACATCAGGCACACTTTCACACAGTACCAATAGGACTACCAAACTGAAGCTGCATTTAGCAAGACTACCTCAAGAAAAACATTCTTGGATTATTGTACCAAGCCACAGATACGTTTCACATACTAACAAGACAATCATTTCTATGATAATTGAGTTCTGCAGAAAAAAAACCCCCTAAGAACAGTTCCAAGTCACTACTCATTTTTTGTCTACTCATTACCTGTCACTTTCACACCAAGAAATAGATCTTATGATGTAACAAGGCAATCAAATGGTGTTATTCTTTAGCAATCTGCCTATTCAGAAACGTTACATCTTGGTGAAATTATACCTCAGATCATTTATGTCTCTTTGCCTCAAGACTTCTTTAGAAATGAACAAATAAAAATAACACAACATTAGGGAAGGTGCTCATCAGACTTGTCTCTTACTATATCTGCTTTGACAGTAGAGAAGCTGGAACCAATAAGCCTTTCAGTAGAAAATTATTCTAATATAGCTCAATTCAGCATGACGTAAAAGAGAAAAAATAAAGTCTGTTGGTCCAGGTTGTTTCCCAGAATATCTTACCTTCTAAACTCTCTACCTTTTCAGCCTCATTTCCATCTTCAAAGCCTTGTAAAGGTCCCGAGTCTTTTTCTGTCCTTTCCTTCTCTGAAGCTGCTGAATCTCGACAAACGCCATCAAATTCTTTTTCGTGATCTCTGTCCAGTTTCATGTCACTGTGCTTTGTTGATTCTTTTTGAGATACTTCAAGAGTTCTGTCTCTCTCTCTTTCAGCAGTATCGGGCAGTTGCCTGTCTCTCTCTCTCTCCAGGTCTCGTCTCTTTTCCCTCTCCCTCTCTCGTTCTCTGAGTCTCTCTCGTTCCCTGCTCCTTGGCCAGTCTTTGTCAACATCTCGGTCCCAGTCCCTCTGTCTTCCCTCTCGCCTGTCTCTCTCTCGTTCCCGATCATGATCATGTCGATCTCGCTCCTGCAGCCTTTCCCTGCTATCAAAGGACCCAGATCTGGAATGGACCTGACGATCTGATTCAGGAGAACTTCTTCTGGAACTGTGGCTCCTTGAATCTTGACGGTCTGAATAAAATATGTTAAATAACATGCTGTAGTCACACATCAAAAGTAATGTCAAGTTGAAAGTATATCAAGTGTACTTCTCAAGAGCATCACCTCCAAATTAACGATGCACTAGATTGCCTATAAATTTAATTTTACTTAAAAGCATAACATACTTCTTCCACTCCCAAATAAGATTTTTGGTGGCTATTTTCTACTGTGACAGAAACAAAACCTGAAAACACAATTTTTAACTCAGAAATTGAAGCAAAGAAAAAAAGAAAAAAGAATACTTTCAAAAATTTCAAAACACACACCCTAAAAGCTAGGATTGCCTTGTCCAATAAATGATAAATTCAGTAAATAAAGTCACACATATAACCGTGAGGACAACAGAGAGATGAAGTGTTTTAGGAGTAAGTTATTTTCCTGTTGATGCTGTTTAAAGTTAAAAAGCATTTGAAAGCCTCTCTTTTTTGTTTTCCCCTCCCTCAGGAACTACACAAATAAAATAAGTAAATTGTGATAGGCAAAGATTATTTCTGTATGCATTAAAAGTACACCTAGCAGGAATCAGGACAGAGTTATCTCAGTGGAAATATCTCCTGAGCTGATAATGGAGCTCTCAGAGAGAAGAAACATTTTCATTTTGCGTAGACTTCAGAATTTCTGTATAAAAATGAATATCAGTAATGAATTTAAGAACATTATTTAGATGAAGAAACTAACTCAGTGTTCTGTTAGCGTAAGCATCTTCTCTTTCTACAGGTTTTTTTTTAATTTGTCATACAAATTACTTTATTCCCCAGACAGCATAAACTGAATCTGACTCAATGTTTTGCTGTAAACAAAGTGATAACCCTGCCTGGTGAGGATCAGCTTTTAAAACATGACTTTAAAGGGATCTTAATTCACTCTAGTTTTGCGATGAGCAGCAGAGAACACCTCCTTCTCTCTTTACACTCATTGCAAATGAGAATATACAGCCACGTAAGAACGATTTTGGATTTGCAGCTGCACACAGAATGATACTAACATGCATCTTATTACCTGACGATGTGCTGCGACTGGGCTCTCCTCGCTTCAACTGGTCAATTCTGGACTTCCGCTCCCCTGTGATTTCTAAGCTTTTCTTCTCTCTCTCCCTGTCCCTATCCCTGTCTCTAGAGCTACTATGCAGGATCCTCCTCCGCCCAGTTTGGTCATCTCCACTACGATGAGCTGAGTCATTAGAAGGGGATCTAAGCCGGCTTGAGGCATGGCTCCGATTACTACCAAGGCTGCTGCTGCGCTTCTGATCCACAGGCTTACGGTGTGGTCCATCCTCTATAGTAACATGAGGGGCTTCTACCTTTTCTCCCCTTGTCCTGTGACTTTTTCTGTGAGAATCCTCAGTGCTTCTTTCTGGAACGACAATGTCACCACGTTCAGGAACATCTTCATCTGACCAGTCACTAAATGTTGTGTCTTCCCTTTTTGGGGGAACTTCTGCCACAGCTTTCTCAGGTGGTGCCTCAACCAATTCTTCCTTCGTTACAGGGGGAGTTCTTGGACCTTTCTTCTTCTTATGATGTGGAACAATTTCTTCATCAGAAACTTCAGAATCACCCCTTGATCTCTTCCGCTTTTTCTCTACATTTTTCTTCTTTTGACCTTTCTTGGGTGAAAAGACCTGGCTTTCCTCAGTCATTGATTCATTAGCATACCTTTCCACCCCACTATCATCATCTTTCTTCTTCTTTGTGGCCTTTTTCTGTACCTTAGACTTCTTCTTGCTGTCATCATGCATTCTGTCAGATGCATCTCTTTCTTCAGAAGGATGGTGTGCAAGATTTTCCTGAATCCTGGACCGGGAACCTTCTGAAGGATCTGATTGCTCTCTTTGCTTATCTGCTGAAGAAACTCTTTCTTTATACTCTGGTTCTTCGTAACGCCGGGAACTTTCTTTCCTGTCAGATTTTCGCTCTTCTTCCTTCCAGCGGCTCTGCCGCTCCTCTGTAACATGAGAGGGGCTCAGTGACCGGGATTCCTGTGGCCGTACAACCTGACTCAGAAGTCTGTGCTTATCATCTGCAAAACGGGAAAAAGAACATATTAGTATCCTTTAGGAAGAACATGCAAGTATTTGGTGACTACTGCATAGCAAGAATTATAAGTTTAATTGAAAACATAAAATTAAAGCACATAGTATGTTATTTTTGTTACATTTCTTAAGTTTTTCTACCTCCACAGCAACAATAAACTATTTCCATTTTGGTAAACATGCATCTTAAATAACTGATATAGAAGTCACCATTACCTGGCAGACGTGGCAACAAACTGAACAGATGAACATAACAGATTAAGAAAAATGGTGTTGATCATATAAATAAGGGGAGAAGGGCACTTGCAGAAAGCTTTCCCTGTCTTTTTTCTACATAGAATTGCAAGTTGTTTTCCACAGGCAGAGGATAAGCCGCATTCAGCTGCAGCGATAACCCACCCTTACTTACTCTTATCATCCCCACTGTTATAAGCATCGCTGTCAGGAGAGTGCTCACGGCGACGTTTGGGCGACTGACGAGGACTTGGACTGCTTTCATTTCTGTGACGCTTCCTGCAGAAGACACATGTACAGCCAAATTTTTTCAGGATTCTTTACAGAAAGCATTCATTAACTGAGTTTACCATCAATACAATCCCTGAAGTCTAAGCACCTCACACAAAGGACAATATGTCTAAAGATGCCATAAAGTTTTGTAGCTTTCTATGATGTTATTCCACAACAGCAAACATGGTACGTTTTCTGACCGTACTGTCAGGTACCTTAAATTAAACACAAACACTTAAGAAAAAAAGTTACGAAAGACTATCAAGACCAACTTTTCCCTGTGGCAATGATCTTTGCAGTGATTTGATGTCAAAGGCAGCTAAGCCCCCACCTAGATGCTTGCTTACTTTTCCCTGCATTGGGATGGGGGAGGGCCCATACTGGATGATTTATAGCAAACCACAACTCCCTCACGTAAAAGCTACTATTTCCAAGCAAAGCAAGTCATCTGAGTCAACACTGTTTTGCTTATTATTGAACAACCAAGTAAATATTTTGCAGTACTAAATTAAAAAAAGAAAAAAGTTAGTGCTACACACTTAAAGGAAGCAGCGCACATTTTATTTGGGATGCTGGTCATGACTTCACTGGTAGCCTTCTGGTATTGAAAATTTAGTAGTGCAAAGGTTAATGCATGTTCCACAGAAATTTAATGAACCCCGATCTAGTTAGCTGACTTTCCAGGCTTCTAAAGGTCCCACATTCTGCTACTGTATTTTCAAGACCGCATGGATTACTAAAGGCAAGGCCATGCAAATGTACCTCTCATACAAGGAAAAATGAAACCGACTCAACCACAGAATTATTGAGGCTGGAAAAAACCTCTAAGATCATCAAGTCCAGCCTATAACCTAACATCACTATAAACTAGACCATGGCACTAAGTGCCACATCCAGTCTTTCCTTAAATAGCTCCAGAGACAGGGACTCCACTATCTCCCTGCACAGTTCATTCCTGGGAGAAGAGTCTGACCCCCATCTGTCCACAACTTCCTTTCAGACAGTTTATAGAGAGTGATAAGGTACCCCCTGAGCTTCCTCTAGACTAAATAACCTCAGCTCCTTCCGCCACTCCTTCAGACTTTCCCTCTAGTACCTCTCTACCAGCCTTGTTGCTCTCCTCTGGACCCACTCCAGCATCTCAACATCTTTCTTGAAGTGAGGGGCCCAGAACTGCGCACAGTACTCGAGGTGAAGCCTCACCAGTGCCAAGTACAGGGGGAGAATTATGTCACTAGTCTTGCTGGCCACACTATTCCTGAAACAAGCCACGATGCCGTTGGCCTTTTGTGCCACCTGTGCACACTGCTGGCTCATGTTCAACTGGTTGTCAACCAGTACTGCCAGGTAACTCTCGGCCATTCTGCTCTCCAGCCACTAATTCCCATCTGTAGCTGCAGGGGGTTATTGTGGCCAAAATGTAGGACCCTGCACTTGGCCTCGTTCAACCACATCCCACTGGCCTCTGCCCCTTGACTCAGCCTGTCCAGATCTCTCTGCAGCATCTTCCTACCCTCCCAATCGGCACTCTGCCTCCAACTTGGTGTCACCTGTGAATTCACTAAGGGTAGACTCCATCCCCTCATCCAGGTCATCAGTAAAGATGACAGAACAGAGCCCAGTACTGACCCCTGGGGGACACCACTGGTCACTGGACACCAACTGGATGCAGCACCATTCACAACCACCAATCTGTGCCCAGCCATCCCGCCAGTTTTTAACCCAATCCAAGCCATGGGCTGCCAGCTTTTCCAGGAGAATGCTGTCGGAGACCGTATCAAAGGCTTTGCTGATATCTAGGTAGACCACATCCACAGCCTTACCCACATTCCCCTAACCACTTGGCAGGTCACCCAGTCGTAGAATGAGATCAGATTCGTTAGGGAGGACCTTCCTTTCCTAAACTCACGCTGGCTGCAGCGTGGTTGCTTTGTACATGCCTCTCAATAACACTTGCTCTATGATGACATCTGCTCCATAACCTGGCCAAGCATTGAGGTCAGGCTGACAGGTCTACAGTTCCCCAGATCCTCCTTCTGGCCCTTCTTGTGGATGGGCACCACACTGGCCAACCTCCAGTCATCTGGGACCTCCCCGGTTATCCAGGACTGGTGATAAATGATGGAGAGCAGCCTAACTAGCTCTTGCATCAACTCCTTAAGCACTCCAGGATGAATCCCATCTGGACTCATGGACTTGTTAGGATCTAAGTGGCACAGCAGGTTACTACCTACCTCCTCCCATTCCTGTCTATCACCTCGAGAAACCAGTGACCCTGAGGATGGTCAAGCTTTTTGTTAAAGACTGAGGCAAAGAAAGTGTTAAGTACCTCAGCCTTTTCCCTGTCTCCAATTCACCTGTCCCTCTTCCCAAAGTCAATACACTCTTTTTTTGAGTTCCTGCATAAGCTCCCTGCTCAACCAGGCCAGTCTCCTTCCCCATCAGCCCATTTTTCAGCACAAGGGAACCGCCTGCTCCTGTGTCAGCATCCTTCTTTTCATTGAATTGATGTTCAGATCCACTTACTTGGATTTTCTTTCCTCGTGGACATCTCTTGAGCTTCTTTCTTCTCGGATATCATCTCTCTTATCCCTGCGGTCTTCCCTTCCTTTTTCTTTGTCGTCCCAGTCTCTCTGTCGGTCTCTTTCTTTATCCCTGTCCCGGCCTCTGTCTCTTTCTCGTTCCCGCTCTCTATCTCTTTCTCGCTCTCGCTCCCTTTCTCGTTCCTCCCGTTCCCGCTCCCGTTCTCGCTCTTTTTCCCTCTCCCTCTCTCTTTCCCTCTCCCGGTCATGGTCCCTGTCTCGATCTCTGTCTCGGTCCCTATCTTTGTCCCGCTCTCTCTCCCTCTCCCGTTCCCGAGCACGATCTCGTTCCAACTCTCTTTCCTTCTCCCTTTCTCTTTCTCGTTCTCTCTCCCTTTCCCTCTCTCGATCCCTCTCCCTTTCTCGTTCTCTCTCCCGGGCCCTTTCATCTCTCCTGTCATCAGACCGATCCACTCTTCGCTCTTCTCTTCTTTCATCCCGCTCGACGTCATCACTTCGTCCTTGATGTCGTACTGGTGAGCTTGCTCGCTGATCTGCAAAGAGAAGCAGGTTTGATCACCAAGTGCTAAAGACACATAAACTGCTTCCACTACAGTAACAAAGGTATGAACTTTTGACATTTCAGATATTGATTTGCATTAAATTCAACGCAACTTCCTGCAGAAATTTGGCAAAATAAAGCAGTAGTAATTTTGAAAGATCTTCCTTAGTATTCAGGCAGTGGGCTTCCTTTAATTTGGTAACCTTTTTTAAACCAAACATTACTAGAAACATTTTATTTTCTATCAAATTTTTCTCATTATCTTCAAAAGATAATCCTACACCTTATAGCCTACCCTATTACTATTCCATACCAAATGATTCCAGAACTAGTATAAGATCTGAAAAAAGCTCTGGATGTTATACACACAAAACATTAAAGACTTTTGCACAAAATTTTTTACTTCCTGTTAATAGTCATGCAGGGGCTTTATAAGAACTTACATTACTTAAAACATATCATAGATGTTACTGCAAAAGAAAAAATACTGGCCTGCCTCATCACAGAAGAGATCCCCGCACAGAAATAACAATCACATGAGAAAGGAAGAGGTGAGGATGAGAAATAGGAAGCAGAACTACCAGAAGTCTTTATATTTATTCAGTGCAGAGCCTAACAGCTGTAGAAGCTGCATTTTCCATTGCTGAGACAGTGTATAAGAGCCAGGGAGAAAGCTAAACTTGTGTAGAGAGTGACTGATTCAGAGGACTGCAAAATGTCATCTCTCCTGCCACAGACGAAGCTGTATTTTGTTAATTACATCTTGCATCTTTTTTGTGTATTTCTATATGTCTTGGCCACTTCATGACAACGAGTATGCTGACAATAATCAATAATCAATAATTGACAATAAATCAACCCCCCTCTTTTTCCACAATATAAATTGAAAGAACTATACAAAAGAGCAAAGGATGGTACAAACAGAGGTTGCTATTTTTTGGTCCATGACTCTGAGGCTGAGTGCACTTCTCTGTAAATTGAGACAATGTCCACCACCAGGGGTGAGCAGGCAGTTTGAACAGGACTAAATCAATAAAACATGCATTTCCATCAGTTCAATCAATTTTCATCTTTGAGTGAATTAACGACGACTTAATGCTCCCCTGTTACCTGCCATGGATGTAACACTTTTTTAAAAAGGGATAATCATCAATCCATGCAACTGTTTCAGCAAACAGGTTTCACATACTTTTAAATGGTGCCTGCAACACTATAATTTATTTTGCATATTAAGTACTATTTTTTATACAGGAGTTCTGTATAAAAAATTTCCATTTTTTATACATTCTTACATAAGAATTTCTTATGTAAGTTTCTTACATTTCTTACATAAGAAATTTCTTACATAAGTTTTGGTGACAAAATATCCACAAGAAATTCTTAAATGAATCAAGATACGAAAAGCATGAGACAATTAAACATGGATACTCAGCACTTCTTGCATGACTTCTTTTTTTGAAGTGTTGTTCTAGTAGTTGTTTGGAACACCTACATATTTACCCTCGTTGAATAAAGGTGGTCCAAATTTGCAAACTTGCATTTTAAAAATCACAAAAAGACTTTTACACTTCATAGATTTTGTTTAGTGCTTAGTTCTCTCCTGATTTTTGTCTGAATGACAAATATTGACTGTTGTCTAATTATGGACCCTGTCCCCTGAATTACATCTGAGCAAGAACTACTATTGCAAAAAGAAATCTAAATTTTTTAAGGAAGAAAACCACAAATTTTAATCTCCATTCAAACTCTTTGTGTTTTTCTCCTGAAAGGGAAGCAATCCATCCAAATGAACTTTCCATTCAGAAATGTATTTCGTTATGACATTTTTTAAAGTGCTCTTTTCTGTTGGTCTTTGTGCTATTTAAAGAAAAAAATTAGTAAATTAGTTACTCTGTACACTATGAAGAGCACGAACTACAATCTTCCCAGGATTTATGGGGAGATGGAAGATATTAAAGCTTGTGTGCAAAAGCCAACTCTCAGGATAGAGTCAGACTGCAGGATTTTTCAGCTGACAAGAAAAATAAAGCCTAGAGATTAGGTTTGTTGAAATCCTGCCTTGAAGGCAAGAATCTAAAGCAGAACTATTCACAAGAACGAGCCACAGACACTTTCAATGGGCCAAAAAGCATCTCTCAAAGTAATGTACAAAGCATCCCTTTGAAAAACTTAAGTTAATCAACAGCTAGAATTTATCTGTCTCTGCCAAGTTAGAACTCAAGATAGGAAAAAATCCCTGTACTTTCATTTCCACGTTATTTTAATGCCCCAGACTGCTCCTGTCCTGTTAACTGATGAGCTGCAAATACTTTCCAGAATGAAAGTCAATGCTAAGTTCCTCAGAGACACCAGGTTTTTTTTCAGGTACAGAAGAGTGACATCTTGCACAGTGTCAGAAAGAACAGTCCTGTGTACTCTTTCCACAATCACTTATCTGTGCCAACACTTTCCACTCAATTCTTATTGACCACAGCAAAGTATTCATCACTGTTGGATTCCTCAGGCAAAAAATTTTTTAATTAATCATAAATAGAAACTCTCACCCACTTTAGAGGTAAGTATTCTGTAATTAAGGTAAGTCTAGTAGTCAGGCTTCCCAAAACACATTCAACTAATTTGCAGTGCAAAAGTATGATGCTACAAAGAAGACACAAGCAGTAACAAAATGCAGTCACAACTCTAAGCTTACAAGTGCGCATTTATGACATGGAGGAGGTAGCAAATAGGAGGAGAAATGTTTTACACTGAAGTTGTACAATGAAATCTCTTGCAGAAGCTTAGGCTGTTTAAAGAATACTTAGATCCGGGGTCCTCAAACCCCAGCCCGCGGACTGGATACGGCCCCTCAGGGTCTCCAATGCAGCCTGCCAGTATTTACCCCCCGCCGCAGGGGGTTGGGGGGCGGAAACCGAGCTGCCACAGATGACTTCCTGCCGACTGCACGGCCAGGCTGAGGTGGGCGGCTTCCCTGTCTCTCCCTCCCTCCCTCCCGCTCCCAGGCAGGACAAGCCAGGCAGCACAAACTATAGCCCGGCCCCTGACACTGTCTGAGGGACAGTGAACTGGCCCCCCTGTTTAAAAAGTTTGAGTACTTAGATGAATATAGCCAGAAGGGGCCAAAATCTAGTCAAAGGAAGAAAGGCCATAGCATTCATGCATACTCTGGCAATGAGAGATCTTTCTGCAAAAGCTGACTTACATCAAAGACAGGACTACTGCCAGTGTGTGGCACCAAAGTAAGTTATGAATTAGTGTCATGGGCATGTAGCAAGGAAGAAAAAGGAGGGAGAAACACAGGCATTTGTGGATATATTTGACTACACACATGCACGTAAAAATACACATTAAAATACCTCTTTCTCTGTTGTCACGCCTGTCTCGCTCGCTATGTCTTCTGTCAAAGGAGGAATCTCTTGCTTGTTCTCTACTGTCATAGCGATCACGATCGGGGTAGCTACTCCTCGATTCCCAGCTGTCATGGTAGTTCCCGCTACTGCTGTGTCCATCAACCTGGGACCCTCTAGTCCCCCGACTTCCTAATAGAGACGTATCAATATAAATTATGAGGTTACATACATAGGTAAACCCACTGATATTTTATACCACTGATATTTTATACCAACTTTTAATAAACTTGAATTAACTGCTCATGGAAATTAGAAACAGTGGCATCAAACTCTACTTAGCTAGCAACTAAAATGTTTTAATCGTAAAGTTATCCCTCTCTGGAGACTTTTAAGATTCACGTGGACATGTTCCTGTGTGATGATCTAGGTGATTCTGCTGTGACAGGGGGATTGGACTAGATGATCTTTCAAGGTCCTTTCCAATCCCAAATGTTCTTTGATTTTCAAACTGCAAACTCTAGACTTTCTAAGTCACCACCCCTTGGTCACAGCACAAGGATTCCAATGTCACCTTTGTTTCGAGTAGGATACAAGCTTATAAACAGCATAGCAGGGTTAAGCAGAGAAAGTAGAGATCATAATGTTTATAAATATGTGAAGGGTGGGTGTCAGCAGTATGGAGCCAGGCTCTTCTCAGTGTCATTTAGTGACAGGATAAGGGGCAATGGGTGTAAGCTGGAATATAGGAGGTTCCACATAAATATGAGAAGGAACTTCTACAGTGAGGGTGACAGAGCACTGGAAGGGGCTGTTCTGCAAATTGCATCAGTTTGCACTTTCGGCAGTATACCACTTTAATGAATGGGGAGCAAAGAAGTGCTACAAATTTAAGCAACTGTTCTAATTGAACAACAATAGCTTTAAAAGCATGAACTATTTGGTAGCACTTCCATATCAAACAGAAGAATATGAATACCAATATCCAATCTCCAATTATAAGGATGCATATAAATTTTTTAAATCATGCAGTACCCTTGTCAGATAATTCTGGACCTCTTCCTCGACTTCTGCCAGTTCTATCACTTCTGCTCTCATTTCGGGAGTCACTTCTGGAGTCATTTCTTGTTTCAGCACGAGAACTCTCCTCTCTGCCATGCGACCTTCCATAGCTGCGTGAGTCCTCCTGATACTGGTCATCCTTTTTATGGGCATCACGACTTTCTCTGTCTCTGTAGTCATGAGAATCTCGTGTAGAACGTGAGTCTCTCTGATCACGACTATCTTTGGTGTCTCTGTTATAATCCCTCGTGTCTCTGGACTCTCGAGTGTCCCTGGATTCCCTTGTCTCCCTTCGATCTCTGTTGTCTCTGGTCTCCCTCCGATCTCTTCCATCACGAGACTCTCTGTCATCTCTATGATCCCTGGAGGAACTCTGTTCCTGGTCGTAATCACGATCATCTCTTGTTTCTCTTTCTTTTTCTCTTTTCCCTCTGGTTTCTGTAAAACATTTAAAAGAATCTTATGTACCTCGCTTAATTAGAGCCAGAGAAAGCTCACAAAGAACACTGAATACAAACAAAATACAGTTGGGCATACACACCGAAAAACGGAATTAATATATAAGCAGATCATGCTATCCACCTATGCATTCATAAACTTCCAAGATACTTCTGTAAATCTGAATACATACTTTACAAATATTGACCTGTTCAAAAAGAAGTGTAATAAATTTCAAATACAGCAAGCACACTTCAACTTTTTAAAGGTAAGATCATTTATTTCTTCTCCAGACATAGGCTCCTTTTTTTCATTTTCAGGAAATCTGTGTTATATTTAGACCACTGGCATTTAAGACCCTGCTGAAGTCCTCTTTTCCCTTTTTTTAAAAAAATTATGTTTATAATGTAACTGCTGCAAGAAGGTAAATTTACAGCAAGTCTAAAAAAAGCTGAGATACATACTCTTTATAATTTGTCTCTTGACAGAAACAGCATGTTTGCCCATCGCAAATTGATCAACCAGCTTTACAGATTTGCAGAGGGAATGACTGCTTCTTTGCACACCCCTTACTTAATGTCAATAAAAAAAGACAACAGAAAAATCAGTGAGAACTTGATTAGACTTTGGGCACCTCACAGAAAACAGTAATAGTTACTTACAGATTCCCTACTATCATTCATCCACTAGTATATCACACAGTATAACACAGTTATTACCAAGGTTGGAAGAGACCTCATAGATCATCAAGTCCAACCTGTCACCACAGAGCTCAAGGCTAGACCATGGCACCAAGTGCCACGTCCAATCCTGCCTTGAACAGCTCCAGAGTTGGCGACTCCACCACCTCCCTGGGCAGGCCATTCCAGTGGCCAATGACTCTCTCAGTGAAGAACTTTCTCCTCACCTCAAGCCTAAATTTCCCCTGGCGCAGCTTGAGGCTGTGTCCTCTTGTTCTGGTGCTGGCTGCCTGAGAGAAGAGGGCAACCTCCTCCTGGCCACAGCCACCCCTCAGGTAGTTGTAGACAGCAATAAGGTCTCCCCTGAGCCTCCTCTTCTCAAGGCTAAACAATCCCAGCTCCCTCAGCCTCTCCTCACAGGGCTTGTGCTCAAGGCCTCTCAGCAGCCTCGTTGCCCTTCTCTGGACACGTTCAAGCACCTCAATGTCCTTCCTAAATTGAGGGGCCCAGAACTGGACACAGTACTCAAGGTGCGGCCTAACCAGTGCAGAGTACAGGGGCAGAATGACCTCCCTGCTCCTGCTGGCCACACCATTCCTGATGCAGGCCAGGATGCCATTGGCCCTCTTGGCCACCTGGGCACACTGCTGGCTCATGTTCAGGCGGGTATCAATCAGCACCCCCAGGTCCCTTTCTGTTTGGCTGCTCTCCAGCCACTCCGACCCCAGCCTGTAGCTCTGCATGGGATTGTTGTGGCCAAAGTGCAGCACCCGGCACTTGGACTTATTGAACGCCATCCCGTTGGACTCTGCCCATCTGTCCAGGCGGTCAAGGTCCCGCTGCAGAGCCCTTCTGCCCTCCAACTCAGCCACATCTGCCCCCAGCTTTGTGTCATCTGCAAACTTGCTGATGACTGACTCAATGCCCTCATCCAGATCATCTATGAAGATGTTAAAGAGGATGGGGCCCAGCACTGATCCCTGAGGGACACCGCTAGTGACCGGCCGCCAGCTGGATGTGGCACCATTCACCACCACTCTCTGGGCTCGGCCCTCCAGCCAGTTCCTAACCCAGCACAGAGTGTTGCCGTCCAAGCCGTGGGCTGACAGCTTAGCCAGCAGTTTGCTGTGGGGGACAGTGTCAAAGGCCTTGCTGAAGTCCAGATAGACCACATCCCCAGCGCCTCCCCACATCCACCAAGCGGGTCACCTGATCATAGAAGGAGAGCAGGTTGGAGAGGCAGGATCTGCCCTTCCTGAACCCATGTTGGCTGGACCTGAGCCCTTGGCCATCCCTCAGGTGTGCAGTTACTGCCCCCAAGATAACCTGCTCCATCAGTTTCCCTGGCACTGAGGTCAGGCTGACAGGCCTGCAGTTCCCAGGATCCTCCACCTGACCCTTCTTGTGGATGGGGATCACGTTGGCCCGTTTCCAGTCTCCTGGGACCTCTCCGGTGAGCCTGGACTGGTGGAAAATGATGGAGAGCGGCTCGGCCAGTTCATCTGCCAGCTCTCTCAGCACTCTAGGATGGATCCCATCTGGTCCCATGGACTTGTGGGTGTCCAAGTGGCTCAGCAGGTCATGGACTAATTCCTCATGGATTTCCAAGGCTGCACACCGCCCCCCAACCCCATCCCCCAGTTGAAGAGGCCACTTGCCTCTTATACGCCTGACAGCAAGAGAAGATCACTATCTACTGATCATTGCATTACACACAAAAATTGTACACAGCGTACACTACTACACTGATGCTTACAGGATCTTTAAAAATCAGCTGAGCTTCCTAACTGGCACACTCCACTGCACAGTCTCTGAAAACAGCCCCAGCACCAATCAGTAACACAGACAATATTTTCCTCACTTCCTGGCCATGGAGATAGGTGCAGATAATGCAACAATTTGAAAATCAGGTTTAAAAAAATGCAATTTATAAACACACAAATTATTCTGAAGTGCTATTTTTTATTCATACCATCCCGCCTTTCATGACGCCTATCATGAGACTGTGAAGTCCGATCACGATCATGTCTTCCCTTTTCTCTCCCAGGAGATCGATGTCTTGAAGGGCTTCGCTTCCTCTGAGGAGATGAAGAATGTGGGGGATAGGGAGAAGATGATCGTCTTGCATGTGGGGAAGCTGTCCTTTGATAGGATGGAGAAGGAGTTCTTTTGCGGTGTGGGGAAGGAGAATGTCTTTGAACAGAGGAGCCTGACTGTGAGGAAGAGGAGTGATGCCTGGAAGATATGGGAGAATGATGATGACCTGATGGAGAGGCAGATCTGCAAAGAAGAGTTAAAACAGGCATGCGTGTAATAACTTTAAAATAACATTTCTTACCGTGCCCTACAAAAAAAGGTGATGAAAATTATTTCTGCGTTTTCTACCTTCTGTCTGCTGAAAATAAGTACTGTTTCTATACAAAATCAAACTAGCCTTCCCTCAAGGGTACCACGGACGTAATTTCAAAGTATCTTTAAATGGTTGCATCCAAGAACAAGTTGTCTAATCAATATTCTGTTAAACAGCTACCAGAATGCCTTTCCGGGGGAAGGGAGGGAGGAATCAGGAAAAAAAAAATCCTCTCCTCTACCCTCAAATAAATTGCTTCCTTCAATAAAAAACGCTTTCTGGACTTCACAGCAAAATTAGGCAGGTAACTTTTAAGCACCTCTTTCTTCGTTCGTTTATGACAGGAATTCAACTTTTTATAACGCAATACTATCTACTTCATGTGCACTTCTACATTCTTTTATTGTAAGCATCAATCTTTAAATAATTTAGGTCTGGATCCTGAAAATCCACATGACCTTCTACTCACAATTTTAGTAAACACAAACTCCTATCTAATAGAAAAAATACAGAAGTTGTCTCCTTTTGAAACCAAATCTCTTCACTAAAGACCATTTCCACAACAGTAAACAAATTTCCTCAAAATACATGAAAAAAATTCATCCATTCCTCATTTGCAGTTTAACGGACAAACACACTTCAAGCCTTTGAGACCAGTAATGTTCCCCCCCCACCAACAAAGCAACTTGCTATTCATCACCACTCCAATCAAAGCAACTTAGAAGTATCTTTAAATATACATTTAAGTATCATTAAATATACATTTGTCTTAACTTCCAACTCCCACTTCACAAAGTGTCAGAGGCAAAGCATAAGGAAAAGCAGGAGTCAGAAAAACCATACATGGACAATACATCTCCAAAACTCCCACTTCATTTTTAGTAATTTAGTTCCTGCTTTTGAATGTCCATATACAATACTGGTGAACTCACATAAACATCCAGATTAGAGAGATGAAGCTTGCAGTTTTGGATAACTCACAAATGAGGGACTACTTTATCAAAGGCAGCAGCACCTCCCTGCAGTCTTCTGCAGTACCCCAGCATTTGGTGAAGATACAGACGTAACACAGCTTTTTTCAATACTTTGCCAACCTCACAAGAAATTTCTCTCATTGAAACAGCTGATATCAGTTGGACTCTGAAGAGAATAAGCTCTGGAATTCAGGTTAGCAGGCCTATAAACTGACACAATGCTATCCAAGAGCCAAATGGACAGCGGCCCAGCAAACCCTATTCAACAGTGGATCTCATTGGCTAACAGATCTTAAAGACCCAGAATCTCCAAGATTGTCTTCATGTCAAGAACACAGCACAGTGATTCAGCCTCCAAGAAGCAAAGCTTTAGGAACAGAATGTAAAGCTGGCAAGGGGTCTAGAGAACATGAGCAGCCAAGGGAACTGAGGTTGTTTAGCCTGGAATACAGGAGGCTCAGGAGAGAGCTTATCACTCCCTACAATTATCTGAAAGGAGATTCTAGTGAGGCAGGAATTAAGTCTCTTCTCCCAAGGAACAAGCATTAGAACAAGAATAAACAGCCTCAAGTTGTGTCAGGAGAGGTTCACATATTAAGAAAGATTACTTTATGAAGGGGCTGCAAAACACTGGAACAGGCTGCCCAAGAAAGTGTAGCAGTCACCATCCCTGGATGTATTTAGAAGTCATATTGATAGTGTTGAATGACATGGTTTAGCGGTGACCTAACAGTGCTGGGTTAATAATGGTTGGACTTAATGATTTTAAAAGATCTTACAATAAAAGCAGTTTTATGATTCAGACTTGTCAAACAAAATTTTTGCAGGACAGGCTGAAACAATACCCAAACAGAACCCCTTCATCTCTATTGGAAAATACACCCAGAAAAGTGACAGAAAAAAAGGGGTGAGACAGAAAAATAAAGCCAGCCTTTGGAACATGTTAACTAGGACACTCTGAAGAACAGACTGCATCGGGTTTTCTTCAACAGAATTTGTACTGTGTCTGTAAGCTTGCATGATTAGATATTGCCAGTCTTGGAGACTGACTGAGATGTATTTATGACTAGAGAACATACAATCATCTCATCAGACTTTAAGATTCTTATCCCCTGACTGAAGACCTAGAAGTGCACTGTATCCAGCTGATGCACTTCTGATGTCCTTAGGGATGCCTAACTTCAACACAGTCTGATCTCCAGGATGCTTATGCATTTTTTTTTTAATGCTATCAGGGACCACCTCCCTGAGCAGCCTGTTCCAATGCCTCATCACTCTTATGTGAAGAATTTCAGTGAAGAAATCTAAACCTTCCCTGGCACAATTTGATGCCACTTCCTCTTGTTCTATTGCTAGTGACATCTTGCTTAAAACAATACAATGTTGTCTCAGCTGGACTGAGTCACCACAACAGCAAAAGAGATTGTTTACAACTCTCAGCATTACTGAATGGATGTATTTTATTTTGCTTGTTTTACCAGCGTGCAGACACATACGACATCTGGTGTCCTCAACACCCTTCAACTGAAATGTAGTAAATAAGTATGCCTCTCTCTTCATGCTACCAGTGCATGAGTGCAGTAGTATTTAGCACTGCCATTCATCAGGGAATTGGACTAGATGATCTTCTGAGGTCCCTTCCAATCCCTAATATTCTGTGACTCTGTGAAATAAGCTTACAAACCCCTTCAGATCAAAATAAGACGTTTCCTCCTTTCTTTTTAATGGATGGAAATATTTTTTTTCTAAACACCCTACAACTAGCAGGACGGTATCTTCACTGAAGCTTCCTCCAAGAATGGTGCCTGAAGTTGGCCTTGTACTCTACTGTTTAGCTGGTTGTGCCTACTTTTCAAGAAAGTTGTCCAGAGCCAGAATTCGTGTATCACTGCAGCCATTTTAGAATGAACAATCTCTGCTCTTCCCCACCTCCAAGACAGAAGACTTCTCACATTTTCTACTTTCTAGGACGGGGGAAGCTGAGAAATTAAAGAAGTTTTTCTGGATGTCCACCTGAAGCCAAAACATTTGAGAAGAACTGATAAATGGAAGCCTTTACTTTGACTTGAGTTCTTGACATGACAGGTACTCAGTGCAAAAACTTGGCAAAAAAGGTCTCAGAATTCAAGCATTTGAGGCACACACACACCCACAATAGACACATACAAACTGTGAAACCAAAACCCGAAGTTTCTCATCTATAACTATTCATAGAAATACAAACCATTCAAATGATCTCCTACCTGCGAGAGGGTGAGAAGCTGTGTTTGTGAGTCGTTGACTTGGCTGGAGCTCTCGAAGTTTGCCTTCGTCTTGCAGCAGGGGGTGAATATTCCCTGGAAGGGGAAGAGTTACTGCCAGAATGATCTGCAGGACTAGGAGAACGCTTCTGTCTATGGGAGCTTTCAGAGTGATCTCTGGTAAACATAAATAGCAACTTGTTTAACAGATGTAATATGGCATTAGTACTTTTCTAAATTATTATAAACAATTCCAAGACAGAGTCTTATAAAAACTGTCTTATAGAATAATTTATTGTGTGAGAAATTATAGATGGAACTGGATGAGGGGCAATGGGTATAAGCTGGAACACAGGAGGTTCCACATAAATATGAGAAGGAACAACTTCCCAGTGAGGGTGACAGAGCACTGGAACAGGCTGCCCAGGGCAGTTGTGGAGTCTCCTTCTCTGGAGACATTTAAAACCTGCCTGGATGTGTTCCTGTGTGACTTGGTCTAGGTGACCCTGCTGTGGCAGGGGGATTGGACTAGATGATCTTTCAAGGTCCCTTCCAATCCCTAATGATCCTATGATAACCAAAAATAAGTTCTTCTAATTTTACCTAATATTTCATGCAGCAGTAAATCTGAATTCCTATCACTGGGAAATATTTTGCTACTTTATTAAAAACATTCTGTAATGCTAGGAATTTACTTAGAATGTTTTCTATTGCTTACAACTTCCTTCTGGTAGTGGAGTATACAAGCATGAAGGAAAGAATATACTTCAAGTAATAATAGCCTAATTTATGTAATCAAAAATACACAAATCTTTGGTCTTTTACGCTTTTGCTATACAAGTTACACACTAAATATTTACAAACATGTACTCTACTTTCATCAAGGGAACAGAGGACTTAAAATACAGATGTCATATTCTTCAACTTAAATGGACACTAACGGTTCAGAAAATAATAAGTATGGTCCTACTATTTCAATCTTTTACACACACATATATTATGCAAAAGTGAAGCAATTCTAAAATTGCAGTAGCCTGACTTCTTCAGAAATATTTATAACCTACTGAAGAGCAGTTTAGACATGCCACTGCAAATCTAGGAATAGATTAGTCCTCTGTGACTTATGAAGAGCAGGCAAGTGGACAAGTGAATTACTTTAACAAAGATTCTCGCAAGTGAATTGCTCCACCGTGAAGGTCCAACTTCCTGAAACATAATGAATGTTTCAAAAGGGCACTTTACAAACTTACACAGCTAAGTCATTAAAACCTACAAATTTGTTAATTATAGTCCATCAATCCCTTACAAAACACACTTAAAGATTTAAAGAGTACTAAAAAGGTTGTTGGCAAAGCAGGTATAAATCCCTTATCATTCAGTGTTTGATAGAAGATAACTTTTAATATTAATGTAACCTTGCTTTTAAAGCTAATAATGTTAAAAGCATAACTTACCTCTGCTTCTCTTTTTTCTCCTTGTGCCTTTCAAAGTCACGCCCTCTCTCTTTCATCTCCCTTGCCTTTTCTTCTGAACGTTCTTTTGCTTTATGTTTTTCTTTGTGTTTTTTCCCCAGGGGAGTTTCCTCATGTACTGGAGGAGGAGGACTAGGGGTACGAGGACCTTTCTTTTTACTCTGGTTACTTTTAGAACTCCTAGGGATAAATTAATGGGGAAGGGAAAAATTTAGAACTGCCAACTATTTCAAATAATGATTTCTCTGATGTTGCTAGGAAAGTTATAATATAAGTGGCCTTGAAGGTTTTATGATAGGATTCACCACTCCATTAGCAAGCAGCTTTCAACAACAGGACCTGACTGTAGGATGAATACAGATGGTAAAAATTCACATTGAGCTCTTCCATTTATAATCTTTATTTCTGAAGCAAGTGAACAAAAAATATGAATTGCTCCTGTTCAGACAGAATCAGTTTTCAAAGTTAAAATGCCGTTGCATGAACTGCACAGATCAGAGGACTAGAATATAGAATACCTAGACTACCATTTCTGCAATGCAGTACTCCAATCACAGGCACAAACCTAACATGCACAACTCAGGTCTGTGACTTAATGTTAACTACCTGTTGCATGATAAAGTACCCAAATTATTTTTGAATACACATCTCACAATGCTTCCCACTTTTTGATGGCTTTCAATTCCTCATCAACTCCCAGAGACTCTGGACGTTCAAAGGGAAAAGACCTGTGTGTAAACTACATAATTAAGTAACTGACAAGCTCATGTATATAACACTGTTTTCTGAATAAGATTATTCACAGTGCACAAGGTAGAGACTGCCCCCTAAATATAGACAATCAGAAGTCTCAAAAGCAAGAAAAAAGGAAAAATGCACCAATTACAAAAATCTCAGAAATAAAAAAAGCTACATCTACATACTGACCTCTGCTGATCCAACAGTGGGGAAGATACAGTAGATGCCTTCTTCTCTTTCTTACTAGCTGAAGATGATGATTTGGGACTAGATCTTCGTTTTGGAGACTTGCTAGACTTTCTTGGTGACGGTGATAATTTAGATCTAACCACCTCTGGAGAAATCTTGAAGAAAAAAAAAATCATAGAATCATTAGGGATTGGAAGGGACCTCAAAAGATCATCTAGTCCAATCCCCCTGCCACAGCAGGATCACCCAGACCAAGTAATAGAATCAGTCAGGGTTAGAAGGGACCACAGGATCATCCAGTTCCAACTCCCCTGCTATGGGCAGGGACACCCCACCCTAGATCAGGCTGGCCAGAGCCTCATCCAGCCTGGCCTTAAACACCTCCAAAGTGCACCTCTAAGGTGCTCACAACTTTACCTGCACGCTGATACATGAGACACGTATGTAAATTAAGTAACAGTCTGCATCTGACATTCTAACCATATACACGTGTACCTTAAACTAGCTACATCATTTTCAAAGAATCCCATACATGAAAGACGACAGAATAAGGCTGAGAGAAGAAGATGCACCCAGTTACAGTTTTTCTAACATATTACAAAAAGTTTAAGAAGGTCAAGACCAGTACGTTCCCAGTTCGTGCACAAGTTTTAGAAAAAAAGAGGGATCTCTTTTCAGGCTTTTATGTGGAATTTTTTCTAATATTCCACAAAATGTTAGTGTTTCCAATACAGCTTTGCCTCTCTACTTGTACTGACACGTTGGAAAAGGAGTTTGGCAAAAGTGTTGTTTTCTTCTACATCTTTTCTCTGTTAAAAATCTTATTAGTTTAATATAATTCAAATTCATTCAATCTTACCCACTTAATAGCTAACTTAAGTAAGCAGAAAACTTGTTTATGGTGCTGGATGACAGACCAGAAACTCATAATAATATCCAAGTCACATACTAAGATGTGTCTGCTGTTTAATATTGAGAAACTAAATCATGCATTGGTAGTCCAGGAAGCTCAAGTCTTCCAGGAAACAAGTGATGACAATTTTATTCTGTAATTTCATATTTATGCAATACAAACCTCTTTTTTAATGACTATTTCCTCTCGTTTCTCCATGTTTTCCTGTTCCAACTTCATGAGTTCTCTCTGAATCTTTTGGCGCTTCATTTCCAAAGACAGCTCATGATCATAATCATAATTAACATCTCCATTGTCAGAGTCTTTATTTGAAAAGAAGTAAAGGGATTAGTAAACAGCTACATATTAAATAAATAATATTTGGCATATATAAATATGTCCATGACTTTTAAGAACTGCATGAATGGACCAATGAGGCCAAGCCAAATTTCTTTGTCAATTACGTGTGTAAACCTAAAATAATTCCAGTTACTTCAATTCAACCTGCAGTTACCTTTTCAAACATCAACAAAAAAAACCCCAAAACCAACACAAAACAAGCCTAACTTCTTTCAGAGACTTGTGTAAATTATTAAGGTGAGATACCAAGGTAACCCACTACATCTTTTTTAATATAGATATATAAATAACAAAACCAAAATAAAAATCACAAAAAGCAAACATACATAGAGCACTACTTCACTGGGAAATCTCACATGAAACAAATTTAAATAGTGAGGCTAGGTACCAGAGAATTTTATTTAATTGAGGATCTCACAAATCAACTGATCTAGACATTTATTTTTAAAATAAGAGGTCTTCATGACCTCTTCTACTGGATGACTGCACACTTCAGAAGTTTCTCCTTTTACAATATGATTACTGCTTGGTTTTTTGCATCAGAAAAGTTGCTATTTCCAGCTAATACACACTGCAAGACTTGTATGTGAAATCTTGCTGAAAACTAATTTTGCTCACTTTGTTTGCATCTCTTTGTGTATGGCTTCAAGTCTAATGGTCAAAAAGCATCTTTACGAAAATAGCTGTCAGAGAAAAGACACTTTCATTAGAAGTCATTAGCTTTCATTCGCCTTCCTACACAAAGGAACAGCATAAAAAGTTTGGCAAAAACTGAACTGAGTCTACGTAATCCCTTCCTGTGTTACGAGTGCATGGGAACAGCTTAGAGAGGTGCAGCTCCTAGCACTGGAGTTGGACTTCCTTCCCATTCCATCAGCCTGCTGTTACAGCACTCATTAGAATTTCACAGACAGTAATTCTAATTCATCCATATAACTAAGATAAACAGTATTTTGAAAAGAAAACCACACAATTTTTAAGCTGAAAGCCTCAGTGTTGAAGATATTAATCCTTTAAATTAATGTAAAATTTGAGAGTTTTATGTTCCAAACTTTTTACTTTGATTCTATTTCCACAAGCACGTCATAAGTCAATGCTACTGAAAACAAAATTTAGAAGAGAAAAATGTATTATGGCAACTTTTAGCACATTGTGCTTAAGGCACAGCAAATAATATTTGCAACACTCAGAGCAAACACTCCACAGCAAGTTCCCTACTGAATGAAAATTACAGAGGGACTCCCATCTCACAAACAACTCCTAGTATACCTTAATGCAAATACACAAATATCTGAATTCACATAGAATGGATCAGTATTCCCATCTTCTCTTGCTATACTGTAATTACTTCTGAAACACTGACACTGAAATTACCTAACCACCAGAGTTTGTTAGAAGCTACCATAATTTCACCATCAGATAAACTCTGTCTCTAACAAGAGACAAATAGGAGAGAGAGAAGTCAGAATCTTTTCCTTAACTGTCCGCATATCGAACAGGTTAGTATTATCAAGGACAACAAAATCACCTTTTAAGTACTAAAAAAAAAACAGAACCAAAAACCCCACGCAAACCAAAAGGACTACAGAAGTCAACACAAGACTTTTACCATTGTGTTATCAGAACATAGTGTTCACCAACTGCTTCAGGTGTTGTTACACACTTTCTAATGTGAGCTATCTCATTAACAACGGCTTCACTATTACCAATTACAAAACAAAAGCCCGCAGACTTCTGAATTCAAAGGAGTCATGCTCTCTTCTCAGACTGACCAGTCTCAAAACCACTTTGGATGTCACTTGGACTCAAATAGTGATCTAAACGTGACAGGTTCCACCACAGAGTAGCCTATGAGCAAATTCCTTTTCAGAGTCAAAAAAAAGATGCAGCGTTTTTAAAATAAGTTGGTTTTGCCAGCTCAAGATTGCTTATTTTGCTGTCCTCCAAAACCAAAAAGTAATGGCTACTGTATGAAAGTATTCTGCTTAGAGACCAAATCTTTAAACATTCTGCTCTGCATACAGCCCAGTGATCTTTGAGTTCTTTAAGGTATTAGACCATTAGTACAACTACACTTACCTTCTCTATTTGTTTCCCAGTCCCCATTTTCCTCTTCACTTTCTGGTGTTCTCTCCTTTGTAATTTTAATATCCTCCTTTTCTCTATGTCTTCCTCGTGAAGACTCTTTCTAGAAAAGGAAAAATTCTGCATTAGAGTAAACAACTTTATTTTAAAAGAAGCCTGAAGAAGCACGCATATTCTACACGGTACTGCGGCTGTTTCCTTCTTTGTAGCTACAAAAAGGATCTACCCCTTTAGCCCGCTGAACAAACACCGTCTTAAATAAGCTGAGACTCTACAGTTCTAATGCAATTTCATGTAATCAGTATGCACCCAGCAGATGGGGAAAAGAGAATAAAGGATTCATAAAAAAGAAGGTTTAAAGGCAGGGCAAGAATCAATTGTATATCAGAGAACAAAGTTTAAAACAGGGACCAAAAGAACAGACCAGGTTCTTAAGACCAGATTAAAGAGTATAATTTTAACAGCTTGAGTAAGAGTTCTCAACTGTAAATAAGAATATTTATATGCAAGGCAGAGCAACCTCAGAAGCTGAGCTATTTAACTCTCCAGAGCAAAAAGAACATGGGAATAAAATTACAACACACACCTTGGGCTGGCACGAGGACAAAAAAAAAAGTCTAAAGCAAAACTGTGGAATAAAGTTTTGTAGATAGCTTTCTATTTGACCTGTCATTACTAGACAATGCAACAGTATCCATGTGCATGGGGCAGATGGTCCTGTGGACATGCAAGGAAGCCACAGACTACTCTTAGAGGGAAGAAGAGAATTATAAAAGGCAACTGAACCTGTGCTGCTTTTCTCCTCCCACTAAATTGCAGTGGCAAAGATGCGTATGTTGAATCACTGCCTCTCTGAACTGACATTATCTACATGACTAAAAAAGTAATGGAAACGAACATTCACGCTTAGAACTATCTTAGGATAATTAAGTAGGAAACCAGAAAGAGCAAATAATGAAAGTCTGTCCCATATCCCTTCTGTTCTCACCTCCCATAGTGCCTTCAGTCTTTTGGGGATTCTTGGGGATTCTTCAGTGTTGAAATGTAGGAACCTTTGTTTTTATGCCAAAGGAAAAGGAGATGCCTACAAACTTCTCTAGCTACTGCTTATTGGGATGTAGAACTCGACTAATTCAAATCCTTAACATAACCTTAGAAACACGGCAATGAAATAACATTATGGATTGTCACTTCAAGTGAGTAAAAGTCAACTATTCCTTTCCATTCACTCAAAAACCTTAAAATCTGACCCCTAGTTTAATGACATAAATGACAATAGAACAAGTGTTGCATTTATTTTGCCTAAAGAACTAAAACAGATGCCTCAATGCACAGTTATCTTCAAGTCTCTCATCAGTAGATCACATTCAAAGTCCTAGAAGGTTTGGAAAAAACTAATCTGTCTCCATATAATATGAGGGAACTGCATTAAAGCAGTAAGTTGCTTTAATGTCATGTTTAACTTAAGGCAAATTGTACAACGGGGGGGGGAAAGGTATTTTTTTCTCTATTTCAAGATCTATAAAATGATGCACAACCTCCTAATCTAGCAAATTGTATTTGTTGCCGATACCAGCTGCAGCCAAGTCTACGTCAGCTAACCCACCATCACAACACGTTCTAAAGGCATTTCAGTCTAAGAGCGAGAACTGTACTGCTCTCCAAAGCAAATTGTGCTAGAAGAACAACTCTATTGAGAGCTGAAAACCTGGAAGTTCAACAAGCCTTTCCTGCAACCATTCTTTTCTTAGAGTATCTTAACTTTTCTAAACTGTCCTCCTTAAGGCTGTATCTGTTTTACTAAACTAGGTACTTCTGCTACAAACTCCAACTAATTTCCACAATACAAATAATAAATGCATTTTGTTATTTTACAAATACTAATTTCTATTAGTTTAGCACTATTGTTACTAGCAAACTGAAATGTGCCCATCAGGACATGCCAAGTATACCTAATTCAAAACACTTCTTAAAGCCAATTAAAAAAAAAATTGCCAGCAGAGAATCTGCAGATAAGTCAGAATGCTTCAAGACCAATTTAATAACACATGTTAAAAATACTATATGACCTGTATGTACCTTGCCTACATGTCCAAACTTGCAACTGAATAGAGTATCTTGAAACGGACTTTCTTTTCTCCCTTTGATGAAGAGATTTAGTAGTGGCACAATCTTACTTGTGAAGAACTCAGAACAAAACTATTCATTAGCAGAATTGTATTGAATGACTAAATACAGGGAAAAAGAACAGAAAATTTTCATGCAAGCCTTGTATGTCTTCATTGTATTCCTTTTATTGTAATTGTTCCACTTACAACACAGTTAATATATTCATACTATGGGAAGTAAATATGGCCTTCATATCCTTATATATCTTCTTGCACTTCAATTTATTTTCCATCTTTCCTTTAATAAGCCAAGAAAAAAAAAAAGGTCAAACTTCTCAAGCCCAAGAGCATGTCTTTCACTTAAAAGATGCAGTATCCACTTCAGCCACACAGCTACTTCTCTGCAAACTCTGAAAAATGCTAAGAAACAATACAATTCCATCATGATATAATTACTAAAAAAAGAACATTTCACATTGTCCTAAGAATAAATCACAGCTTAGTAGACTTTGCCCATGCTGCTTTCAGGCATGTGCTCAGTTAAACTATTTACACGTGTTGGATAAATGGTTACAGTTTAATGTTCAGAACTGCTACTTAAAGGAAAAAACTCACCATAATAGCTGAATTCTGTGATATTTTATTTAATGTCTATTTAAAAGCTGAAGATCCACGCCCCATAAGATACAGCCAACACTACAACATAAGACTTGATGTTTACTTGAATTTTCCACTACAGCCACAAGAGTTTGGCCAAGCACAAAAGGGTTCACCCTGTCTGTAAAACATGCTTATAGCCAAGAAGTGTTGTTTGTCAACACTGATGGAGAAAACTAAACCTTTTATAACCTACAACGTTTACAAGGTAGAAGCTTCTGTTTAAGCCTTATCAGCATATGTAGATGCAACAGCAATACAACCTAACTTAAAAGCACAGATTCCTTAAAGTCCACAACACGCGACTCACGTACCACAGCCCGGATCTATTGGACAAGCACAGCAGTATTTTGCTCTAGGCAATACACATTTATAGTGAAAATGCATCTGATGTTTCCCTGAAATGAATGGGTATTGCTTGGATTTCAGAGATGCAAGACAATGCTGACTTTCATTTCCAGGGGTGATATTCAAAAGCCAGATGACAAAAAAACACAGATATGAAATAGGAGACACACATTCCTTATTAAAACCTTTCCTACACGTACATTAAGTTCTTCCCACTGTTTCTCCCAAACCAGAGACACCTCGCAGGTAACAGTTCATATACTCCAACTTAACTGTTGTCATTTATACAAAACAAAATGCAACACAAAGACTTCCCCCTAAATACGATAATGGCAGGAACCTAATCCAATTATCTGTATGATGAACTAACATACGGTACTGAAATAATTCCAAGCACAAATCTGAGAAACACAGAAACAACTGAGTTCAATGCAGCTGTCCACATAATGCAGCGTATTGTCCCTGCAAATAGTAGTGCGCGACACGAAGAAATAATAAGGGACATATTCTATGAACTGCCTGTATAGACATTTTTTTCCTAAATACACAGAGATTTTTCTTTGGAGACTTAAATAGTACAATCTCTTCTAATAAGGTGTTATACTAATTATACTGTCTCAACATTTTACGGAACCTATTGAGATTTTTGACTGTATCCTCTGGCAATCAGGTAGAGTTGTCATATATAACAAAAATAGCATTTCCCCTCATAATTTCCAAATTTGCCACTCTTTATGCAGGAATAAACTATACATGTCACACCTAATTTAAAATTCTCTCAACCGTGCACTGCACACATCTGCAACATGTCCTTTCTTTTCTGCAGTCTCTTTCTCACCTCCTTGCCCACTTCAAAAGACCTTCAACTGTATTTTCTTGCACAAAGATGATCACGAACAAAGAACATTTCAAATAAAACTGGACCACAAATTTCTGCGCATGATATTGATAATTTTCCATTCCATTTTTATATGTCTGAGCGTTTGCTTCTGCCACTGTGACCGCACTTCGAACAGATGGTTTCATTGAGCTGTCCACAATAACTTTTTTACAGGATGATTTCAGTTACTTTTAATTTTTTTTTTGTTTTAATTAAATTTGTTCTTCATTTTCCATTACTTTTGCCCTTTTGGGGAGGGAGTGGGTTAATAAAGAACATCTGTAAATTCTGTAGTGGCTGGCCCGGCCTTAACCCATGACTTCGCACTTGCCAACAACAGTTTTGTCTACATTTTACTACCAAAAACTGTCCTTCCTCTATCTCTATGCCATTCCTCAGACTTCAGTAACCAAAACTACTGTTTTCACATCTTGATATTTCAGAAATCCAAAAATTTTTTCAGAGCACTGAACAGGCTGCCCAGGGGATGTGTTCCTGTGTGACTTGGTCTAGGTGATCCTCCTCTAGCAGGGGGACTGGACTAGATGAACTTTCAAGGTCCCGTCCAATCCCTGATATTCTGTGATTCTTAAAAAGTTAAGTTCCTGAAATGAAGCATCACAGCATCCTCTGTAACTTCATAATTTGAAATTAAAACTTCCCTATTACTGGCTTCTAAACTTGACATTATACCTGCTCTTCATTGACTATGCCTTGTTTCAAAAGAAACTATTTGAGGTTTCACCTGCATCAGACAGTTCTGTCTTAGCCAACTACTCTCTGTTAACAAAGTTTCACGCTAGCAAGACTGCTGAACCAGAATATATTTCTGCAGGAGCAGTGCTGCCTTTTTAAAAGAAAAAAACCTACATAATTATTAAACTTTCTATGGAATAAGCTACTTGTTATTTCATGACAAAGACTTTTTTTCAAGCTTCTTTGCTATCCAAAAACCAAATGTCAGATATTAGATCTCTACCATACTAATAGCTCTAATAATGGAGCAAGATTTTTGTTAACAGTTCAGTGATTTCAGTCTTCTTTTAAATATCCTGATTCTTTGCAATGCAACTTTTGATGACTGTCTCTCTTGATGTACTTCTTCCAGCATATTTTCACTGGATATCCAATGTTTTTGTAGTTGGCTCCACGCAACTAAAACAACAGTTCAATCGCTCCACAGCTTTCTGTTTCATGAGACTGAAGCAGAGTACTTTTCCTCTGCAATGCGCTTACCCTGTAAACAATTATTTGGAGCTTGAACAGACCCACTAATTCTTCAATTTCTTGTGATTCCTGCTTCCAGTTCACTTTTACTTGAGTTTTAGTTGTTTAAGAGTATTTTATTACATGAATAGAACTACAAAAAGCAGGGTTAGCTACCCAAAATGAAGAATTACATCAAAATTAGAGTTGCACCAGGAGAGAAGTTACAGTAAATTTTTATTAACAGTTGGAAAAAAAACTTCTCCCACCAACCATGTACTCAGTAAGTGAACAGTTTATTCAAGCTTAGAAAATAAAAGAAACACATTTAAGTAAAGAGTAAAAAGATTGAAAGTTTACACAAATTAACAGCAACTGAAAACACGATTGGAAGATAAACCATTCTGTTAATTTAATGATAGCAGCTGCTGTTGATTTCTTTACACCTGACATAAGATAAATCATTTTACACAGCAAGTAGGAACAGACCAAGAGGAAAAAAAAAGAATGCTGTTAATACCTGCAGAAGCAAAACTTATTTTTCACAAATAAAAGCTTTTAATTATTATCCATGTGAGGCAGGTTTTAAAAACCATGACACAGAAATACATTGGTGCTGTTGTTACGGAGGTGCAGGGTGACATGACCAACTCTGCCCCTATGTTCGTAACATCAAGAACAGATGACACAATTTAAAAGCAAGTAACTACCAATCTTTGAGGGGTACAGAGTTTCAGAAAGATGATTAGAAAATGATAATGAATGTTTTGAAAATCCAAAAGTGAGCAGTCGGGATGGTGGATGAGTATGTGAGGAGGAAGGTGAAATGAACCAGTACAGCAGTTAACTGTATGGTCTCATCCAAAGCCAATCTAGGATGAACAATTGGAGTCAGAATGCATATAAACAATGGATATTAAGTGTAAGAGGGTGACTGGAACACCAGTTAATACACTTTCTTGGTAATAATCAAAGAGTCAGTATTCTTATTAATTATCTTTTTATCAGTATTTGTAATATATTTTAAAAGTCTGTGGGATTTATAAAATCTTTGGGAATCAAAAGACCAGAAAGTGCTATAAAATTACAAAGTAATACAATGGTCAAGACACTTCATAATAAAATATGCCATATGCTATGTACAAAATCAGTCCATTGAAACATTTGAAGTATTACAAGTCACCACAATCAGATTTACAGGACACACTGCTCAATTGCTACTGAGGGAGTCTGGAGTTCTGCAAACTCCATTCTTACCCTAACAGGAGAGGATGATTCCTCTGTGCTTCTTTTTTGTGGCTCTGCCTCAACGTCTTGACGTTTGTTCTTCATTCTTTCACGAAGATCTCCAGTAGGTCTTTCTGGTGACCTGCATAATAGAGAAACGTAATATAACCAGTTCTATGGGACTATTTTTAAAGGAACAAAATCTGTCTTCTAATCATTTTTAATTAGTATATACAGAAGGTTCTAAACCTCCGACCCAAAAGCAAATTAGATGAATAAAAAATTCTGTTCTGATGGGCTTAAGCATTCTAAAAAACCCAACTCTTTCAGAACATCAAGGAAGACTTGACTTTAAGAAGAAAAATTACTTGTGTGTAGATATAGCATCACTTAGTTACCTCCCTAGATCAGCTTCAGGTGATCCTATCCAGAACAAGTCTTCTTTTAGTGACTATAATGCAAATGTGTTTCACAATCAGTCCTACTAATCTCTGTCAAGGTATCTTTAGCCTTCCTTCATACTCTAAGTCACACCAATATATATTAAATATGTATGCTACATACAATTAATTCAGACTACTGTAGACTAGCAATGAGTCACACAGAAGCAGAACTCTGAACATAGATGAAGTTTGTAAGTGGAGCCAACACGACCTAGGTCCCATTCTCCCATGGCCTTGGTGAAACTGCCAACACACCGCTGCAAGACCACGCATGAGAAATTCACTTGTGGAGGCCTCCTCCATTTTCCATTTTGTCTTGCAGTAACAGAATGCAGCTAGTCATGCAGCTTTAAGGTATACTTTCTGTAAAAGGTATTACTGTGATGTAGGAAGGAAAAGGGAACATCCCACACTACACCACAAGGTATCGATGTAATTTTGACACCTTTTAGTATGGGTTCACAAATTCATTTCTCTCTTACGAACTCTTGCATTAACAGAATTAGAAAACCACAGAATGTTAGGGGTTGGAAGGAACATTGAGAGATCACCTAGTCCAACCCCCCCTGCCAGAGCAGGATCACCTACAACAGGTCACACAGGTACACACCCAGGGAGATTACGAGTGTCTCCATTCAAACAAGTTCCTGAGAAAAAGAGCTGCTCCAGATGATCTTTTTGTTCAAGAAAACAAATCTTCTCTTCATATAAATCTGGCTTGACATTAAGCTTGGCTGTAAGCCATTTTGTGAAATAGTTGCATGAAAGTATTGGACCTGTGTCTATCAGTGTACAGTAAGAATTCTAGTGAGATACTGATGCTGCCTTAGTTGAAGTGTTTTACATACTTGAATAATGAAACTTGCATCCGTTTTCTTTTTCAGAATAAATTAGGGTTTCCACTGAGAAAGTGGCTTCCTCCAGCCTTCCACTGTTACATAATACACAAAAGATAAACTGTCTTTCACAGTCTATGCATATAAAAATATAAATTAACTCATTTTCAACCTGCACACACTTGAAAACAAGTAATGAGATTCCACCTCTTCCTTTACAATGTTATCTATATTTAATTCTTTAAACTGTGTCATAGTATGAAGCGTCTTAGGATCTAAAAAGAAAAAGAGCAGCGACTGCTCTCATTTTAAAATGCATTTCATTCCTCATGAAGCTATAAATACAGGTCAACCTAGATCAGAGGAAAGGTACAAAACAGTAGTGTGCTGCTTCTTTCAGCACTAAGAAGGATTAAATAATATTCAGCACACAAATACATGCATGACTACCATCTTTAAAGTATCTGTTTAGTGAATGTGGTAATTCAAGATTTTTTTTCATCTTATCTTCAAAAGGTAATTCCTTTCCATTACCAGATCTCTGAAGCACTCCAAACAACAGCTACATCAAAAACATTAAAGCTGCAATACAATGCCTTAATTTTTAGTGATATTTCAGCTGTGGCACAAAGGATTTGGACTTATGAAAACAAAAATTAATTTAAAATATGCTGGAGTATAAAAAAAATCCAAAACAATTCACCTGCACTTCATACCTTTTTGAGTAAGGGAGGGAAGAAAAAACCCTTAATTTTATTAAAACAGTCAAGTCTGCTTAAAGATTACAACAGTTATGAAGAAACCAGAGACATTTTAAAAAGCCATGGCTTCAGCATTTGGGTTTAGGATGTTTTTTATATTACTTTGTTTGTTTTGGGGTGTCTTATTCAGCTTTAGGAGAACAATGGAGCAAACTTATGGTAACCATCCTACCCCTCCTCCTTCCTGAAAAAGGATATAAACCCTCCCAAAAATCTAATAAAATTTGACAAATTCTTAAGTCTTATTTTAAGAAATAATTACTTAGGAAGCTGTGACCATTTTCAGATACTTGGGTTTAATACACCGAAAAACAAGCTGTCCTACAAGCCAATTTTTGACAAGCCCATCAAGTGTACCACAATTTTATTGTTCACACAATGGCATCCTCTCTACTATTTTTGATCTTTCCCTTCTCAAAGGGATCACTGGTTATTCCAGCTAACGAGCACTGCTGAAATTTCAACACATAACAATTTTATTTCTGCAGTTTAATACTATGAAGTTAGACGGCAATCGGTAGGACCTTTCACACAAGAGGCTCCACAGCATTATCTCTGTACATCGAATGAAGAAAACTACTCAATCAAAAACTTCCTTTTAATGACTGAATATTTCATACTGCACTCATTTTTAAAATAAGACTTAAAATGCAGGATTTCATAATTTCAAATTTTAGGCAGTACTGCTAAGGGATTTTAAACACCAATACTTCTTGCAACAGTTCAGGTCTCCACATTCAGCAGCTTGGTTGGGAAATGCACATTCACAAGAGAGACATAATTTGCCTCTGTACCTCCTGCAGTGTCAGGAATAACTACCCAACAACAGGTACAGTGACAGTGAATGCCTTTGGTTGGAAATGACATTTATTATCACCGAATCCAACCATCAACACAACTCTACTAAGCCCACCACTAAACCCATGTTTCTAAACGCCATATCATCAGGACTTTTAAATGTGTCCAGGGGTGGCAATTCAGCCACCTTCCTAGGCAACCTATTCTAACGTCTGATGATCCTTCCAATAAAGGTTCTCCTCATGTCTAATGTAAACTTCCCCTGGCACAGCTTGAGGCTATCTTCTCTAGTTCTATCACTTGCTTGTGAGAAGACACCAACACCCGCCTCCCTACAACCTCGTTTCAGGTAGTTTTAGAGAGCAATATGGTGTGTGTCCCCTCCACCTCCTCCAGTTCAGACTAAATAGCCCAAGTTCCCTCAGCCTCTCCCTCTGACAAGGCTTGTTCTCCAGACTCTTCACTAACCCTGCTGCCCTTCTTTCAACTTGCTCCAATATCTCAATAACTTTTTTGCATTGAGGTGGCCAAAACCAAACACAGTACTCAAGGTATGGCCTCACCAGTGATGAGTAAGGGGAACAAACCAGTGCTGAGAAAGGGGGACAATCACTTCCCTGCTCCTGCTGGCTATACTGTTTATATGTAAGAATACAACAGCAAGATTGAAATTCGTTCTATGAAGTGCAACACTGAAACACAGTCAAATTAAACTAGAATTATGAATATATTTTTCACACTTTAGAGTTGGGCTGTCCTACTGTCTGGAGATATTCTGAACTATAGGAGGCATTAGGGTCAGGAAAAAACATTAACAATCACAGTATCACAGTAATGATAAGGTTGGAAAAGACCAGAAAGGCAGCAAGACGTGCTTTGTCCTACCAATCTGCCCGCAACAGAAACAAAAGGCTTCACCAGCAGGCCTAGCTGAACACAAGTAGACGTGCCACCATTAAGTTGTTCTAGATACTTTTAACAAGAGTACTTCTTGAACTGAACTGATTTGGAAGCAGTGTTAGCTTGGCTTGCAAGAAGCTAATAAAACTGCATTCCAAATTCCTAGTAATGTTTGTAAAGATCTGCGTAATGTTAAATGGCATGAAAATGCCAACATTTTATTAGGCAGCTTTTCTGTGCCTGTCCAAGAGCTATCAGTAGAAACTTCTAAGGACAAGCATGCTTTTTTCATTTGTCAGTCTGGAGGACCCTGGCAGAATATAAGTAGGGGCTTCTTCCTTATTTTTATTTTTAAAATGAACTTTATTAAATGTTGAACGTATCAGGGAAATAAGCAGCAAGATTTGTCCTTTGACTTTTTTAGATAGTCCTTTTAAAATAAAGAGGTAGCAATAAAAATTAAATCAATACTTTTCTTAAATGTCAGTGGTGACACTGAAGCAGAAACACAGCTTTAATCATTAAAAGAAATGTCACTTTTCTCAAATGACCACAAAGAACTACGCACTGAGTGTTTCAAACCTCAAAAGCAGGGAGGAAGGAACATTCTAACAGCTGTAAAGTTTCATCTTTATCATTAAGTCAGTCTTTTTTCCCATTTGGAACATTAAGTATAGAACAGAGTAAAACCTTCTTACATACTAAACAAAACATTAAACTCAGTGATATATTTTGTCTCTCAGCTGCTACCACTGTAGAAGCAATGAGGATCAAACAAGCAAAGACTGCCCTGAAAGTATGAGAGAAACAGAAAAAAGAACCAGAAACAGAACCCTAACATTATGCCAACCTTCTTTTTGTTGCTTTATACTTTAATGAATCAGTGTGCCCATCTATAATCTAATGCTGACATTACTGTAGCACTATGAAGCACAGTTTTTGTAAAATGTGAAGGCCTCATACAAAGAGGTACTACATACTACAAAATTAGTGGCACATTTAGTTTCAATTAAGTAAGGAGTTATGCCACAGAAAGGACAATAAAAAACCCCAACATTCTAAAATTATAGTAGCGTATGAAGAAGCAGATAATAAAAAAAAATTCTCTCCTGAAAAAAAAAAGTATTAGCTTCTTGAGTCTCTTCCTGTGATAAAATATATTTGTTTTGTATCTGACAGATAAAAAACACAAAACTACGTTTTGAAGAGAAGTGTTTGTTAACTCACAAGAGAGACATCTTATTTGTCAAACAATATAGCAAAGGCAGAAGAGCTGCAAGTATGTGAGTACTATTGTAAGTAGTTGCAAAGCAGCATTTTATTAAAGGACAAAAATCCACGTAAGAAGCTGCACTACACAAAAGTGTAGAAGTGACACTACACAAAAATAATAAGCATACTATGGTACTTAGACTTCTCCATTTTGAGTAATGCAAGACGTTAATATGCATCCAGTGAACTCATTAATTTTTTAATACTACAAACACACAAAAATCTTGGGAAGAACCACTGCAAATTGCCAAATTAATAGTTTTTAGGAGCTTCACAATGCAATTGGTTATTCATAGAACATAACCATTAGGCACACCACAGCATTTAACTTTTTTTAAAAAAAAAACTAACAAAACAACAGAAGACATAGTTGCAAAAGCTATTTTCCTACAGCATGTGAGAAGTCAAAGTGAGTTCTTGATTTACCTTCTATAACTGCTGCTATAGCCTTTACCTCGTGGTGAAGGGCCATGTACGAATCTACATGTGTTCCCATAGAGGCAGTTGCCAGTCTTCAGCCAGTTACGGCACTGTGTCTAAGAGACAGACATTACTGGGTGAATTTCACACTCATTTCTGGAAATACCATTGGTGTGAGTGTGGCAGAACAAACAAATGACTCCACATTAACTCCCATTTATCTCTAATTTCTGTCCACAGTAATAAAACTAATGAAAAAAAAATTAATCAACAACGAGCATCAGATCTGGCAGAGAAAAATTTAGGCTGGTGGAATTACTATTAATAACGTACAGTAATATTGCTCCTCTCCAGAAGCTGGGACAATACATGTTATTTGAAAATTCTACTATTAGTATGTTGAACATCCATGCGTTAAGGAGTTCTTTTCACCTTTACTAATATCAGTGATATTAAGACTGACTATTTGGTACTTGCAAGCTATTCTTTCCCACCACCTAAAGCCTGGAAAAGAAGATGCTGGGGTGGGGAGGAAAATAAAAACGCTTTTACAACTCACCTCTGCAGTACTTCCAGTGCTGGGTCCAAGCCTTTCAAATACACTGGGTCTTCGGGATGTGCTATCAGATATGGTCTTGGTATTTTCCACTGTGACCTTCCTTCTAATTTTTGACATTTTGTACTACTTCAACCAAAAAAAAAAGCAAAACTGTAAAATCCTTCAGTTTGGGGCTATTGACACTGAACTCACATGAATAAAATAGTATGATAAATGTTGCTGCAGAGGTGATGAAGAAAGAAAAAGAAGTCATAAATGAGTGAAATGTATGTAATAACAAGGAATGCTTCTGATTTGAACTAGTCAGCTGAACACCAGTTATTATAATTTTTCATTTTATTTTATGATCTGCTTTGGAGTCTTCAGCTTCCCTTTGGGAAAAAATCATATGACATGTCATTATTCATTGGGGTAGCAAACACCACACAGAACAGATGCTTTCCTTTGTCATGTATTTTTTATGCATGAACAAGTGATTTCAAGTGAAAAAACCTTTTAACGTCACTTCAACCCCTCAGAAACAGACTATGACCACTAGAAAAGTTCCCCATTTTTAGAAACAAATCTCCAAAAATTAGAGTTCCATTTCCCACCTCAAACCTCTTGCCCCTTGTTGTGTGTGGCAACCTACTGAAAAACTCCTTGGTATCATCCACAGCCTGTATCTGTTACTGGTTTCTATTCCTCAACTAATAGGAGCTACCTGAGTTTAAAAATAAGTAATCCCCCCTCCAACAGTGATACACTTCTTAAGCTTTTCATTAGGAAAAATAGATTTTAAAGCAAATAAAGAATAAGTTTGATAAATAAGTCACAATTTTCTTACCTGATAAAGGAGTAATTGAATACAGACAGTAACTCACAGTAAAAACAAATAAAACAATATTTAGCACTAGAGATAGGTTTAGAAAAAAGAGCAAAAACAGGATCCCAAAATTATTGCTCACTCTTTAAATGCTACTTGACCAACACAGAAATAAAATCAAGTTGAAAAACCTGTCAGTTGCTGGACAGCTTACGTGCAGCTCACAAAGTGCTAGCTTTCTAGAGCTCGTTAGTCACCAAACAGTAATCTACAACCCTTCTGCTGTCTCTTCTAGTCCTATCAACACCTCACTGTATTTAGAACGTACACACTTAAGCTAATTTCTCACTCACAAGCAGTCTACAAATGACAAAAATCTCAACCATCTAAACCATACAAATTTCAATGAACACCCAACAGACTGGGTTAATATGAATTTAGCAATACGTCCCCATAGCATTCAGACTGTAAGGCTCCATATTACTGTGGGGGGCAACACTAAATTTATACCGTATAAATGTAGACAAATGTACATAAAACATAATACTGCTGTATCTTATATTTTACTCTTGATACCTTGATAATATTTGGTTTTCTCTCTTGTATCTTGGTGAACCCTAATCCAAATCCTATGGCTAGTTCAACTACAAGCTCTCCCTAGAAGTCTGACACCTGTGCACTTCCTACAATAGAATCTCTGTGCTGAAAGCTAAAGCTCTTTAGCTCCTTTATAAACAACACAAGAAAGAAAGTTTACGCTATGTATTTGAGAGATTTCTCAGCTTCGCTCAAGTGAGCACTTCTCCAAGCCCTTGATTATCTGAAGAATTTGATCTCCTAAGTAAGGTTCAGATAATCAAAACATTAAGCAAGATGCTCAGAGAGGGTAAAAGTTAACCGTATTGTGTTATACCAGACATTAAAAACAATGGTTAACATCAATTAGTGGAAGCAGACAGTGAAACAGAAGGATTTGCCAGTAGTAGGAAATTATTTGGGTTAGTAAAAACTGTGGAGAGTGGAGATTTCCAGAAAGATCTAAATGAGTTAGAAAACTGAGTAATACAACAGCAAATGAAATGCAAATAAATAAAACGTAATGCACACGAGGAGAAATGATTTTATCTAAATACTCAGTGAGTTCAAATTAGTCCTGTCTTCTGAGAAAAATAATTAGGAGTCATTGTGGACAGCTCAATGTGCAGCAATAGTTATAAAGTCTGCCAGGATAAACCATTAAAGTTAGAAAGCAAAACAATATCACATCTCACCTATCTGAGCACCCTTCCATTTCAGGATGGTTTTCCCCTGTATTTCAGCAAAAACCCCACTGAATTTGTAAGGTTTCATGCAGCTACATCCATTAAAAGTATACGAAAAAAATCGACTGGCATGTGCAAAACCATTTTTAACAAGACAATTCTACAGCAAATACTGAATTTGCTTGAAATATTTGAACAGTCACATCTGAAATGAAAAGGGTTAGAAGAACGGTACTGGCATAAGGGAGAGGATTCAACATACGAAGGACAGATAAATGAGTGCATCTAATACATAAGTACAGTACACGCTGACATGATAGTACCATACAAATACAAAAAAAAAGTTTAAATTTATTTTGCCTCCTAATTTGAATGTCCTTTTGTTTTTCATAGAAATGAAGGCAAAACATTTCTTTTTAAACGTTACTTTTTACCTAGCAAATAGCACCTCTTGGAATTAACTTCCTATAAAGTTATGATGATGACGACTGGACTTAAAAGAATACTTATAAACATGGAGAAGATGAAGAAGGAAACATCATCATAACTGAACAGATCATTTCATTACAACTACCTTCTTCCTATATTTTGGCCAATAATTTCCTATGAGGAAATTTCTAAGAAGACACCATCCAACGCCAAATCTTCTATAGCTTATAAACACCTCTATTTTAAGCAAAACAAAAACTTGAATGAAATGAAAAACAAGAGTATTTCAGGTAGCATTCAGTAATTCTACCCTTACACTCTGGCCTACAGCCCCTAGTTCACAACTAAGAACAAAGACTTTATTAACAGAAGAAGTATTTAATGAGAAATTATTCCACGCAAACAAAACCAGCATGCTGTGTCTGCAGAGCATGTTACTTTCTGTAGGCATGTATCTGTCACATGAGGGTCTCACTGACTTAACCAGAACTGTATGGAATTTCACTGTTAAGTCAATATAGCTGTTAGACATGCTGCAGGATTAGAGTCCAGAGGCAAACTGAGGAATTTTCACTGTGACAAATACTATATTTGAGAGACTGTACAAGAAAACAGTCATTCCCACTTCCCTTCTTTAAACACCAAGCAAGTTGGAAAATAAGAGACTAGTAAAAGAAAGCTGCATTTGAAACCTCAGCTGCATAATGGCAGTTTTGTATTACTGACAAGCTTCTGTACTCACAAGCACTGTGAGGAGGGAAAAAGTTTAATTTCTAAATCTTTCAGGCTGCACATTGATGGATAAAGAAGAACAATTTAAATGAAACATCCCATAAAAATCCCCGTAACTTGCTCAATTCTCTCTCATTTTCACCTTACATTGCTTCACACTTGATGACCACAGTCCTGCAATCAAAACCCACACTGATGGCCAGTGCAATGCTTTTCCTTTCCATCAAACACCCATGTCTCTGAACTACCATCTCACTATCAAACACTTACGTGGCATGGACAGCACTATCAGAATGGACGAAGTCCAGAGTATTCAGATTTCAACACTTCCAATAATTACTACCATTATTTATTTGACTTTGTTGAAGTTTTAAAGTAGAAAATAGAATACTTCTTGAATCTACTTAGGACCACTGAAGTGTCTGCAACTTCTGAAACAGCTTCCTACCACTAAGTGAAATTAACTTCATACTCCTAAAATAAATCCTATAGCTAAAGTTTTAACTGCAAAATACCACTTTTCCATACATAAAATCCATACGGATCTTTAGTAAACAATTTATAAACATTTTAACACTATGATAACTTACTTGCAGATGTATCTATGATATTCTTTAAATGACGTAACTTCTCCAGGATGAGAGATAGTCTGTTCATTGCATTAATAACACTACAATTCGATGCAAAAAAAAATCTCAAAGCTACTTCATTAATAAATCTAAAACGTGGACAGTGTTGTGAGGAGTACACCCAGCAGACACTAACCAAAAAAATGAAATCAGGCAAGATATGATTGGGACAATGAATATTCCATATTTCTGTCATCAGCACTCTTTACATTTTGGTATCAAACAGGCTTAACTTTTTCCTTCAACAGAATGCAGTATTACATAAGCCACAATGATACAGAGAAACACATCTGAAACAACTTTTCTGCCAGAAACACCTAAATCAGCCCTCTGCAAAAATCCTACTTCTACAGAAAAACTGGAAACTAAGATGTAACAGAACAAAAGCCAAGTTCACAAGAAACTATAAGGAGATAAAATCTCTTAAGTCATCCATGACATTACTAGTAAGCACGTCAACATCAGCGCACATCATACGCAGGCTGAAAAATGGTCACTTGAGAAAATCCTACCTGTGAAGCAATACATAATATGCCATTTAAAATAACAAGCAAAATTTTAATTTTCATATCTTAAGGAAACAGACATTATAACACTCAACACTAAGTACCTGTTGACAAACAAGTAACAGCCTGGAACAAGGAAGATGTGCCTCCCTGTTTCCCAAATCAAGGGCTTTTACCTGAAAAGGCTTTAATGCAGATTACAAAGTTAATGTTTCATGTCACAATACTAATAAAAAGGTGGTATCTGAAGGAGCTCCACAGGTTTACTACCTAAAAACAATGCTAAAAACAGTAAAACGCATTGGTAGCTCCTTCCTCCCCAAAACAGTCAAATACTGGTTGCACATTTATGTGACATCAGTCTAGCACACTCTGCCTTACACAAAGAAGCCTGTTTGACAGAAAACTAGAAATTATTGCAAGTTAACAACTCTGTGCTGTTAATTCATCACCATACTAACTTGAACCTACCCCTCTAATTTATCTGGTAGTAGTGACAAGCAACTACTAATTATGTTTTCACAGGTATAAAACCATGGTTAGCTTTCTACATGGAAATGAGTAAATAAAAACATCAAGCCCTAGTATCAGAAAAGACAGTGTTCTGTATCTTGTCTAACAAAGTCCTCACACTCAAAGATGATTCATTAGACTAAGGGACAGTCTATGCAGACTGGCACTGACAAACCAAAGTACACTCAGTCTTCATATCAAGTTTGTTGGATGCACATTCTCTCCAATCTGTAAACTGGAGAACCACATTAGCATGTTGTCACACTCAAGCAAACATGCTGAGAAGCTGGGTGCATCATCTCTGGCACAGCCTCATACAGCCACACTTCTACAGTTTTCAGATACACGCAGTTCAGGGGCCGAATCTGTCCAGTCCTATCTGCACAGAGGTGTTTCACCACAAGAGCAAGATTTCTTAATATACTGGTTGCTAACCCACTGTCACACTCTGCTCTTCAGTCTCCCAGCACGCAGACAAAATACCAATAGAGAAGTCAAAGGTGAGAGCCTAAGAACACCCCTAACACCAACCCAACGCGCCCAGCCTACACAAGTCCTGGAAGGGATATGGGCTAGCTGTAGCGGCTATCTAAAGAAATGGCGATGAGCAGTGAATTACAGGAGCGAAATCAGGGGTTTCTCCAAAAGCATTAAGCAGAAACCGCTTTACTGCCAGAAAGCGGGCAAAGAGCCCCACTGAAGTGGAAACAAACTAACGAAGACAAGAAGATCCACCTGCCTTGGTGGCCAGCTCCAGCAAGGGGAGAAGGAACTGCGCCCCGAGCAAGCAGCCAAGCACAGGCCCCCGCCCACCCCGGGGAGCCTTCAGGGCCGCACACAGGGCCGGGCCGCTGGCGGGAACCAGGCCCGTCCTTAGATCCTGGACTGAGCCGAAACAGGCGCAGCCATCTCCCCCGCCCCCTCCCGGCCCTCCCGGGCCGTACCGCCGCACTCACCTGCTCCTTCCGCTGCCGCGCCGCCCCCCGCCGCCTCCTCCGCCGCCGCCCGGGGCGGAGAGGATGGGAGGGGGCGAGCGGGGAGTCCGTCCTCCCGGGCCTGCGCACCGAGCGACACGGAGAGGAAGACGCGGAGCGAGTCCCGCTCACGCAGCCCGGCCCCGCACGCCGGGGCCGCCGCGCTACCGCCGCCACCGCCGCGCACGCCTCTTCCCGGCGGCACTCGCGCCGCCAGCCGCGCCGCGCCGCGCCGGTGATGACGTTGGGGGGGGGGAAGTGAGGGGAGGTGAAAGGAAGCGGTGCGCAATCGGGCGGAAGTGAGGGCGCCGCCATGTTGGGAAAGGGCGGGAGAAGCGCGGGGCTGCGCGTGGTCGTTACAGCGCACGGGAGCGCTCAGGGCGTTTGCTCAGACAGTAGTGGGTTCGCTAGTACCGTTTGTGACCCTGGGCCAAGGATCAGGATTGTGGGGATCATAAATAGTGTGGCTGAGGGGAGAAAAAATGCCACTGAATGGTTTGGGTCTGAGACAAGTTGTTACTTGGCATAGTAATGGATTGTCCAGGCTTGTAGTGGAGTTCTCTTCATGGAGGTACCTGAGGGATGTGGTTTAGTTGAGTACTTGGTCAGCGCTGGGTTAATGATGAGACTCGATGACTGTGAAGAACCTAGGGATTCTGTCATTCTAGTCCAACCCCTATGCAATGAAAATGCATCTTTGCACCAGGTTGCCCAGACCTTCATCAAGCCTGACCTTGAATATTTCCAGGGATGGGGCATCTACTACCTCTGTGGACAACCTGTTCTGTGTTTTTGCTCGCCCTCATCATAAAAAAATACTTAAGTCCAATTTAAACCTCCCCACTTCTGGTTTAGAGCCATGGCTGCTTGTCCTGCCACTACAGGTCTTGGCATAAACTCTTCAAGCCTGTGTTGTGCTGGACAAAGGCTTGGCCACAGAATAAATAGTTAATTGTGGTAGAGGAGCCTGTGGGCAGCTCCCACTTTGTATTAGTAATTTGTCCACCTATGTGTTACTGCCTTTGAACCAGCAATGTGCTCAGGAGGCCAAGCAGCATCCTGGCTTTTATCAGAAACAGGCTAGCAGGAATGGGGAAGTGATTGTGCCCCTGTACTCAGCACTGGTAAGGCCACACTTAGGTAGGGTGTTCAGTTTTGGGGCCGTCTATACAAGAAAGCCATTGTGGTGCTGGAGCAGGTCCAAACAAGGGCAACAGGGTTGGTGAAAAGTCTAGAGAACAAGCCTTATGAGGAGTGGCTGAGGGAGCTGGGGCTGTTTAGTTTGAAGAGAAGGAGGTACTGTCTACCACTACCTGAAAAGAGGTGGTGGAGAGATGGGTGTCAGTTACTTCTCCCAAATGACAAGTCCTCCCAGTAGGACTGGAGGAAACTGCCTTGAGTAGCGCCACAGGAAGTTTAGGATAGACATTAACAAAACCTTCTTTATCCACCTGCCCAAGATGATGATTGAGTTGCTGCCCTGGATGCATTTAAAATTCATTAAGTATGGAGCTTAGGAATGTGGTTTAGTGGTGGGCTTGGTAGAAGGGTTGATGATTGGACTGGCTGATCTTAAAGGTCTTTCCAGCTAAATGGATGTATGTTTGTATGCAACACGAAGCAAGAAGTCCTCAGGTGAACATCCTTTCTATTTGACAGCAGAAATTATGAATAAGGTTGTTTTCTTGAAAGGAAAGCTCAAATAACTGAAATGAGGGAATCTCTTTTGTGGATGGGGTCTACCCAGCATGCTTCATGTCAATCTGAGACCTGTTTGATGCTGTGTCCCCTGGAGTTGCCATTGACTAGAATGACATACGATTATCTTATTTTCCTCTTACACTGTGCACTACATGTATGTATATTGCACTAAACTACTCTTGTAGGTGTACATACAACATGTTTTTAAAAAAGCATTCTAAAATCAATTTCAGGGGGTACAGTCATCCTTTTTTCCCCCCCCATATATAAAGAATTTTGATAAAGCAGAAAAATGTTTAATTATTATTTGAACTAAATACACTCATGCTCTAATGAATTATCTTCAACATCACAAATTTTGAAGAACATGTTTAGCTATTTCTTTGACAGCAGAAAGTGCTTCTAAGCAAGTTGGTTTAATTTCATGAGGAGGAAGCAAAAATCCATAAGTTCCTGTGTCCCGAAGCTCAATGGTAAAAGAATATTTGATGCCAAGATCATAAGCCCAGTCATCTGAACCTCCAGGAGCTAAATCTAGGTGAGGAAGGGAAAAATAAGTAAATTACCTGAAAGCAGAACTTCATTTTTCTATTTAAAATCTGTGGCTGACAAGAATATGCTGTCATGCCTATTGTAGAAAAGTTGTACTTACAGATAGTTTGTGCTCCTGCCCCGGGTCTGTAAATTTTCTTTGTTGTCCTTTTTATAGCTTTAGCTGCTTTCTTTGCCAGACTGTCCTGAAATTAAACAAAACATTATTAGCTTTGTAGTTGTGTGATAATATGTGTGCAGTTAGGATTTACTTGCATAGACTAATTATGGTTGAAAGAGACCTCCAAGATCATGTATTCCAACAGTCAACCTGTTACACTGTGCCCTGGAACTGACATTAGTTAAATACTGCCATAAACAGTCCTAGAAAATTCAGATAATGTGCTTAGAATTTTCGGCATATCTCCATGGTACAGATTACTTGTCTGGTGTAGCTAGACAGAATATATATAGATGGGACCTTGTCACCACATCAGCAGGAAACAGTCCTCAAACCCTTTGTTCCCACTTTTTTCATACGGTTCTCTTCTGCCACGGTATTTAAGTCACTGTTGAGTTATATAGTATTGATAAAACCAGCAGATAAATATTTTCATTGAAGGCATTCTGCTCTTAAGCCCCAGAGACAGCAGCAGTCCGGGAAAGTTTCTGTTGACTGGATAAGGGGAAACATAACCCCTATTTTTAAAAAAGGAACAAAAGATGGCCCAGGGAACTACAGGCAGGTCCATTTCACTTCTGTGCCTGGTAAGATTTTGGGAGGTGATAGGTGACAGCCAGCACAGCTTCATTAAGGGCTTATCATGTCTGACAAGCCTGGTGGCCTTCTTCAGTGGGGTTACAACATTGGCAGATAAGGGTAGAACAATTGATGTCATCTGCCTGGACTTGTGCAAGACACTTGACACTGTTCCACACAACATCCTTGACTGTAAAACAGAGAGACATGGATTTAACAGATGGACTGCTGAGTGGCTGAAGAATTAGCTTAAAGAGTTGTGTTCAATGGCTCAGTGTCCAAGTGCAGATTGGTTATGAGTGGTGTTCCTCAGGGGTCTGTTTTGGATCCGGTGTTGTTTAACACCTTTGGCAGTGACATGAACAGTGCACTGAGTGCACTCTCAGTGGGTTTACCAATGACACCAAGTTGTGTGGTGTGATCAACATGCTGGAGGGAAAGGAGGCCATCCAGAAAGACCTTGACAGACTTGAGAACTTGGCCTGTGCAAACTGTGTGAGGTTCAACAAGTCCAATTGCAGGGTCCTACATCTGAACTGGAATAATCCCAAGCATGAATATATGCTAGGTGGTGAGTGGATTGAGAGCAGTCCTGAGGAGGACTTGGCAATGTTGGTAGATGAGAAACTCAGCATGAGCTAGCAATGAATGAGTATAACTCAGAAGTCCAACTGTATCCTGGGCTGTTTATAAAGTTTCATCAGCAGGTCAAGGGTGTGCTTCTCCCACTTCATTCTGCTTTTGTGAGACCTCACTTTGAGTACTACATCTAGTTCTGGGGCCCCCAATGTAAGAAGAACATTGGAATGAGTCCAGAGGAAAGCCACAGGGATGATCAAAGGCTCTCCTGTGAGGTGCTTAGGCTGAGGGTGCTAGGGCTGTTCTGCCTGGAGAAGAGAAGGCCCCAGGGGGACCTTACAGCAGCCTTCCAGTACCTGAAGGGAGCCTGTGAAAAGCTGGAGAGTGACTGGACAAGGGGGAATGACTTTAAACTAGCAGAGGGCAGATTTAAATCAGATCTTAGGAAGAAATGCCTCCATATCAGGCGCTGGAGCAGGTTGCCCAGGATGTTGTGGATGTCCCCTCCTTGGAAGTGTTCAAATCCAGGTTGGATAGGGTTCTGGGCAACCTGGTCTAGTAGGAGGTATCCCTATCCATGGCAGGTAGGTTAGAGCTAGATGATTTCTGAGGTCCCTTCCAACCTAAACCATTCTGTGATTCTATGAAGAACTCTTCGATGCGCAGAACTAGTGCATCTCTTCCTGCTTTACAGGGAGAGCCACAAAGCTCGTCACTGTTTAGTCACAACTGCTTTTTGTTTTTTTCATTGCATTATATAAGCCATTTTGTTCCTGGAAATTAAACAGTAGCCAAGACAGCATGAGAATACGTGTTGTTTTGGGTTATTTTGTTCTGCTTTTACATCACTGGATTCTTTTTTTACTACTTCTGAACACACTAGTTACCCATGGAAATGCTGTATTGGACTGTCTGGGGTTTTGTCTAATGTGGTAGGATGCTGTCAGTGCTTCAGTTGTGTTCTTTTTACAGTCCTTTTATCTATACAGGATATTTTTTTTTAAATATTTTTTAAAAAAAGTCTTATTACAAGTGACATAGGAATTGCATGAGGTTGAAAAACAGTAAAAATGACAGTGCGTGCAAAGGTCAACCCTGTGTCTTTATAAACCCCATTAATCTCTGTGTATATGTCATGTAGCATAAGAAATGACCTGTCTGACTCAGACTCAGACCCAGACCTGCCTTCTTATATGGCAAACCCTAGAGCCTGCAATTTCTGGGCACCTTTACATGATTATACTCCTTTCTTACTGCCTGGCAGGAGCACTTGCTGTGAATAAAAGAATTTGTTGCCTCAGCACTTAGAACATAGGAAACATCCAAAGTGGGTTAGGAAGTGCAGGAGAGGGCATTTCTTGCTCTAGGGAATTTAATGGCTTTACATAAGTACTATATGACTAAGCTGTCCACCTACTCTTACTGTGTGATTACACTGTTAACAAATCCCATTTTTGCTTGAATATGCTCTCCAGATCCAGACAAGCCCAGAATGTTATGTTTGGTGGTAAAAGACAGTGCCTACTTTTTCTTTTAGAACTCAGTCTATCTTCTAGGAGAACTTTTACTATGTGATTTGGTGGCTTGAGGATATGGAAGTCTACATAAGCAGGATAGGTTTTCCATTCTGCTACTTGGAACATTTTAATAAGTACCCTAGCAAAAACCTTAATAAAAGAAGTAGGTGTTCACCAGAATGCCTCACTGCTGAGGTACGTGGAGGGCATTTTTCAAAGTTATACACCCAAGTCATTTCAGAATTTGTGCAAACTATACAACATAATCAGGAATTGTCATGAATATCTTTTCAAGATGTCCAAAAAACTGAGATTCAATATATATTATAAATATATATACTAATATATATTATAAATCTGGAATAAGTATTTTCATCTTTTCCATGTTTTTCTGAAGAAGCCTGATGATTTACATATTGCTAGATCAGCCAAGACTCGGAATTATAGAATCATTTGGATTGGAAAACACCCTTGAGATCGTCAAGTCCAGCCACTAATCCTACTCTGCCAACTTCACCACTAAACCATATCACTAAGCACCACATCTAGTTGACCTTTAAACGCATCCTGGGATGGTGACTCAAACACCCTCTTGGGCAGCTTCTTCAAGTTTTCAAGAACAGCAAGAGAAGTCTCATTTCCTAATTTTTGATTCTCACAGCGCTGTGCCTCCCTCGTTACAAATAAACAAACAGGGTAGCCAGCTCTGAAATAAATGTGAAACTTCAGGAGAAGGAAAGACTCACCAGTTCATCATGGTCTTTGCTTTTGTCCGTAGTGTATGAATACGGGAACAGCACCATCTGGGAGTAAGAGTGCATGGTTATGTAGGCTTTAATAATGTCTTTGTGATCTCTGATAAAGCGAGCCACTGCTTTGACCTCAGGCTCAGACTCTGGGTAGGGTCCACAGTATGTCTCATGACATTCATAGGCAGATGCTCCTTTCCCTGTAATAGAAAGGTTTGTAGTCTTACTCTTCACTTCTTCCTCTCTGTATTTGTGTTTATCTAATGTTCTGTGATGCTGTGAAATAAGAAATAATGACATTTGCCATGCGGTGGAAATATTCTCGTGCTTGTAGTAACCTGCACAAGCCTACAAGAATTTGTCACCTACAATGCTCTTAAGAAAAACTGAAGAAAAAATAATACTCAAAGACCAGATAAAATGTCTCACAGGAGATGATGGATATGCTTAATTTAAATTCATATTTACACACCTTTTAAACACACCCAGGGGTAGTGATTCAGCCACCTCCCTAGGCTGGCTGTTACAGTGACCCTTTAAATGAAGACGTTTCTCCTAGTGTCTAACTTAAGCTTCTCCTGGCACAACTTGAGGCCATTTCCTCTTGGCCTATTGCTTGTTACTTGGGAGAGGAGACTAACATTCACCTCTCTACAATAAACACTAGTCAAAATAAGGCTTTTAAGAATGACGAAAACTAGAGACTGGAACAAGTCATCAAGAAGGCAGCTAGGGTTACCATTTTTGCTCTCTTCAGAATAAGACCAAATACCTTTCTAGAAACAGACAGGATCTTTAGTGTTAAATGCCAACTGTTTGTATTTTAATGAATTTTGGTAAATTGCCCCTTTACTGCTCTCAGGAGTTTAAATGGACATTTTATCCTTAAATCTTACACAGGAGTAAAGTTTTATTCATCCCTGAGCATTGTGACACTTTAACAGATCTCCATCTTTCATGAATCTCTACTACCAGTTCGGTCTGCAAAGAAGCAGCCCTGTAGAAGCAATACAAGCTACTATTGCATGATACAGGAGAGAAGGAATCATCTTCAGGTGCCAGTGATACCTGGGAAAGATCTATAGCATGCCACAAAGTAGTGGGGAACGCATCTGGACCCCAAAACCACTGAAAAATTTGGGGCTGAAACGCCTGAAAGCTGTATAGGACATTAGTTACAGTACTAATATAGTCTGACATAGCTGTTCTGTAGACTACTTAAAAGCCATCAAGTTCTAAAGTGTTTGTGGTTAAGTAAACAAGATATAGGCTTGACAACAAACATTGAGAGCAAAGCAAGTTTTGGTCAGCTAGACACTGCTCAATGATCCATTCATACACTAACGGTGGACCATCTACTCAACTGGATGGTGCAACAGGCCCTGGGTAATGTGGCAAGGGTCACCTTCCCACCAACAGCCTGGATCAGGTGTGTCATGGTGTGATGCAAGGAGTAGGATCGAGGGTCCTGGTCCACCTCTCATCATCATGTTACTCCCTGGTGTGACATCTAAAGAGTCACAACAAGAAGTGGAAAGTCCCTCAAGCTGGGAAGTTGTTCACTGGTTCATGAGACACATGAAGTGAGTATGGGATAGACTAGGAAGGGAAATATGTCTTACCACACCACTGTGCATCAAAATTCCTATTCATGTCGGTACCAACACACTTGCTGTTACCGTGCGATGAGCGGCTTTTTCTCCACAGCCGATTCTGTGGACAGACACACACAGACCACGTTCAGGAGCAAAGCTGAGAAAAGAGATGTGCCATCTCATTGACTTGTTAAATGTGACTTTCCACTTTTGCCTCTACAGGGCATGTGCCAATGAAGAGGCTAAAGACCAAGAAAGTTTATAAAACAACTGATTGCCACTGAGGCTGGATGCTAGAAGGAAATGGTGGATAGGATAAGAAATGGTCATGTCTGCTCTGATTTCAATGGACTGTGAAAGGAGAGAAGAGTTTGGCCAGCCATGTGAGTTTAGGAGTCCAGTTCCAACCTTCCTTTGGGCATTGCTGACAGCATGTGGGAAGTTGGAAATTGTGCAGCTGTTGAGGGGTATGGCATAGTTACCCAAATGTGCGTCAAGCTGGTTGGAAGAGTAAATGAGTAAAAGAATAAAGAAGGTTTGGAGGTTTTTTTAAACTTGAGTGAAAAATCTGAAAATCAAGCATCTCAATGGCTTGGAATTTCCAACCAATAAAATAAAATCCTGGACAAAGATACCAGTTGTACCTTCATTTGTTTGAAACAAAATATACTTGGGGCGTTGGGCTACCTTGCAGGAGGATGGAGTGAGTTACTGGCTCTGCTCTCTGTGCTGCAGCACACTGTTTATAACCTTGCTGTTTAAAGCAGACACAGGCATTCCCTCATGTCGGGAAGAATTAAGATTCTAGGATGAGGTTTTGTTGTTTCCAAAAGCATTTCCAACAGCTCGAAAGACACATAAAGGAACTACTGGTCAAATGCCAATTAGTTGCTGTATTTGTTGTTTCAATAGGGCAGAGATGCAGAAATTCCAAGCTCAGATGGAGACTTTGGGGCATGCAGTTCCAGAATGGAAATGATGCCCCAAACACGCACACAGATAGTTCCTGTAACTAGCACAGCAGAATGTTGTACAGCGTGTTGAAAAATCTCTACGTACTGAGGGGTGGCTCCAGGTGTACTCATAGCCGTCCACATTAATCACAGGCATGACGTAGAAATCAAAGTGCTCCAGAAGTGTTGTCAGGATCTGATCTTTCTCACGCACATATATTGCCTAGAAAGCACAGGGGAACTTCACTGAAAGCGTTAGTAACAGTGGATTCCCTACCTTCCTGGAAAGGCACCTGATGGTGTTTGTCAGTTATCAGGACAGTCTGATGGATGAACAGCACAGCACAGACACTGCTACATGGCACAGCAGCTCCTTGGTTAGAAGTGCCAGGGAGAGGGTAGGAATTGAAGTCATGCAGTCAGCCAGATACGCTGCAGCCCTTTTGTGCTCATGGGTGGTCATGAGTTGAAGCTTATTAATAGGAAGGTTTGAGCTTTTGCTGCTTGTATAAACGATAGGAACCCTACCACCCAAAATACCACAGAGCAAGCCTCAAAACAAACAGGTGAAATGTCAGGTGTACATGACATTGTTAATTCTGGCTGCGTTGTGAGTTCCATGCACTTGCATACAAAAAGCCAGTAAGACCTACATTGGTGATTTTGCCTCACAGGCTCTTTTGAAGGCTTCAGTGATACCTAACCTGGTTGTTGGTCCCTGACACAGGGATACATTTGATCGTAGGTAGGTGGTTTCATTAGAATAGATAAAGTCTTTAATCATATTTCTTTTTTCTTCATGTCTTGCTCAGACCACCTTCTTTCATTTTAAACCCTTCCTAGTTTTCCTCAGGCAGTGATCTTTCTCTGGCAAGTGTCAATTTTTCTATAAACTTAACAACAAAATTAAACAAAGAGTTTAATTTTCAGAGTATAAAGAGTCTCTAAAATTTTCTAGAGAGCCCTAGTGACTTTAGTGTGTGTGTGCAGATGTGTGTTAATGTCATAATTTAAAATGTTACTTCGTGAAGCAATACAGAAATAAAATTTTAATGTCAAATATGTAAGTAGATCAAGAGAATGGACAACCTAAATGCTCAGCTTTTTACTTCTGAAAAATGCTGCAGGGGCATGTCACTGGCAAGTTGACAGCACAGCTGGTAATTATTTGGAGCAGCATGAAAAGGGCAAATGAATTTCTGTCCAAGGGAACCTTGAAGTCTGGAGTTTTCAGTGTGTCACGAGGTACATTCAGCTGTATCTGTCCCTCAATCCTACAGTCTCTTTTCAAATGTTATAGTCATTCAGGTTTTTATAGTTGTGACTGAGGACACAAATAAACACCTTCTTCTTATCATCATCATTATTATACAGTTCCATCATGGCCAAATCACGTTTCATGTTTCAAGAATTCATCTGTGTTTTTTGTCTGACTACAGTACTGGTGATTGTGAAGTTTCAGTCTCATCTGTTTGATTTTTACTGTAATCTTTTGTGAAAAAGTAGCAATAAATAATATCTCAGAACATTAGCTGAGCAAAGTGGGCAACCTTGTCTGGACCAGAAGGGCCTTTGGAGCCTTTCCCTGGTCCTCACTAAGAATTGGGTCAGTGGCTCAGCATCACGAGATGCCTTAAATTCCAGATGATCAAGGCAACATATGTTAAGATCTGTGTGCAAACCATTCTTTCTCTTTTGGCATACATTTGTTCACTATCCTGAGCAGTATTCAAGATATTAAAAATCAAATGTGACCACTGGTCTACAGCTGTGCATCAAGGCTGGTCGAGCTAAGCCCATACTGCAGTCTCATCCCATTAGCGATTTGCAGCTTTCCGTGAACTGGTGCTGTGCGTGTGGCTGCCAGTTGTTGGTCATATTCTGTAGGTCTGAAATGAGAGCCTCTAGCAGAGGTGGTACAAGGTGACCTGTAGGGCTGCCTTCTCTGCATGAGACAGATACAGAAAAAAAAGGAGGAGAACAAAGAGAAAATGAAAAGGCAGGAAGCAGAAGAGTAGTAGCAGCAGGCAGCAGCAAGTGACACATCACAGCGAGTGCTAAGTAGAGATTGCCAGTGTGCATGCTGTTGTGGAGCCTTGCCACTCCTGGAGCAGGCAAGCGTGCCGGCTACCTATTGCTCTAGCAAAGCACGTAGGGGAGAGCCAAGGGTTGTTGAACAGCTTGGAGCTCACCCTAAACTACTACAAGCAGTTGCCAGCTGGAGTAATATGGGCATGACCCACCATATGCTGCATGACCCAGAGCCAAGATCGTTCTTTGGATGCACGTGGCAGTGTAGACATAGCCCTAGCAGATTAGCATATACTGCTTTTTCTGGCATGCCTTCTCCATCCCTGACCATTCATAATTGTAAGTGTCTCTCTTGAATTTGCTGCATATATTTTGAAGTTCCTTTTGTACTTGAGAACACGTCTGAGCTCTTTTGCATTGAATCCATATCAGAGACTTCCTGTCTCTCTCACACAGACCCCTCTACGTGCACGGACACTCACTGCTGTGTGTGCAGCTTAGTCACAAGTCTCAGTTGTGAAAGTAAATAGACACTGTGGAGTTTACAGCACAATTAGACTGCAAAGGTAAATGGCACAGAGAAACTTTGCTTTGCTTTGAAAAAGGTAATCAGATGTGATTATCTACTCACGTGGCCTATGAACCAAAGGCAAAAAGCAGGAGAAATCCATTCCCTAGCGTGTATACCACAGTCAATCCATATGGCACTTTTGGAATTTTCCTGGGTTTTAGAAAGCTGACAAGAGAGAAATTGTATTAAAAAGTCACTTCTGTAGAGCGTACTACAGAGGTTAGCAGATGGAGAGAGGTCCTTCTCCCCCTCTACTCTCCCCTGGTGAGACCACACATATTGTGTCCAGTTCTGGGCTCCTCAGTTCAAGAGGGATGTGGAGCTGCTGGAGGGAGTCCAGTGTAGGGCAACGAGGATGATGAAGGAAGTGGAACACCTCCCTTATGAAGAGAGGCTGAGGGAACTGGATCTCTGTAGCTTGGAGAAGAGGAGACTGAAGGATGACCTCATTAATGTCTATAAATATTTGAAGGTTGGGTGTCAGGAGGATGGAGCCAGGCTCTTCTCAGTGTCATCTAGTGATAGGACGGGGGGCAATGGTTGTAAACTGGAACATAGGAGGTTCCACATCAATCTGAGAAGGACCTTCTTCCCAGTGAGGGTGACAGAGCACTGGAACAGGCTGCCCAGGATAGTTGTGGAGTCTCCTTCACTGGAGACATTTAAGACCTGCCTGGATGTGTTCCTGTGTGACTTGGTCTAGGTGATCCTGCTGTGTCAGGGAGACTGGACTAGATGATCTTTCGAGGTCCCTTCCAATCCCTAATGATTCTATGATTCTATGAAAAGATGAAGTGAAAAAGGTAAACAAGATGAAAGAAGAAGCATCTGTCTTGTTGGGAGAGTTTAGAATGATCCTGGGCCAGGATCCTGCTGTCGGTTATGTTGCATACAGCCATATTCACATGGCTTGCAGCAAGCTCCTAACATACACTCCCAAGACTACAGCAAGGCCTGATGCCATGTAGGTCTCCAGCGATGCAAGGCAGCAAACAAGACTGGCTTTGTAGTCAGCAGTGGAGGGTGTCCACCATACCAGTATTTCATGCCTTTGGATGGTGACCTAGATGTATTAAGTTCTTTGTGACCCAACAACGAACTTAATGTGTTTAAATGCCTTTGCAAAAGTCACGCACCTTAGTAGGAAAACTTAGGGAACTTTGGCAAAACACAAAAAGATGCGGATAAGTATAAATTTAAGAAAGTGTTCTGGCCAAATCCCACCACTTGCTTACATTTACACTTGGAAAGCTTTTGCAGTAAGTCACAGCTGTACCTTCAGAACATAAAGTGGTCGTTTTTCATATGATGCTCCAATATATATTTTCTGGAGAAGATCAGAGTGGACTCTCACTACTTCTTCCATCCATCGATATATCTGCAATGATTAAGTCAGTAAATACATTTTCTCCCTGTTATTTTCCTTCGTCTTGTGAATGGTCTAGACTTCAATTCATTCTTCCTCCCCTAATCCTCCTCCTCTAGCTTTTGGGAAAGAAAAACAAGCAATGCAGCCCACTTACCGTTTGCCTCACACCAATGTCTCTTAAAGCAAACAGTAAGATACAGTCAGAACACAGTCCAAGAATAACCCTGGGATTCCTCTTCAGTTCTGTTTGATTAAGTTATTATTCCTTTATTGTTTTAAATATTTATATGTTGCTTGGCAACTTCACTTCTGTATTAACTGCATTTGAATGTCAGTCTGAGGCAATAGAATGTATGAGAAGTTTTGTCTGGTGTTTCTTTCTCTGTGAAAGCATTACGGTAAGTAAACTCCGTGGTTGAACAGTACAGTGGTGATTATTTACCTGTTGATGGTTTCTTTCCCTGTCTCCATTCTCAGCCATGAGACAGGTTTCACCCCTTGAATCTACAAAGGACTACAACAAAAGTATCTTACTTCCTTCATCGAGTGGTAGTTTTCATAATATGATGATGAACTGCGTGGGTTAACGGTGTCATTGATAGTCTGTTTTTCGATGAGTGCTTGGACATCTTCCATTAAGACTCTAAGAAAGAAAGAACACAGCCTCCTGTTAAATGAATAAAAAACTATTTTACAGAAAGATTAACGGTAACAAATATAAAAATACATACTTGTATTGTATGGGCAGTTCTCTCAACTGAGCCTTTATGCTATTTGTGCTGGATGACCTGATGTAGAAATGAACTTCTCTGTCCTTCTGGATGTTTTCAACCACAACAGGCTGCCAGAGAATGACCTGCAAAGTTTTCAAAATCACTGGGTTTTGTTTTGGTTTTTTTACTGAGGGAATAAAGAAATATTCTTGCTAACATTTAGTAAACGTTTGAAAATAATCAAAGCATATGGTTTCAATTTAAAAGACCACTTGTAACAAGCACTTCAGTGTTCCTTGTGTTGTGTTACAGAATTCTGCTCCTTCTGGGAAGGAAATGTTTATAATGACTTCTGCACATAAATTCATAAATCAAGAACAAAGACAGGAACATAACCTTTTCGTAGATAGTATTTCTAGGATAATAGGTATGTTTAGCTGGTTATTATCTTACGTGTTTTCAAGTCTTCTGAGAGTTATTTTTCCCTGAGGGTATTTGGAGTATTAATGAAGATCAGACCAGTCTTTGTAGTTATTGCATGTGCTGATGACTTTGATGTGGGAGGCAATATGTGCCAGAAGGGCTTTGAATATAAGTCAAGTTGAAACAGCAATAGAGAGATTAGAAATGGGAGGCAAATGAGGAAATGAGAGTCTTCTTGGTAAAATTAAATCTTTTACAGTAATGAAATCAGAAGGCAACTCATTCGATAAAAGACTGAAACTTTAGAACTTATAATAGCAAAATATCTAGAAAAGGCAGTAAGCAGAAAATGAGACATGAATTGACAATGTGGAAAAGGTCAACACAATAATTCTTGGAGCATGTTTTAAGACACAGCATGGAATCATCAGACAGCAGGCTGTATTGTGTTCCTTTCCGGTACAGTTGCACCAGGAAGATTGTATTAAAGGTAGGGCTTATCTCACTCATTTCTCAGGGAGTATATGCCTCCAAACCCATGCAGAAAACCCCTCCGTGCTTTTAATGAAGACTTGGCAACAAGAAACGGTGAAATGTTTGGCCATTGGGTGTATTAGTGCAACTTGCTGACCAAATGGCTGAGCTAGTAGCCTTAGTGTAGCCATCTCAGACATTACAGGCAGGGTCGTGACAGCACTGCATGGCTCAGCACCGTTTGGGAAAACCATCCAAAAAGCAACTTAGCTCCTCAGCCCTGATTTTCCTGTTGCCCCACCTAGTCTGCTGTCTGTGCTGACTTACACCAGCTCAGATTTAGTTTCTTTTTGGTTCAGGCATTATTTCAACTGAGAGCAAGGAGAATCAAGGCACTCTGTATTTACACAGCTGAGGTAGCAAAATGGGTCCATTGATGGGAATCTTTGGTGATGTGTGTGATTATGGTCACTTTTCCCATCATCAGCAATGGCAAATGCTGCCCCAGGATCAGCTACAAAAGCAGCTGTTGTGGATGTTCTTGTGCCTGGCTCTTGTGATGACTGCTCTGTGTAATGTATGTGCTGTAGGAACGAAGTATTTCCTTTGGTTTAGGGTTTTGCTTTCCAACTTTTTCAGGGGTAGCACCTATAATTAGCTTGATAATTCTTCTTGTAGGATACCAATTTTCAGTTGCTGCTTTTTTGCTAGACTGCAATCTTTATAATTTGTTAGAAGGTGCTGCTTGAGTCCTCCCTCTCCTTCTCCCTGCCCCTCTTCCTTTCCCATTCCTGCTGCCTTTCTTTCTCCCATTCCTCTTCCTTTTTCTTCTTCCCTGTTTCTAGCCACAGAAACAAAATGACCAGTTTATAACCCCTGAAAGATGTTTTATTTACATATCTGCATCAGGGAATTGGTCGAAAATGCTGCACACTGCATTTCTTGGGGCTCCTGTGTGCAAGAAGTGAAGAATGACAGTGGTGAAGAAAAGATGGAGGAAGGAAGATTAATTTTGGTACAGGAAAAGGAGAGGGATATGGGACTTGACTTGTGGAGGTGAAAAAAAGCAAAGAAGTGTATCAAGGTTTGTGAGAACCGAAGGGAAGGATCTAAAGGTGCTAATAGGGACAGGAGAAGACAAGTAGGATTTGGGGGTTTATGTAAAATGAACAGGAGCCAAGAAAGACTGGGCATAGGCAACACTTAAAACTCAGTCATCTGAGACATATTCTCAGTCATCCTATAAATTATGTTGGTTGAGGGAACAGTTACACCTTTGTTGCTGAATGTTGTCTTCAAACAGTTTGAAGACAAATGCTTTTGAAGAGGAGGTGATGCCTCATATAATTAAATGCACTATAATGAAAGACAGATGGCATTTTAAAAAGTATTACTTAAGATAATTTTATCTTCTGAATTCTGCTTTAAGAAAAATACCACAAAAATCCACTCCTGACCTTAGAAGCTGTGCGAGTCATATAGATGAAGATTGTGCTGGGCTGAAGTGCTTTGTCAGTTTTGTGATGTCTTCATACACAAAGGCAGTTGCAGAGATCTGGGCTTTGATACAACGCACTGCTAAAATGTGATGAAGGATGGATCATAATATCCATCGTGTAGAACAGCAGGTAGGTCAGCAGGTGCAGATCAGCAGGTAGCAAAGCAATGAAAATGAAGCATTTTTTGAGTTGCTATAGTAGGACAAACAAATGAAAATGGACTAAATCTTTCTCAGGAGGTGGAAATGTATTCATGCACTTCAAGTTAGGCTTAGAGACCATAGACAGATATGTTTACCTCAGTGGTGTTGAGTAAATTCTGAAGGGCTTCCACCTGTCCATCAGTTTGTGGGAGAGCCCACAAAACTTCATCCCTAAAAAACAAGGCAATTTAGGTAAAGCAGATGTACTTGGAACTACTCCAGGTCACACAGAAGTAGAGACGCAAGCTTTCTCGTCTCCCCTGGCTTGGCTGCTGTCATCAGTTGAGTGGATCTGAGACAAAATTAACTAATTAATTTAGTTAATGTACTAATGGGCTGAAACAGAAAAAAAAAATCCCAACGAACAAGGAGGGTTCAAGACCACTTGTAAAAGTCACAGGCAAAACCAAAGACTAGCTCAAATTGGGGAAAAATGACAGAACATCAAATTTACATGATGCAAAAACCCCAACACAAAGCCCTAAATAGGCTGAGCTGCTACCTCCACCCACTCCAGATGAAGAAACCTCTAGCAATTATTTTCCTTGTGGGGTCATTATGCCCTTTCAGTCTGTGCCTATGTTCCTCAGCACCAACTGCTCTTTTAATGGCCTTTTCTTTGTTCCATGGGCCTCCAAGCCAGTCTTCCACTTCCAGCAAGCCAGTTCCTGGGGCCACGAATGAGGCAAAACTCTCCGTTTCAGCAAACGATGGATTGCAGGCAAAAGCCTCTCCTCTGCTGATCTGTGAGGTTCCAAATTTCACAGTTTCTCCATTGACCATGTTTGATGGGCACGATGTCTGTTGCGTCCAGTTCAGTGACATGTGCTCCTCACCAAACAGACTGATGCCAAGTGACTTGCTCCCCACAGGAAGCAGAGAACAGGAAACTCCAAACTAGTCATAGGAGAGCTGCAAATTCAGCCTGCAATTCCAAGCTGCTCATCACAAGTTGCCGTAGTAACTGCCCAATGCCCGGGGGTAAGCCACCCACCAAACTCAAACTACAACAGCTGTCATGAGCTCAATCAGCTGATTCCTGTTCCAGTCTCTGCATCTGCCAATCCATAAAAATCCATGAAACAGGTGGTGCAGAACTTTGGTAGCCAGTATGTTGGACTCTGAAATCACTGCTGGAAGCTAGTACCAGTGCAATAACAACCAGCTCCAGCTGATCTGGAAAGCAGCAGCACTGGTGGAAAAGTAGCCTAGCTCTGGATTACATCTCTCCTGTTTTTTCCTTGAGTGTCTCAGTCACTGTTGAGCAGAGATATGAACCTTCCCAGTCTGGCAAAAGTCAAACATGGTGCTTTATAGATTTGCAGAGCCTGGTACTATAGTGATTCCTACTGTAGCCCATTTTTCCTTATCATGTTTGTCCCTCTGCAGGTATGGTTTCAGTCAATCTATGCGTTTCAGTCAATCAAGTTGTGTCAGGGGAGGTTTAGATTGGATGTTAGAAGGAAATTCTTTACTGAGAGGGTGATTAGATACTGGCATGGATTACCCAGGGAGGTGGTGATGTCACCATCCCTGGAGGTGTTTAAGGAACGAGTGGATGCGGCTCTTAGGGATGTGGTCTAGCGGTCAGTCACTAGGAGAAAAGGTTGGACTCAATGACCCTGGAGGTCCTTTCCAGCCACGATGATTCTATGATTCTGTGATTCTGTGCCACTGCTTTTTGCCTCTTGGCCTAGTAACTTAGATTTTCCTTCTGTTTGAGAGCTGTGGTGCAGACATACTGTACATGAAGTGACACCTCCTAGCTACCCCACACCTGATCCCACCATCAGTGACAGAAGTGAAAATAACTTCCTAGAAAGAGAAGAATACCACTTTGCATTGTAAATCTAACTCTGATATTCAGTGCTCTGTAAGCCAGGTAGTTCAGAACTGCATTAAATAGATAATTAAAATAATTTGTTGCATGTGGAAGAGAATGTCAGACCCCTATTTCCATTTTCTGGGCTGGAGTGGTTCTCAGCCCTCTAATTGTGTAGCGCTGGTGGCAGTGCATAAACTAGGCAATGTGGAAGTCCCTGCCAGCTCTGTCTGCAAAGATGGTTCTGAACAGAGAGCAGGCAGGGCTCTCAAAGCTCGTGTTTTTGAGCTGCATAACATGAAAGTCAAAACTTATTGTTGTGACTGATTTCAAGCATCTGGCAACCAGGTGATTCACCTTTTCTATTTGCAGCCAGGCTCTGAGCAATCACTGTTGTTTCTCGTGCAGAACCTACAATGTGCCAGTGCTAATCTCGCCCCCACTGTCATTTGACAGAGCAGCAAAGAGCCATTGGGGATGGGCAGGGTTAGCAGTTCACCTGTTTCTTTAGGCAAGTGCACTCCAAAGCATGTGTTTGGGGCTATTTTAAAAGTGAATCCGTCTTCTTGTATCTGAGGAAGTCTTTTCACAAAGGAGACCAGAAAAGGGTGGTTGCATGTGGTTTTGTCTTGTTCCCCCAGCCTGAGAGTCTCGTAATGAGGAAGCTGGTTCATACCTGTACTGTACAATCTGTTGCACAAATATTTAATCAGATTGTTTTAAGTACTGGGCAGGTGGTACCTAGTAGCAGTTCCTCTGTAGCTCTCAGTGGTGGGACCTGAATACTGACAAGCTGATGCAAGTTCTGCTCCTGTTTTTGTAGTCATGTACATAGGGGAGTATTAACAGCTAGTGCTGCAGCTGTTTGACTTCTTAGTTCCTCTGCTTCGGTGTGGCATTATACCATCTTTCATCTGTCTTCTTCCCCTCTCCTGCTAGAAAACACCCAAACCAAAGCTCTAATTACTGGTTTATACCAACCTCAGAAACATCCCTCCATCCCCATCTACCTTGTCCTGCCTTCTGCCCCGGTACAGCTGAACATGCTCGCCTTGAAAACACCTTTTTTCTTTCACTTTCTGTCCTCATGCCCTGCTCCTGTGGTTGCTCTTTGAGTTTGTGCCTATGAGGATCCCACTCATTTCCCTCCTCCCACTTTCTGCCAGGGTTCTGCAGGACTCTATCACTGTTGCAAATATCTCTTTTTCTTCTCTATTTTTGAGTAAGTAGAAGTCCAGCTGCCATACACTTACTACAGTTGCTGTGACAGAGTAAGTGGGATACTTTATGGTTCATTTTGATTCTCTGTTAATAAAGAAACAAGCACGTTCATGGTCCAGTTAATCTTAGCTAGCTAGTTTAGATGTATGTGCTAAACTGGAGTGAATTACAACTTAAAACCACATATTTTTCTACCCTAGCTGTGCAGGAAGGTGAAGAGGGCTTGTTTACTTGCAGAACTATGTAGAAATCCTACACAGTGAAATCAGTCCCATCCAGGGCACTCCATCTCACAGATATAAATCAGTGACAGCTGTCTGTAGGCACCTCAGTCTCTTCATCCCTCCTCTCTGTTGCATTTCTCAATCACTTAGAAGGCTGTCAGCATCACATAGCACACAGGCACACAAAAACAAGGCATCAGCATAGATCTGTCTCCCCATCCTAGTAGTATGGATGTTCTTTCTGACTAACATCTCCAGAAGGAGAAGCCTCCCCGTGTTAGACTCATACTTTCCAGTGGAAGCTGCCATATGCACCTGTAAAGGTCAGCTATTCAGTGCTATATGTAAACATTAAATTAATGAACCTGCAAATAGCACGGAGCAATAATACTCCCCTGAATTCACCTGAACACCTAACTGTTCCCCTGCTGTAACCCTCACACCTCCATAGCAATCCATAATAAAACACGACTGCAAAGCAAACGGAGATGAAAGACCCTCTTTCAGGCAGGAACTCAGTGTTCACCTGTCACAGGTCTGCCCCTGGCATGGGGCACAGAGTCTCAGAAGGGCTGTGAGACATAATTCACTATTATTTTGTAGAACTTCCAGTACTAGGAGCAGGGTGTGTTCCATTGTGATTCCTGTAGGTTGTTCAGCTTGCTTAATATCACCACATGGGTGGGTTATCCTTTTGGTTCTACCTATTAAAAATTCAGATTTTTAAACCAGCTGCACATGTAGAAAAGAAAAGCACTTTGCCCATCTTCATCTCTGACGTACGTTTTCGTGTTTTAAGAAAGCATTTGGTTTCGGGCCATTCCTGAAATTTATTGATAGGTAACTCTAAAGCTGCCTCAGAACTATATACAAATACCAAATGGTTATTCAGAAATGATTTATGGGTGGAAGAAGAGTCATAAAAGCTGCTTTAGAAAGAAAACAGATTGTTAGCACTTTCTGAAATGGTTTCTCTTTCTACTTCAAGAAGTAATTCATTTAAGATCTTGTTTTAAGGCAAATGAAGCAAATTATTTTTTCCCATTAAGTTTCAGAGAACCCTTTATTGGCACTCAGGAGCACTGAATGAACAGAATTGATTTGCACTTAGACGGAAAAGAATAGTTTTAATATGATTAAAAACATAGGATTTATGGAGGCAAAGAAGACTTAGAATAATTTTATTTCCTCCACCATCTATATGTTAAATTGAACCGCGTATCCAATTACAAGAGCAATAAATAAATGTCAGCCTTTGCCAAATGTTTCCTTATACAACTTGGAGACTCTGTGCCTCAGTACTTTCACTCACATAATCAAAGCCCAGTTGCATCAGAGCTATTTACCTTGGAAAGGTGAAGACACACTTCTCTTGAATCCAGATATATAGGATCAAGAAGAGCAGGTAAAGCTTCATCTTCATGGCATCCACAACCAAATGCAGCTGGAAAGCTGAGGGTTCAGGACCCACAATATTGATTACAAAAATATTCACTTGAAGAGTGGTTAAAATTTAATAGAGTCTCTCACCTCAACCCCCAGCTCCTGGGGCCTAAGTCAATATGAGAGAGCTCCCTCAGAAGGTTCTGTTCATATTGATGTTGTCCATCTAAGAAAGGATGACGTATGTTTTGGACGTTTTCATATTGACTTGTCACTTTGTCGTCTCAGCTTTTGCATCGTTTCATTGCAGCTACAAACCACAGACATAAGAAAGAACATCAACCACAAAGTTTTTATGATCCTCTAGTATTTACAGAGATCCAGCAGGAGCAAGGAGTGGAACAGTGCATGTGTGATGGGCGCACTAGGAATCAAAGACCTGGATGTGAATGGGGGAACTACATTATCTGATGTTGTACAGGGGTTACAGCTATACAGCTGGATCAGAAGTGCCTGGGAGCAAGCTCTGGAGGTAAGTGTTGTAGTTTGACCCTGATGAGGTTTTAGCCTGGGGGAGAGGGGGTAAGGAAGTAGCTTCAAAGACAGAAGCTCCCACCAGCTCCAGTTATTCACCCACCTCTGGAAGTTTGAGCCAATCGGTGCCTCTGCAAATAAACTATATTGGGGAGGGAATCCACTGCCAAACAATTTCCTGCTTCTTGTTGGTGTTGAGCTCTTTGTTTTGGAAAGCCATGTGGTCACTGGGCTAAGCACACTGTTGGCAGCCATTTTTACATGGTGACAGAGGAGACAGGGGAAACCTCAGAGATCAGCAGAAGAGAAGAACCCCTGCAAAACTATGGTAGAGTGCATGGAGGAAGAGAGTGTCACCTGTAGCCCATGGAAGACTACACACCAGAGCAGAGGAGTGGCCCTGAGGACACGAAGCAAGGGGCTTCTCCTTAAATTTATCATTGGTAATGAGGAAGGAAAAGCTGGTCTGGAGTGCTCAGGTGCTGGCATGATGCACAGCCTGCAGAAACCCCCATGCTAGCTAGAGAAAGCTCATGGAGGAGATGTCTTCTGTGAGGGGAAGGATGCCATGTTGCTGCAGTGAAAAGAACTGCCAGGAATTTTTCCCCTGAGGGAAATAAAGTGACAGACCTTGACTCAGGCGTGTAAGAACCATGTGGTTTCTCTCGGCATGTTTTGGTGATGGGAAGTTTATGTTTTTTAAATTAAATGTGTTTTGTTTTTACCCAGATTGAGCCTGTCTCCTTTTTCCCATGACTCATGAGTGAGGCTTTCAGTTCATTTAGCACATTAACTAAATTAATTAGTTAATTTGTCCCAGACCTAGTCATTATGGCTGAGAGTGGCACTAAGGTTAGATAACCTGGACCAAATTGTATCCAGCAGCCTCCTCTGAAACAGCTCTGGGATGGTCCAGACCAGAGCCAGTTGTCCAGTCAATCAGGCAATCAGGGCTTTGGAGCTCAAATTCAGTCCTGACTCTTTTCTTTAGGATGGTAGACCTGCCCTAAGAAGGCAGACAGCGAAGTTTTAGATGGCTGAAGTCAGAAGAGGCGAGTTGTGCTTCCTGCAGAGTTCCCTGGGGTTAATGTCTGTGTGACCAAGACTAAAAATCCCCAAGGTGGAGGTGAGCACAAACTACACATAAGAAACAAAAAGCCAGGGTCATGGGCATCTAAACCACTGACACCTTACCTAGATTTTGTGGTTTCCATTTCATCTTTTCTTGATGTTTCTCCAACAAATAGGAAGTTAAGGTACAGAGGTCATTCCCAGCAAAGGCAATGAGCTGCCACAGGGGTTGATATTTAAACCAGATGCTCTTTCCTCTTGTAGGGCAAAGGAAGCTGCCAACAGGGGACAAAACACAGGAGACAAAACTTGGTCATCCAGGCACACTCTCATCCACAAATGTCTGATGCACAGGTTTGGTTTTTTTCCTTTAGACTTCGAGGAAGTAAGGTTGAATTTAGGAACTGTCGCAAGGGGAGATTTCAAGCATTTGAAAGCTTCCTTTCTTGCACACAAGTAGTTTTCTCTAATTAGGAAATTAATCAAAACTTATCCTTTCCAGCCACCCTTTTTGCTTTGGATGAACAAGCATTCCTTGGTGGAGAGTTTCTTGGTCGAAAATCCTGGGCAGATTCAAAGGTTTTGCTGTACTTGGATTAATTATTCATAGAATCATAGAATCATTAGGGATGGGAAGGGACCTCGAAAGATCATCCAGTCCAATCTGCCTGCAACAGCAGGATCACCCAGACCAAGTCACACAGGAACACATCCAGGCTGGCCTTGAACATGTCCAGTGAAGGAGACTCCACAACCCCCCTGGGCAGCCTGTTCCAGTGCTCTGTCACCCTCACTGTGAAGAAGTTCCTTCTCGGGTTGATGTGGAACCTCCTATGTTCCAGCTTACAACCATTGCCCCTCGTCCCATCACTACATGACACCGAGAACAGCCCAGTGCCATCCTCCCGATACCCACCCCTCACTTATTCCTTCTACACTGGATTAGACCATGGACAGTGCCAAACTGGTGTTTCATCAATGTTGGTTTTCATTAACTTTCAGAGTAGCTTTGGGACATCCACAGGCTTTTCTCTAAAAATTATCAGCTCCTAGTTTGCAGAGCAGATAAAAAGCAGTCTCTTGATTTTTTTGTTGAAGACTATGTGGCTGGGCATTAGGACTGGCAGTGTATAAAGCCTGGTGGTGCCATTGCTATATTGTTCTTTTAAGTACCATCACACTTGAAAGGCAGTTATAAAGAGAGATTTTCACTCAGCCTTGGATTGTCCTAAGGCCTTATCTATGCAGATATGACCCACGGGGAGCTGCACAGATAGCTCTGCCCTGAGTTGTCCATAAGCCATAGACCAAACAGAGCAGGGCTGCGTCATCAAAGAACCGACACCTGAGCTGAGCTTTGAAATCCCCCAACAAATAATATTCCTGAGTCTCAGCCCAACTACTATCCAGTTGCCTGCGAAAGTAAGATAAAAAGAAGCTGGAGGGTTTTAGTGTCAGTTTGAGCTGACAACCTTGTGTATGAGACAACAACAAGATCAGCAAAAGAGAAGGTAAAAGAAGAGCATACAGAAGTGAGCCTTACCCATGGATGAAGAAAGAAAGAAAAGGAAAAACTCCTTGTCAGAGATCAGCGTACCAGACAGTATAATCCATCAGGCATAGTCTTGCTGGGATAAAAACACTAAGACATGAGTTAGGAATTGGGATTCACCTCTCCAGTGCTACATTTTGCCTGGATGGAGACACTTGCCCTTAGATTAGGATACTGACCAAGGTCGCTCTCGTGGGTTTGAGAGCCCTTACCTGGAGGGATAATTGAATGTGTAGCATGCCATGGGTTTGTAGCCACGGACGACTAACACACATATAATATTTTAGGTTCCTATAGTGTTTTATTGCTTTGAAGTTGTCATAGTGCATTCTCCCACTGTACCTGTGAGAACCCACAACAGCATCGTATTAGGTCTGCAAACAAAGCTTGAATAAATTGTTTGCTTGAGCCTGTCGGTTAAACTGTTCAAGCAAACAGTTTACTTGTACTTCTCTAGTTATCTCTACTGATGAGGCCAAAGATAACCAGTTAGCATGCTTCCTCCATGAAGCCTGTGAAAATCTAAACTCTGCTTGCTGCATGATGCAGCTGAGTGCTGTTGCTCATGAACCACACAAGGATGCAATTAGCTTAACAGCTCTTTATTATGGATGCGGCAGAACAGAATTAGAACTCAATTTACAAGCCTCCCTTTCAAACCCATTCATCCGTTAAGGCCGCATCATCTTTCAGTTTTCCAAGGCATATAATTGATAAATGATTTCTCCCTGCACACCTCAGCTCCTCATCTTTATTCATGAACCAATTATTCTCCATAGAACACTGTGATCATTTACATACATGGCCAATGTCACCAACCCCTGTAATTTCATTCTGGAAACAATTTTGCAGCCCATGAAACCACCAGGAGGGGAAAATATGGACTTTGTATAAACTTTGTTGTTTCTGGCATTTCTCCCTCATGTCATTCCTCAGTATAAAATTCAGATGGAGGAGATGCTGATTCTAGCAAATGATGAGTCAACTGGAGAGAAATCAGATCTTTCCTCCCCTGGTGAGTACTGTACAGGCAGCATGTTTCAATGGAGGCTGTTAGCTGTGAGCAGAGGCTGAACATGCAAGTTCCCTTTGCACTTCTAAGTTGTGTCAACCCAGAGTAGTGCTTTTTTGTTCTACTCTCCTTGCTGTTTAGCTTTCCAGGGTCAGCAGAGAGAACCGTGCTGTAGTGTACGTGCTGTTTCAGGGGAGGTGAGGATGTGTCTGTACTGTTTAAACATTTTGCTCATGAGCTGTGTGTCCTGGAGGTCTGTTCTTAACTTTCACCCAAACAACAAGTTGTCCAAGTGACTCATGATTTCTTATTGCCAGTAGATATTGATTTCTTTGCCAGTACCTTAACAAGGAGCACTTGCAAAACAAGCTTAACTTTGTTAAACAAAGGTTATCAAAGGGATCCACAGGAGGACTCGAAGCAAAGCTACAGTGCTCTTGAGAAGGTGCTTCTATGATGACCCACAGAGAGCACACTTTGGCTGAGGTGTGAGCAAATGGATTGTACCTCTCTCTGTCTGCACAGGCATATATGTACATATCAGGATTACAGTGAGCCCTGGAGTAGAAATGCATCCTGCCTGCCTCTGAGTGCATCATCAGGATTTACTGCTCTTCTCTGCACTGCTTGCCCTTGCTCACATTGCTTTCATGGCATCTAGCAGGGGTCAGAAGAGTGGGACCTTTCTCTGGGCTATTTGGAGGAGGTTGGGGCCTCCTTGAGGGTGCTGGTGAAGAGAAGCTTCATGGAGATTTCCATGATCCACACCACAGAGAGACTCATCACTGTCTCAGCAAAACAGCTTTTGTATAAATGCATCCAAATAGACACTTGACTTTGCTTCCCCTACAGGGAGGGCAGTCCAACCACCACCCTGAGCAGCCTGTTCCAGTGCCTGATGGCCCTTCCAATGAAGAAGTTTTTCTTAATGTCTAACTTAAACTTCTGCTGGCACAACTTGAGGCCATTTCCTCTTGACCTGTTGCTTGTTACTTATTGAGACCAACACTCACCTTGCTACAGCCTCCTGTCAGGTAGTCATGGACAGAAATAAGGTCTGCTTCTCAGCCTCCTTTTCTTCAGCCCAAATAGCCTCAGCTCCCTCAGCCAGTCATTATAAGGCTTTTCTGCAGACACTTTGCCAGCCTTATTGCCCTGTTCCTCTTTGCTCTAGCATCTCACTGTATTTCTTAAGTTAGGCTTTCTGTAAGACACTGTTGCCTTTAATAAGTGACCAGGACACAAAAAGGTGCAATGAGAAATACTACTTTGAAAATATAGTCATTTAACTAATGAGAACTAAGATTTGGAGTTGTGTGGTGTTGTCAGAGCAGCAAAGGAACCATCAAGGGACAACAGTTTTCCTGGTGGCAGAACTGCCACCAAGCACTGATAAACATTAAAAATATGAACTAATAAGAATATTATCAAGTGATACTCCTAATAGACAGAGCTCTACAAAGTCAACAGATATCCCTAATTGAAGACAGACAAAGATCTACAGGAGAGAGTCCAATGGAGAGGTATAAGGATGATTAAGGGAATTGAGCATCTCCCCTATGAAGAAAGACTGAGTGAAAGGGGGCTGTTCAGTCTTGAGAAGACTTATAATGTCGATAAATATCTGGGGGGTGGGTGTCAACTGGAAGGGGTTAATCTCTTTTTTTGTGGAGCATAGTAATAGAACAAGGAATAATCAGTATAAACTTGAACATAGAAGGTTCCACCTCAACATGAGGAGAAACTTCTTTACTGTGAGGATGACAGAGCACTGGAACAGGCTGCCCAGAGAAGTTGTGAAGCCTCCTTCTCCGGAACCTTTCAAAACCCACTGGGATGCTGTCCTGTGTGACCTGCCCTAGGTGTTCCTGCTTTGTCAGGGAGATTGGACTGGATGATCTCTAGAGGTCTCTTCTAACTCCTAACATTCTGTGATTACCAGTATGTAGAGATCCTCTATTTACTGTCTTGCTTGATGAGCAGTTCCTTAGGTTTGTAGATAAGCTTTAACTGTGATGTTACTCACAGCACATCAACAATGAGGCTCAAGCATTCAGTGGTCTCACTCTCTTCCGATCCCCTTCTCCGTGTGCCTGAACAGCACCGGACTTAAAGTGACCGAGCAGCCTGGACGAAAACACACTCCAATTCTTGACAAGCCCATTCTCCAGGTGGTGGAGGAGGCTGCCAGAAGCTGAGCAAGATGGAGAGCTGGAGGGTCACAGTAGCAACTCAACACACGGGTTTGCAAGATCAGAGACAAGGATCCATTTCTCCATCAGACTGAAAACAGAGCAGCTGTGTACTTGCTGTAGGACCAGTGCTGCTCCTGTGCTTTTCGCAGCCACCTGCCAAAGACAGAGTCGTATGTTTCAAGCAAGAGCCAGATCAAAGCTGGTGCTCAGGCAGTGATGGATACCAAGACCTGAAGGTTGTGATCAGGCTCTCAGCTAAGCTGCAATTGGAAGGCGGAATGATGTCCAATTGGGTTTTGGTTCAATTCCATCTCCAGAGGAAAAAGGAGCTTTATCTGTACAAGAGCACAGCAGCCAGCCACACTGCACGCTGTACCCTTTCTGAGGCCAGAATCGATGGTTTCTAGGCAGGGTGGATGATTTACAAGAAGGTGTAAAACCCTCATCATGCATGTAATTATGTTTTTTACTACACTTTGGGGGGATATTTCCTTCTGAGTCCATCTGGTGATCACACTATACCCTGAAGCATGTGGATTGATTGCCCTCATGCTTTTTTTCTCCTAGTTAGTCTAACTGCTGATGCTTTAGTTTTATTCATATGAATGTCTAAGGCTTTTTGAAGCATTGAAAATTATGATTAATTGTGTAATGAAAATCAATAATGGAACTGCTTACAAAGCCAGTTTGATTTGTGAGTGAATCCCAAAGACAGCTGCTTTCTCTAAGAGTGATGGAAAAAGTTGGAGAAAAGCAACAGCAAAAAATTCCAGAGCAAGGCTGCTCTTTGTTTTTTTGGTGGTTTTTTTTTTTTTTATGGTTTGTCATAGGTTTAACCCCTTCAAGCTCTGTTAGGAGCTTTAATAAATGCTCCTATTGCCATGGAAAGCAAACCCCCAAATCCTTCAAATAAATGAGAACATTTGGTTAAAAAGAGGTGAATTGGAAAGTGAAAATTGTGTGTTTGTGTAACAGAATGCAGCTCTCCTCACACCTCTGGGCCCATGACAGCTTTGTTTTCCATGGGAGATTAGAGAGACAGGCAAATGCCTTACCCCGATATCCCTGCCCATGGCACTCTCTTCCTTTTGCACACCGGCAGGTGCTAGCGTTTTCCTGGGGTTGAATACCCTGATTTTACTCCATTTCCCAGAGGACAGCATTTTCAGAGCTCACACGTGCCAGTGTGACTCCAGATACAGGGACTGCCATCTCGTGGTTAGCTCTCTCTGCTACACTGGTGCCAGGGCTGGTGCCAGGGATCGCCACCGGTGCAGAGCTGCAGGTAGGGGCTCAGACTTAACGTTGCAAAACGCAGCCCGGGGACAAGAGACTGGCAACAGGGGTGGCTGTATGGCAGGGTGCTGAGATGCTGAGGAAAAGCATCCCTCTTTGGAAAACATGCTTTGAATAACCAGCTACAAAGGGAAAAGCCCTGCTCTCACCTTGGCGCTGCCTCTATCTCCAATCCATCATCTGCTTCATCTGTCACATCCACCCCTGAGACTGGGGTGAGGTCACCTTGCTGGGCAATAAGCTGGGTCAATGACTCTGTGGTATAGCACTGAAGATGTTCTCCCCCTCAGACCGCACTGGGACATAGAATGACCAGGTAGAATGGGTGTTGGGATGCTGTTCCTCTCCCACCCTGTATTAGATACGTAGCTTCATGAGAGGAACAGGGCAGGGAGCCCTGACCAAGTGAGAGTCTGGCCATTAGTACATGTTTGCACTGCAGAACCACATAATCATAGAATGTATTGTGTTGGAAGGGAGCTCTAAAGATCATTTAGGGGGGACTATAAGGGGGGGGGACATATCTAACTAAAACAGATTGCTCAGATCCCTATCAAACCTAACCTTCAGTGTCTCCAGGGATGGGCCTGCACCACCTCTCTAGGCAATGTGTTCCTTTGATCCACCCCCCCTCAGATTAAAGAACTCTTTCCTGATGTCCAGCCTAAAAATGCTTAAAGAGGGGAAGTTTACAGGTACTTGAGCAAAGGAAGAGGTTGGTGGCTGTTTTCCCAAATAGCTACAATTGTACTGGATCAGACTGCAGGTCCAGCCAGCACAATGTCTCAAAGGAGCATGACCAGAAGTGACCTAGGAAATAATTTTGCCTGCCTCCTGCAATCTGGGTTTCAATAACAATGTGGAAGATACATCCTTCGTGAGCCCACTGCTGTTTGTTTGAAACCTGTCCCCACTTCAGCTGTATGATGCACACCTCCCCGTTGGCACATGCGTTAGCAAAAACAATGAATGCCCATTTGGCTTTACAGAACATTTTATTTGGAGAGACGTCTGATGTCATTTAATATTGGTTCTTTATTAAGGCATTTCTGAAGGGGCTTGGAGGGGTGGAAGGGTAGGGGGAGGAACTGAGACTGTGTCGACAGGATTGTATTAAGGCAAAATTCCCTCCTTTTGCATTTTACCACAGTAAATCCACATAAAGGCTGGAACAGTAAATGATTCATGCTAAGGAAGAGATTCAGTGCAAATATACCCAACTGACTGTCCACACACGGTGCCAGGTCCTCGACTGAGGCAAACCAACAGCGTGTTATTAGGTGCAAAGCTATACTGATTTAGCTCTGTTGAGGACCCCAGCCTGGGTTCAGGGAAGCATTTTAGGATGTGTTTCTGATGCAAGCACAGATTTAAATAGCTCTCCTGAATCAGGGCCACAGCCCTCTGAGTGCAAGTCTGAGTGCAAGTTTAGTTTTCACTCTGTGTATAAATACATCATTCTGTGTCCCTTTGGTTTGCTCCTGTTGCTGCTAACTGGATAGATCCCCTTAGTTGCTTTACCATGGTTCTAACTTCTGTCATGCTTCGCAATCTGCTTGTGTTTCAAGTTTGTTGTTACGTAAGAACGAATTATCCTTTGGAAAGCTCTTCTTGCAGAGTTTGTGTGTTCTTGAAGGAGCAGGCTGTGGTATGCAGCGAGCAGTGCTGTGCCCTGCGAGCAATGCCACTAACAGCAGAGGCACAACTTGCAGGGGAAAGCACTGCTCACGTACCAGCCACACATCACAGAGCCCAAGCAATTCTTTTTCCACAATAATTTCTAAGAGGATCCTACCGTCCCAAAAATACAGTCACTAATACTTGCATTGCCTTGGGGAAACCCCTTTTGTTATCCCAGGTACAAACTGAAGGAAAGAGTGGCAGAAATGCTACCAAAAGCATGAAGGTGTTTTCAGGCAGAAGCAGTAGATGACATTTCATAATCCTAAAAGCTCTCTGTATGTCTCCAGACAGCGATCTCCAGGGGACTTCTGACAGAAAACCCTGGTATCCATCAATAAAAGGAAACACACAGGCCTCCCTGAAAACTCTTCCAGGAATATGAAATGATCATATCTAGCAAAATGGAAAATAAGGCAAAGGAATCAAGTGCATATTACTGTTCAAAACGAAGCATTTCGTGGATGCATGTGGACACACCAGTTTTGGGTGGTCTGGAACCGTTTCTAACATTCGTGCCTTAAAATGCAGGAGCACCCCGCGTTATTTCCTCAGAGAGCATCCAGTTTGAGGGAATCAGAAGGGTGAAGACCGGGCTTCGGTGCAAGTCTTTTGTGCTTTAAACTTTCTTCATGCCTTTTCCCATAAGGCAAGCAAACACTGTCATGACCATTTTGGGTTTTACTTCAACCAGGTCTTCTGGGAGGGCATAGACTCTTGCTCCGATTTTCCTCGCCATGGAGATGGCGTATCTGCATTGCAGGGGTGAGAAGAGCCAAAACAAAGACAGGAATTAGTCTGTAGCATTAATTTTCCCTCTGTTAAGTTTCTTACATGATTAAGAATGTTCTTACTGAGTCGTCACAATTAAACTTTTCTGTAGGAATTTATAAGACTGGTTGTTATAGCAATGGTAGAGTGATTAGCTGTAACACGAGAGACAGCAGGTCAGACTCTGGTGTGAAACACTGAGTCTCTCATGCCCCCAGCCATCCTGGTCTTGCTTCCCCTCAGTCTGTGTTACTCAGTCTTTGCACAGAAGCAAATTCACAGGGATGAAGAGCATAAGGCTGATGTTGGTGGAGGTCTGAATTCCTGGAAATCAACATTCAGGAGCTTATGCTGGAGTAGTACCCAAAATCTGCAAGCTGACCCCACATCCTCTTGCCCCATCTTCCTGCCCCAAGTGCATTCTTGCACTCCTACTGACTCTGGTGAGCACATCTCTTCTCTCTAATTTTGATGGAAAAAAGCTAGACATTCCCAGGTTCTTCAGTGCAAAGTGTTTCACACATTTGTGTCTTTCACTCATTTGTGAGATAGTCCCCCAAATGCAGAGATGCCTCACAGTCATCCTTCTGTCTTCTGTAGCTGCCACACAGCAAAAGAGAATTTAAACTCATGATCAGACTGCCAGGTGATCTGTATGACTCTGAAATGAAAGGGAGATGCCCCTGGGACTGGCACTTTTGTGGAGAAACATTTGCACACAGGAAAAAAAAAGGAAAAAAAAAATCAATATCCACATCCATAAACCCATTTTTTTCCAGGCATGAGTTCTGTCCTCCCACTCGTCCCTGAAATGTGCCCTTGCTCCACCTTGTATGTGACTCAAGCGGCATCGCGACCTCTAATCACCGGTTTCCATGGCTCACTATTATTGGCCTGGTTCCCTGATCCCTGAAAGAATTTTAAATTGAATAAGAGAAAATAGGAGCTTGTGAGGCTAAGTAATTTTGATCTCTTCAAGGGAATTATAAAGCAAGAATTATAACATTACACACTTCATTTCCATTGATAGTCTTTTTCGCTGCCTAATTCCCAGCCCGCGTGCCTCTGACTTGAGGTCATGCCAGGTGAGAGTGATAAGCAGAGCAGTTTTCAAAGACAGAGTCAGGCAAGCCTGCGCAGGCAACTCATGTCAAGTGTCACTTGGCGTGAACGTACTTAGCATTATTCAGTTTCTCCTCATCATTCAGGTCCTCTGTTTTCAGGAGATCATACTTGATTGATCCTGGTTGAATGGCATCGATGAGATCCAGGACCGGCATGCTGGTGCTGATTTTGCTGTCCTGCAGGGATGAAAAACACAATTACAAGCACGAACAGGATGACAGGTCTCCCACAAAACCAAAGTCGAGGCTCAAGAGCAATGGACGGCTCAGTCAAATGCCATCCAGACATTCACAAAAGACTGCTTAGCCTAAGTCTGCATCTAAAGTAGACTGAGAAACCTTTCAAGGATTCCCCCACCACCTCCCAAAGGATCATTAAAGCAAAATATGGGGTGCTGTGCTACTGAGTGTGCTTCCTTCAGGAAAGTGACACTGATGCACATCTGCTGATGGGATTGGGACCAGCTGTGTGACTCCTGAGCTAGGATGTTAGGGGTTGGAAGGGACCCAAAGAGATCATCGAGTACCCGAAGAGATCATCATGTGACCTGATGGATCTGCCCTCTCCTCAGCTTGGGAAGGGTTGCAGGTGCATTAGCAAAATTGGGGGCTCTCTAGAACTGCTCTGGTTTTGTGTTTGTATGGTACCCTGCAAACTAGGTCAAGGTACCCCCAAATGGAACTACCAGATAATAAACATAAAGCCGTTGTTCTTTTTAATACTGTCGTTTGTAAGTGCTGTTGTTTCATTATCAAGAGCATCACAGTTCTTGCTTCTAGTCATTGTTCCTGCCTCCATCCTTATGTTTTCTGTGTGGAACTGTGTTGGAGCTAGTGATGAGGGTCCAATGGGGTTGCCAACGCCGCGACGGGAAGCAGCACAGGAGACAGCTGTATGGTGAAAGCCATGGAGGCACCGTCGTTGTCCGATGTCGTCTGTCTGACTTTGGGGACGGAGCTCCCTTTTTATTAGCTAACAACATCAGTGATAAACAAACTGGTGCTTGGTGCATTTGTGGCATTAGGTGATAGGTCTCCAGACCACGCATGCCTGATTTCCCTGTATGCTTGTGTGAGGAACTATGCAAGGAATTTAGTTTGAGATAACAGAATTTCTAACCCCAGAACCAATTATGACAGGTTCCTCCAGCCGCGCACTTCTGGGACATGGTTTGCCAGTCATCTCATGCATTTAAAGAACCACCTTCTTAAGGAAGAACTGAAATGTTCCCACAGAACTGGCATTCAATTCCATAATAAAGCCATCTGAATCAAATCTATTTATCTGAACATGCTCTTAAATGGGAGTGAAAAATACTCAAGCCATGTAGTTAGTTATGTCATCATGTAGGGTGAGCACGACTACGCGTATATTCGTCCACACGCAGGCAACGTAAGTGTCATATGCACAAGTAAAGATTCCTAAGCAGAGCCTTCTCACAACAGACCATACCTTGAAACTGGAGATGGTGGAATCCTTCCCAGCTGCACTCAGTGTTTCATTGACCCAGCTGACTATGATTTCATCGTTGACCTTCTCTCCACCACCAATATCTTCAAGGATATTCAGCGTGTACCTTAGGAAGGAAGCCAGGATACCTGCATTCACACAAGGTCTACCTTTACATCAGAACCATCCTGTACACGCACAGCTTGACTGGAATCACCCCAACCTTTTAGACCTGATATCCTCCTGCTTCCTACAGGCTCACAGTGTGCACAGATTACATTATAACGTGATAATTAGCCTATGGAGTCTAATTCATCCCCAATTCCCTAATTGCTGTTTTGAAAGTGTCAAAAGCTTTTGATATTCAAAATTCCTAAAAGGTCCCTCCTGGTGGATCTTGGTTCAAGTGAATCATAGCACTTAAAAAATAATCACTGACTTTAGGACCAGAAGGGAGTTGTTACGGTCATCTGAGACTGGCTCCCTGCATGAATACAAGTCTGGAATATTTTACTTATTTGTTAACATGCACCTTGGAAAGACACCCGGATTTACAGCAAACACACCCCTAGATTAATTACCTGCCTGATAAACACACACCTGGCTTTATAGACTGAATTTGGTTTGCATTCTGTTCCTAACCACTGGGTCTTTTCCCACCCACTTATGGAGCTCTTAAACACAGGGAGAATCACCTCAAAGCGAGGACAGCTACTCAGTTCCATCTGCTTCAGGTAGCAGGGTACAAAATTTCTGCATCAGTTATTTGTTTCCAGCACATTCTCCCCATTCCTTGAAACAGAGACCTTTCAACTTCTTTTTTCTCATGCTAGACAGTCAGTAACAATAACAATCTTGTGCGTGAGCTGACTGTAATGGCCTTGCTCTCAGGGTAATGTGCTTCCCGATCGCATCTCTAACCAGGAGGGAGCAGAAGGTCACTCTGACTTTGCACGTAAGTGCAAACAGAGCAGTGAGAAAGCTGGAGCCTCTGAAGCCTTCTCAGCAACAGCAGCAAGAAACTATTACAACGCAAACCGAGTACACCAAACCACTCTGTGTCTGACTGCCATACCTTCTCATCAGCTGCCAGATTAGGGCCAGCGTGAGCGTTCGGTTTCCTTCATTCAGGTCTTGCCCAGCGATGCCAACAAGGGAAAACTTGGCTTGATTCTTTCCCAGGTCCACTGCATAGTTGCAGTTTTCAAGCTGGTAATGACCAGGTCAATTAGTGTGGTTCAAAACAGAGGGGAAAAAAGAAGAGGAGACAGTTATTTTAAATTCTTTGGTTCACTTAGCCCAGATCCTGCTGGGCAAACAGGAGCTTTGGGACTTTGTGCCAGCACAGCTGTCTGACTGCCAGCAGCCAGTTCCATCACCGAAACGCTATGGCAAACGTAGAAGGAAGTGTTATACTTCATCATTGGAGCCTGAAAAACAGATTACCCTGGAAAATACAGATCTATGGCTCCCGGATGCCTCCAGCATCCTGGCAATGCACCCAGATGAAGGATTAGTGTCCCAGTCACTATTTTATGTCACTTAATCACTCTGGCCTAACGGGTGGAATTACTCATCCCAATAGTAATTGGAGAAAGCTTCCTATTTAGCAGCCACTCTGTGATCGGTTCTTGAAGCATCTGGTCACAGAGTCACTGAGTCACAGAATGTTAGAGGTTGGAAGAGACCTTGAAAGATCATCTAAGTCCAACCCCGCTGCTGGAGCAGGGTCAGCCTACAGTACTGTCTCAAGATGTCCTACATGGGGCTGGAACCCATGACCCGAGGAATTCAGAGTCCCATGCTCTACCAACTGAGCCAACCAGGTGCCCACTGAGCCAACCAGGTGCCCAATGCTTATCATCACTGTCTTCTTTTGATGTGGACAGCAGAGATCCAGACAGCTGCCATGAAGCTGGTGCCATATGACTTGCAGTGAAGACGCATTATAATTAGTGATGAAGACAGCAGCAAAAATGGCCTGCAAATACAGTTTTTGACACAAGAGCTGTCAAGTCTTTTTACTTCATGAGTATTGGTCAGCTGTCAACAGAGCCAGCGACTCAAATGTAAGTCTCTTTTTCAGGATGAAAAATTATTCACTGACTAAGCAAAAAGTCATTTAGCGTGCTGTTGTCAGGGCTTGAGAGCAACACAAGTGCCCATATTGCTGTTTGAAATGATACAGACATCCTTGGAGGACAAGGCATTGCTACCAGAGCTCTATGAGCTTTTTGTACCTTCTTCATGTTGCCACCCAGTTTAGGGTATGGTGGTTTGTTCACTCTGTTCCAGTCTACTGGCACTTTGATCTTCTCATAGAGCTGGAAGATAACCAAGGCATCTGACAGGTCACTGAAAACAATCAAAAAGATTTCTCATTGTCCACAGAGCAGAGCACAGGAGCCCAACTAAACTGATAGAAGTGGAAAATGTAACTTCCTAAAAGGCCAAAAGCAGCATATATTTTCTTTATGGTCCAAAAGTGTTTGTGGTTGTCACAGAATCACAGAACATTAGGGATTGGAAGGGACCTTGAACAATCGTCTCATCCAGTCCCTCTGCCAGAGCAGGTTCACCTAGATTAAGTCATGCAGGAACATGCCCAGGCAGGTTTTAAACATCTTCAGAGAAAGAGACTCCACAACCGCTCTGGCAGCCCATCCCAGTGCTCTGTCACGCTAACCATGAAGGAGTTCCTTCTCGTATTTATGTGGAACCTCCTATGTTCCAGCTGACACCTGTTGCCCCTTGTCCTATCATTGGATGCCACTGAGCAGAGCCTGGCTCCATTCTCCCGACACCCATCCTTTCCATATTTACAAACATTAATGAGGTCACCCCTCAGTCTCCTTTTTCCCAACCTAAAGATGTTTATTTTAAACAATTTGCATGCTGTATTTACCATCCAAAGAAAGTGTACCGCTTCTGCTTACCTATACAAATGATTTACTCGTGGATTAACACCCAGGGAGTTCATCCAGTTCCTGAATGTCCTCTCTTCCCTTGTCTCCCCTAAAACAGTGGATACATCCATAACTCAGAATGTACAGTGCACTGAACCATAAGCAGCAGGATACACGGGTTGAGAGATGAAATAAGAGAGCATGGCACAGCATGCACTATTTCTTCATGCCCTGTGTATGACAGTATTGAGGCACGTTGGCCTTTAGCTGCCTTCAAGGATTCAGGACTGGACCCTGTCTGAGCATGAACAGTTTCACTATGAAGCTGAGAAAGAAGGACTTCAAGCAAAGGATCCATACGGTGGCGATCCTGACCCCAACCCAGTGCAAGCAGGGAGCAGGTTAAAGGAAGCACTTTCCCAACTAGGGGAATGCCAGATCCACAGAGAATCACAGAATGATAGAAGTTGGAAAGGACCTCTGGAGGTCATCCTGCCCAACTTCTGGCTCATCTAGAGCAGCTTTGTCTAGAAGCTGCCTGGAGGTAAAGAGAAGCTTCACTTTCTCAAGCCTGCCTGTGCTAACAGTGCAGTGAACGCGTGTCTGAAGGACACAAAATTAAATGAACGTGTCATCAACCCAGAGCTGGGGCTACTGCGGCGTAGCTGACCCGAAACAGCCTTTGTTGGCGTTTTCCTTACCTTCGATGGAACTCCAGTCAATGTCCTGGTTCTCTGGCTTATGCAGGGCAGGGTATTTGTTAAACAAGTTGGCAATGAAGGCCAGGTTTAGCTTTGGGTTCCCTCGGACAACGTCAGTGGCCGTGACGAACTGCCGGCAGCCCAGTCGCTCTGCCTGTTGCAGCATGCACTCTGCTCGCTGGACATCATCCTTCTCCTGTGCCAGCAGAAAATGGGGCCATCAGCCTCACCCCGCTACCTGGCACTGCGTGCAAGACCTGCTCAGGGTCTCCACAAGTCTGGGTCTCTTACAGCAGGTCCCTGCTGGACTTAGAGCTATTTTCTTTCCCACTTTTTCTAGCAGCTAACACTTTTACTAACAGCTTCCCACTGTTTTCACATGGTCTTTACCTACAGTCCAGACATGTTACTGTTTTGCTTTTACCATTATATTCCCTACAAAAAGGGAAGGCTTGATGAAATGGCCAAATAAATGTATTTAAATCTACTTGTTATGTGTTGGTAGTTGGGCTCAATGGTTGTTAAAGTTTCTCACGAAAGGTGAGGCACAAAAGCTTTGATTTCTGAAATACAGGATCATTTTGCATTGCTGAAGAGTTTGCTCGTGCTGGCATCCCAGTGCAGCTCTGTTTTGGCCAGCAATGGAAGTAACAGACAGAAAATATTGGCATTAACTCTAAGCTTATCTCATCTCACCTTTAATCCTGACATGTCAATAGTAATAGCTGGAATGCCTTCTTCATCTCCCTTGGGGGCAACTTGGTCCAGCAAATGGTAATAAGCTCTTGAGTCCTGTGAAAGACAGAAAAATTAAAGAGAGGAAAAATTACACCTAAAGCCCAGGCTTTGCTTGCCAGAGCTCCCCTGAACAGTGTGCCTGCATGCTTAATTTCTATGACATCAATCACTGGGCTACATAATTAAATTAATGAAGCTGGAAGCACTTAGCAGTTCCTACTTTATGCTGCATTTGCCAAATCTGTTTCTTCCCTAAGCCAACACACGCAGGCTACAGAAGGCTCAAGGCGCACGACAAAGCGCTGTGCGTTGCGTTCACGGAAAGGACAGCAAGAAGAGAGAGATACTAGAGTTGACTTAATCTGAGCATCAGAGAGAAGAAAACACCTACCTTTATAATGCTGTAGAAGTCAGGCTGCCCAGCATTTAACAAAAGAAAATGCAGAAGGAGAAAGCAGATGTTTAAAGCAGATTTCATAGCAACGCTGGAGAAGTTGTGGAAGAGAAAGCATAGTTTTCAAGGACAAAAGTTAAAACTGACAGCAATATCAGCATTTGTCAGGCAAAAGGGCAGCAACAAGACGGGGGTTAACATGTTGTGTCTTTAATCTTTTGTGAAATGCAGTGTGTGGAAAATGCTAATTTCCCCATGTGTGGAAAACACTCCTCTCACTTCAGAAATGACTCAAAGTGCTGAAAATAAGGATACGTGTTAACATCTCAGGACTTGACTGACTAACCCAGCTAATACTCTTCAAATCATAAAGCAGATCACATGGATTGTTTTTAATCTTAGACATGCACATTACTACACACCAGATCTAGGAAGTGGTTATTTATAACAGAAGTGAGGTTGAGAAACATCCTGAACTGGAGCAAAGCCATGAAGGCTGACATTGTGGCCTCTGAGAGGCAGGCATGCACCCAGTTTTGATCTGTAAATAGACTAAGTGCAGTTGCAGATGTGATTTAATCAGCTACATTAGAGTCTTCTCTGTCACCCTACGGAAAGATGGGAAAGACTCCATTGACTTCCCCTCCCGTGGATATTCTCCAGTCTCCTCCATCCAGTGAGCCAAAAATCTGCCACAAGAAACACTGTGGAGTTGAATGTAGCTCTCAGACTCTCCTGTTGCCTTCCCTGGTGGGTTTTTTCAGTATTTCAAGTACATCCTGGTAAATGACATCTCATGCTTCAGTCTCTGATGAAGTCTGCAGTGAGGAATCTCTGAAGAGGGGCTTTGCTGCAAGTGGTCAGGCTGGACCGTGGCTTGTGATGTTGGTGTGCTGACCAGCTCCTGGCTTTCCTGAAAGCCAGTTCAGACTCCCTCCATTATAAACCATTTGTAGGCCTGGGATGCCTTCTGGACCTCAAACCATCAGCATGCACCTCTGAGGTTCAAACACATCTGCCCAGGAAGAACAGAGGTCCTTCAGAGAAAGCCCACGAAGTCACAAGTATGAGAAATACGCTGCATGGACTAGAGACCTACACTTTCAAGTGCCTCCCCATCTGGCTGCTTCCTTCTGAATAGTCCCACTAATTATATCTTGCAGCTGAGTGCATGTAGGTTTATTACAAAGGCTGGGACAGAGGAGCACGTAAGCCATGTGCTGCACTGAAGGAAAGACCAAGTGGGGGAACTGGAAAAGCCCCATTCTCTTCCTTCACACACAGTTACATGTCTGGGTAAGGTCCAGCCCTTTCCAAACCAGAGCCAAGTCAAGAGCCATTTAAGGACGTTTAGGAAGGAGGAGAGCAACAGAGGTAGGGAAGTGAAAACAGTGGTAAAGTCTGCAGGCCCTGTCTGGAGCCAACAGCCATTCTTGTCCTGAGGAAGGGTGTTCTGGGTGCTGGCAGTGAGGACTGTTTTGTCAGGAAGAGGAGCAATAAAAGTAAGTGAAAAGATAAACCTCATGTGTTTAGCTGAGCAGTCTCAGCTGCTTGGATTGTTTCAGTGCACGATCCTTGCTTGGAGAACAAGGGTTTGGGTATGAAGTTGGTCAGTGCTTCTCTTACCTTGATATCTGAGCTGAAGTTACTGACTTTGTTGCACCCGGCATTCTCCAGATGGTAGTTTGCCCACCTCAGCAGCAGCTCCTCTGGAGACAACTTCATCAGATCCTCCAGGCTCTCTCCTTCTCTCAAAAGAGCAATCAAGGCTATGCAGGGAGAACACAAATACTGATGCTGTGAATACTTGTAGACAATAAAGCACAACTACTTTTTCTTTTACACACTTTATTCCCTTAGTGTCTAAAAATGAGCGACCAAAGTGTCACTGAAACAATCTGTGTGATCGAGGGTGTAAACAGAAAAAAAGGGTCTCATCAAGAACAGGAGGACAAGGCTGTTGGCTGCGGATCTAGTAGTGACATTTAAGAAGTACCTGCTTTCTTTGACTCAGATCTTAACGAAAACATGATCACAGAACAGTCTGGGTTGAAAGGAACCTTGCTGAAAAGACTCTTTGTGTCTTTCTCATAGACACTGCTGAAAGGCTGCACTAATCCTTCCCTGCAGCCTTCGCTTCTCCAGCCTTGTCATTGCCGTGCCTCTCCTCTGGACCCTCACCAACAGGTCTGTGTATTTCCTGTGCTGAGGGCTCCAAGGTAAATGCAGTGATGTTAAGCACAAGGGCAAGATGGGAATGAAAAAATTCAGGTAGGCTTCTGCACCTTAAATGAAGGAAACCTCAATGACCTTCACAGTGAAACTGGATCCCCACTTGCCCATGACTTCATGGGCTCTTAGACCATGAAGGGTGAACTCATGGGTCAGTTGGAGGAGATCACTATGTTAATTTTTATATATAAATAGAGGATGTTCATAAAAGGAGAAACAGGCAGGAGAGAAGGATCAGTCTCTGTACCTGTAGGATGTTCAGCTGATCTCTGGAGCAGAAAAGGCTTTGGAGCAAATTTTGGAAAGAACCACGAATAACCGGAAAACTGATTTTTATGTGATACAAAGACACAGTGTGACAGTTTACTTTGCTCTCCTTCCAGTATCTCTTGTCATTCCTTGAAGGAAATGTAAGTGTGCTACATAAAGCAAACAGTGGAGACCTCCTGTATGCAGAGTCCCAGAGAGACCTTGGTGTCGGGTGCCCTGAGATTAGACTGAACCACTAAGGGGTAATAGAAGAGTTTGAGATTAGACAGTGGATTTTATAAAGAGAACAGTGTTAACACAGAGAAGTAGGCTGGAAGAAGGATTCTCGTGGAGCTGATCATGGATTAATGTTGTGGGATGGGGGTGTTTTTCATCAATTATCTTGATGCAAATACTAGCAACGTGCTAACAATTTGATGAAGAGATTCACTGGGTGGCACAGCCAATACAGAGGATGATCAGGAGATCAGACAGAAAGAACTGGGTGACAGCAATAAAAATGGAATGTAATGTAATATGTCATGTTCAAAGACATTCACTGGGGAATTAGTATGAATAACAGCTATTAGCTAAAAGCTGATGTGAACAGAAGATGAGAAGAAACTGAGTGTGTTAGATGTCTTCTGTGTGATATGACGTGGCAAAAACCAAACACAATATTCATGTGGCCTCGGCATTTCACACAGAGGCTGGGATTTATTAGTGCCTTGACACCATGATCTCATGAGAATTCAGGAAATTCATTGTCCCATATAGAAGAAATGTGAATTTCACCTGGAACAGCTGCAGAGAAGGGCTACCAGGGAAAGAGAACCTGGAAAGAAATCCAAATTCTGATTCTATAACTTCTCCAGTGAAGTGATCTGGCTGTAGCAGGGGGATTGGACAAGATGATCTTTTGAGGTCCCTTCCAATCCCTAATGATTCTATGATTATTTGGCTTGTCTACCCTGACAACAGAAGCCTGAGATGAGACATAAAGGTGAAAACACCAGGAAGAGAAAAATAAGTATTGAGAGGGGCAAGGCTACCTACACAGGGATGGGAACTGAGAACTTTGGAAGCTGGTGGCTTTAGTATGAAAGGAATAGAAATGAGCACGAGATGAAGCAGCGAAGGTAACTTGTGCAAGACAACTGGAGGTTCCAGAGGTGCAGAGAATAAAGCAGCAAGATGAGGTGCTATGCAGACTTTGCATGCATGCTCACAGCCTCAGGACAAAGCTATTTCACAGAGAGTTTTGGCACTGATAAGGCAAACCTAGAGTCCTGTTAGGGGCTCCCCAGTACAAGGGACATTGTAAAACTGCAGTGAGTTTAATGAAGGGAGACTCAGATGGTTGGCTGGAGTAGACAATATGTGAGAAAATGATGAGAAAACTGGGTTTGTTTAGCCTGGAGAGAGATCAGAGAGGGGAACAGGTCTTGTCTTCAACAATTATAGAGAGGTCAGAGCTGTACTTCCCCAGTAGACACAGCAAGAGTTACCATCACTAGGTGCAGGAAGGGAAATTCCAACCACATACAAGGAAAAAATCAAACACAGCAAGAGTGTTTGGGCTCTGGAACAGGCTGCCAAGAGAGCACTGGAAAAGGCTATCAACAACATCACCTAACCTTGAGGCTGGTACTGCTCTAAGTGGATAGCTGAATAAGAGGACCTCCAGGATGGACTCCAGGATGGACCGCCAGAGGTTCTTTCAGCCTAGATTTTTCAGTGAATCTGTAATGCTGATTTGACAAGGAAAAGGAGCTGTGTGGCACTCAAGAGCAAGGAAACAGCAGAGCTTCCTGAATGCACTGCAGCATTTCCTTATCCCAGGTTTAGTGCCAACATAAAAGCCTACAGACCGCCTTCGACTTTGGAGGGCTGGAACTTCCGAAGAGCAAGGGAAGTTAGAGAAGTCAGGAAGATTGAAACAAGTATTTGAAGGAAAAATTAAAATACCATTTCCTTTCTTTTTTTTTTAAAGAGCTTTATCATATGGACTGCTCAGTGGCAACAGCGGAGCGCTGAAATAAAGAGCCATACATACCTTCATTCCTGCTGATCTCTATGTCAGCAAAGAGGCCAATTTTGATGACTTGCCATAGCAGACCCAAAACCAAGTAAGGTTTCCCTTCCTTTAAGTCTTCAGCTCCAATGTTAACAACATGGCACCCAATGGCTGAAGCAGAGTTCAGGGCCAAGTTTAGGTTTTCCTAGGGAGAGAAAAGAGGTTCTGAATGATGCAGTAACTGAAGAGCTGAGTATAGAGGAAGGGAGCACAGTCAAAACTGGCTAATCCTTGAGAAACTTCGCTGTGAATGTGTTCATGTGCAGAGAATCACAGAATAGTTTGGGTTGGAAGAGACCTTTAGAGGTCATCTAGTCCAAGCTCTCTGCAGTGAGCAGGGACATCTTCAACCAGATCAAACTGCTTAGATCTTGTCCAACCTGACTTGGAATGCTTCCAGGGATGGGACATCTGCCACCTCTCCGGGCAACCTGTTCCAGTGTGTTACCACCCTCACTGTAAAGATTCCTTCCTCTATCCAGTCTACATCTTCCCTCTTTTAGTTTAGAACCACTACCTCTTGTCCTGTTGCAACAGACTTTGATAAAAATACTGTCTTCATCTTTACTCTGGGTTCCCTGTAAGCACTGAAATGTCACAATAAGGTCTCCCTGGAGCCTTCTCTTCTCCAGTCTGAACAACTTCAACTGTCTTAGCCTTTTCCACCCCTCTAACCATTTTCATTTGCCTCCTCTGGACAAGCTCCAACAGGCCTTGCCTTTCTTGTGCCGAGTTCTCCAAAGCTGGATGCAGTACTCCAGGTGAGGTCACAAGAGTACAGTGGAGTGGGAGGATCACCTCCTTTGACCTGCTGGCCATGTTTCTTTTGATGAAAGAAGAGGAACACAAAACCTTCTGGGGTTACAGGTAAATTCTGGGTCCCAATATGGGGACAGAAAGGACCTCTGTGGCTGAGGTGAAAGACACAATGCACAAGGCACTGCAGCTCAGAGCTTACTCGTGTGTTCGCAGCCATGTCCTAGATCAATCCTAGCACGAGGTGAGCTCTTCTCTGCTCAGCCCTGCACACACGGAGGAATGGGTGTGCTACAGCCCAGTCAGTGGGCAGACAGGTATTCCAGGTTTGCCTCTCCCTGGGCTCTCACAGCTGAGAAACGAGATGCTAGCTGGCCACGTGCACAAAAGAAGCACACAGCCATGGGAATCACTGTGAATGAACCTGCTGAGTGTTCAGACACGGTCAGAACGGGTCCAACCTGGGTATTTTCTTTTTGTACGGAGTGAGGACTCCTGCTTTGTGAGTGTCCAGTGGAAGCAGAGCGTTGCTGTGGTTCACAGTGAGGGGCAGAAAGCAGCGGGTGTTGCAGGAGCATTATGTTCCTTCCTATTTAAAACAACTGGTACAAGAAAATCTGAGCTGCAGGTCTGCACTGGTTAAAAAGGTGGCTTGGTAAAAAGGCAAACAAAGGAGGCAAAGAAGCCAGGAAAATATAATTTATAACACAGATCCACAATTCTTCACAGGAATTTCAGCACTGCTGGCATGACAGAATCGATTAGATATAAAATCCAGAGAGGGACACAGTGTAAATTCTCATAAGCTGGAAAAATTGGAGCATTTCAAATTCATTACCTTTTCTCCAGCAGACAGCTGTAAAAGGGTTAAGTTAAAGTGGAAGCTGTATTGATCAAATCATGTCCATGTGTGACAGGGATTGATCTGAGCTGCATCACTAAGCTATGCTGCTGACCAAAATGATTAGAACTGAAAAATGTGGTATACAGCATAAAAATCCAATTTAATGGCTTCTGAGCTTACTTGAGCCTGGCTAATGTTCCATCAAATCAGGGTGGCCGAGGGCTAAACTGGGTTAGGTTCATCTCAATTCCACATATCTATTTATATTGTGTATCCAGACACATGAGTGTGCTTCTTATATTTATATCTCCCTACATACTGCTGCGTGAGCAACACAGAAACTTCTAATAGGTGAAAATTAGCTCTCTCTGTGGTTTCTACATCACAGACACATGCATGTGGTAGGTATAAAGAAGACTGCAAAAGGCAGGGGAAGGCTGTGATCCCGCATCAGGCATGCTGCACACCAGGGAAGAAGCAGAAACACACATCTACATTTTTATGACGTGGACTTGAGCGTCTCACTTTGGCACAGACAGCGGTGTGATTGTGTTGGGCAGGACAGTAGCATCTTGAGCGAGTCCGGAGAAGGGCAACTGGAATGGTAAAGGGGCTGGAAGATCAGCCCTGTGAGGAGAGGCTGAGGGAGCTGGGTTTGTTTAGTCTGGAAAAGAGGAGGCTCAGGGGTGACCTTATCGCTGTCTATAACTATCTGAAAGGTGGTTGTAGTCAGACAGGGGTTGGTCTTTTCTCCCTGGCCACTGGAAACAAGACACGAGGTCACAGTCTTAAGCTCCATCAGGGGAGGTTTAGACTTGACATTAGGAAAAGATTTTTCACTGAGAGAGTGATCCGGTTTTGGAATGGGCTGCCCACAGAGGTGGTTGAGTCACCGTCCCTGGAGGTGTTCAAGGTTGGGCTGGATGAGGTGCTGAGTGGCATGATCTAGATGTCAGATGTTAGGATTACTGGGTTTATTTGGATTTAGGTTGGACTGGATGGTCTTTAAGGTCTTTTCCAACCTTATCGTTACTGTGATACTGTGATCTCCAGCTTTTGCTCTAGGTGATTTTATCAAAGCATCCCAAGGGGAAACGCAAAGAGTGTTGTACCTGTATTGTGAACGGCGTCAGCTTCTTCTTGTTGATCGTTCTTTCGTCAATGGTATCTGGCACCGAGAAGTTGATCATCTTACTGGAAATGAAAGAAAACACAGCAAGAAGTATGCTGCTAGCTACGTGTGCAAAAATACAGCTAAAGCTTTCATCGCTGTGCTGCAGCACTAACCAAAGAGCTGGAGTTAATGGTCAACCTCTCTCTTACACGCAGACACGGAGGCACACAGGCAACCCTCAAGCGATTCCTTCGGGTCACGTGCAGACTCCGCTGTAGGTGTGACGACACGCGTGCCACACGGTGAAGCGTTGTGAGAATGTTATTGCTCAGAAAGTATCTGTGGAAGCACTTGCTGTGCTGCGCTGCTTCACGTGAAGCCCCGAAAGGACTCGGACAAAAGCAAAACCAAGTAACTCCTCAAATTTCACCGACTTCATCTTGTTGCAAGGGCCCAGAGGCAAGGGAAAGCTCTCATTTGACATGAAAGGAGTTTTACGTTTTTAAAGATAAAAGGAGAACCCCCCCCCCAGCATCATTAAGGCACTGAATCTGTATGAGCGTTATGCAAAGTCCACAGCTTCCATGTAAGTGAGGAGAGGAGCTTCTGCAGGCTCAGAGCTCCCATCTGTGAGAGAGGTGCTATTTACCAGAGCACTATGCCGTCACCAACCGCCTGGAAGAGGTCGTCTGTTTCTGGATTCATTGGGACAACATGTTTGCAGTCAGGGTCCTTCTCCAAGGCTTTATTAATCCAGTTGACAAAGGCATACTTTTCTTCCTCTGTGGACACAACACAAAACCCGTCAGTTTTCTGTGCGACCCCACTACCGTCATTTTACGTCCGAAGGCAGAACTCCAGGGGCAGAAGATTCTCTTACCAGTGTGACCGATCAAAAAACTTCTATAAGGGAAGAGAAATTTGAGGAGACAGACAAACGAACTGAAGACAGCAATGGGCTTGAGTTGGTTAATCATAGAATCATAGAATGCATTAGGTTGGAAGGCTGTTCAGTCTGGAGAAGAGGAGGCTCCCAGGTGACCTTATTGTGGCCTTCCAGTATCTGAAAGGGGCCTACAAAAAGGCTGGGGAGGGGCTTTTTAGGATGTCAGGTAGTGACAGTACTAGGGGGAATGGAGCAAAGCTGGAGATGGGTAGATTGAGAGTGGATGTGAGGAGGAAGTTCTTCAGTGTGATGGGGCTCTGTCCAGCCTGATCTAGGGTGGGGTGTCCCTGCCTTTGCTGGGGCGGTTGGAACTGGATGATCCTGTGGTCCCTTCTAACCCTGGCTGACTGTGTGACTTGGTCTGGGTGATCCTGCTGTGTCAGCGGGATTAGACTAGATGATCTTTCCAGGTCCCTTCCAATCCCTAATGATTCTGTGATTCTATGATTCTCCAAAGGTCGTCTAGTCCAAATCCCCTACAACAAGCAGGGACATCTCTAGTTTGAACAGATTGCTCAGAGCCCCCTGAATGTCCCCGGGGATGGGGCCTGCACCACATCTGTAGGCAACCTGTTCCACTGATCCACCACTCTCATACTAAAAAGCTTTTTCTTAATGTCCAGCATAAATCTTTCCTTTTCCAGCTTAAAACCCCTTGTGCTGTCATCACATGCTCTTGGGAACTCCCGCTGAGTGGAGCTGCCCAGTGTCACAAGGGCAGGCATCACCAGGGACTGGTAATGGAGTTCACCTGATCCAGCTGTACACTGAGGCTGTTGTGCTCTGGTAGGCATAACTTGCACTTGCACCATACTTGGAGTGCAGCATCGTACCCCTCTGCTGAACTGAAAGGCCACCTACCTGTATAGAACTTAAAATACGGGAATTCTTCTTGTACATTACATCATCTACGTGCAGAGCGTCTAGAGGAGCCTGGTTAGGACCAAAGTCTGACAAAGAGCATCCGGAGGGTAATGGGCAAGTGTTCCCTGTAGTCCAACAGGGCTGTAATGTGGCTGTACTAGTAATCCTGTACTAGCAGCCAGTCACACAACCCCCCAGTAGCTTGGAGAAGGTGTCCTCTGTGCTCAGGTGAGTGGAGACCTTGGAAGCATTGTCTGCTGTCTTCTCCTGGAGAAAGCCAGTTCCTCACCCTTGTCCCTGGAGAAGATGCCTGAGTGGGATCTCCTCCCTATGAAGGTTCTTCAGATTGGGCTGTGGGGCAGCAGAAGCAACCATGGCTGCCCCAAACTTTCCACTTGGAGGAACGAGCTGGGAGAAAAGCACTGATGGGGTTGTGCCCTCTTCAGAGAAAGGTCACAAACCATTTAGTTAGAGGTGAATTTACAGAGAGACTACCAGACTGTTAGTGCAATGTACAAGGATATGTGTCAGCAACAGCAGACAATTCATGCCTTGCCTCACTAGCAGGGACTAGCGATGGGCCAGTCTCCGTGCTGCTGTAGCCACGCCAGAAGGCTGTTTGCCAGCAGAGCTGCAATGCATTTAAGGTAAGGGAAGTTAGGCTGCCTGGAGCACCCTTCCACAGCCAGATCTGTCCAGACCAGTAAACCAGCTCATGCTGTATTTAATGAAGACCCTGTTCTAGTGCTTCATCACCTCCACAACTCTGCCTTGCACCGGCCTCGCCTGAAGAGCTGCTGTAGCTCACTGAGGCCAGACCACCCGGGTTAGCACTGCGACTGGGTGCAGATGATCTCCAAGGGCACGTTTGTTCCTATCTGCTATCAATGTACAACAGGTTTACCCACCTGAGTAAGAGTGCTGTGTGCCAGCACTGGACTGCTCAGATGTCCCACCAATAGCACAGATCCCCTCCTTTTTGTTGATTTGTTTTCGGAACGACTTCGCAACATCGTCACTCTTCAGGTCTTGGAAAATCTTTCAAGCAAGAGAGGCAATTTTAGAATTCTGAAGAAGTCAACAAAGCTAAACCTCTGAGCTCTTGCACCAGGAGGCATAGCCTCACAGTCCATACATGGGGAAGCACAGCTTGCCTGGCATTCAGGGGGTTTCTGTGTTAGGTCTGCGTATCTCCCCTAGTAGAACAGGATCAGACACAGCTTGACGTACTCAAAGCAGGGATCACAGATCAGCCAAGTAACACAAGCATATATGGTACAAAACCACCGAGCTAAATGTGCCAGAGGAAGGCCTTCAACAGTTTTGGTTTGGAGAAAGGACAACTAAGAATCTATTTCTCCATCCCAAAGGAAATCCCTCTATTTTAGCATTTGTCCCAGTTCAGACCAGAAAAAAGAAGCTTGTTTTAATAGAAAAAATGTCCCAGAAAGTTTTCAGTTTCAATCAGATGAGATTTCTCCATAACCATCTAGCCAGAAGATAATCTTTTTGCAACTTCAAATGAAAAAAGATTATCCCACTGCACCAACCCCCCCGAAATACGTCACGTCCATTCAATCCACAGCTGCATCCGTGTGACTCCTCCCAGTGAATGGCAGGGCTTCCACTTTGTTGCCTCTTCATCTTGTGCAGGAAGGTGACTCCTAGGTGTCCATGAGACACTAGGTTTGTGCCTCTGCTGTGCCCTGGGGATCCCCTTGAATATTCCAATCGGCACCTTACGTAGTGAAGTACGTGACATCTTACTTACGGAAATAAATTCATCAAAACTGATCCTGCCGTCCTGTGTGGTTGACAAATTCTGAATGAGTTCTCTGGCTTTATATCCCGGGAGAGAAAAGTTGGCTGCCTTCAGCACGTCTGTTAAATCGTTGGCATGGATGAACCCGTTTCCGCTGATGTCTGCAAAGATGGAAGCAGCCCAATGAAACTTTATGTGCAGAAAGGTGGCCGTAACACCCTTCTTTTACCTGGGGGACAGTAGGACACTGTGTGAAAAGGTTTGTGGTCCTGAAAGCCAGTATTTTCAACTGCTGTTGTGTCATTGACAACCAAGACAACATGACAATACTAATTTAACAAACAAACATTCACAGTGATGAATTTATATCTAAGTGTCGGGTTCTGCATTTTGGTGGTAACGATCCCAGGAAGAACTACAGGCTGGGAATGGAGTTATTGGAGAGTTCTCAGGTGGAGAGAGACTTGGGGGTGCTAGTGGATAGCAAACAGAACATGAGTCAGCAGTGTGTCCAGGTGGCTAAGAGGGCCAGTGGCATCCTGGCCTGCATCAAGAATGGTGTGGCCAGCAGGTCAAGGGAGGTTATCCTTCCCCTGTATTCGGCACTGGTCAGACCACACCTGGAGTATTGTGTTCAGTTCTGGGCCCCTCAGTTTGAGAGGGATGTCAAGGTGCTGGAACGAGTCCAGAGAAGGGCAACTGGAATGGTAAAGGGGCTGGAAGATCAGCCCTGTGAGGAGAGGCTGAGGGAGCTGGGTCTGTTTAGTCTGGAAAAGAGGAGGCTCAGGGGTGACCTTATCGCTGTCTATAACTATCTGAAAGGTGGTTGTAGTCAGGCAGGGGTTGGTCTTTTCTCCCTGGCCACTGGAGACAGGACACGAGGTCACAGTCTTAAGCTCCATCAGGGGAGGTTTAGACTTGATGTTACGAAAAGATTTTTCACTGCAAGAGTGATCTGGTTTTGGAATGGGCTGCCCATGGAGGTGGTTGAGTCACCATTCCTGGAGGTGTTCAAGGTTAGGCTGGATGAGGTGCTGAGTGGCATGAGCTAGATGTTAGGATTACTGGGTTTATTTGGATTTAGGTTGGACTGGATGATCTTTAAGGTCTTTTCCTATCTTATCATTACTGTGATACTGTGATGTGTTCAACATCCAGTAATCTTCACAAAGGGAGGCTGACACGCACACACTTGGCTTTCCGCGGTTCATGCGCAGACAAACATGATTCGTAGAGGGTCTACCCTGTCTACAGCACAGCTGAAGACACTGGAGTTGACACCTTACATGTGCCTATATTCATAGGTATAACTTCTTGCCTCCTTTGTGCCTCTGCTGTCATCAGAAGTTGTGAGTTTAGAGGCTCAGAACTGCATATGGCCATCCTTACAACAAAAACGCAGCTGTTTCTCTGTGATGGTGGTCACGCGGCTAGTCCTGCTGAGCCTGCTGCAAGGTCCCAGCTAGGATTTTGTGAGATCACTGATACAGGCTAAATAGTTCTTTCTTCTCCACCAGTTTGTGAGAAGTCTTCACAGATAAAAAGGGAAACTACATATATTATGTGGAGAGGAGTTTTTTTTCAAAACTCTATGGTTATGTACAAAGGTGGTTAAATGTCTGTAAGTATATGGTGATGTGCAGTGTTATTTATATTTTTATACATTTTAAAAAAATATATGTATTTTGGTTTTCTAGATCTGTGTGTTTCTTGTCGTGCAGGCTGAGGTGACTTCGAAGGAGCGGGTGCTGATTTCCTGCGTGGTGAGGTTGCAGCATGAGTCACCTTTTGCGCGCTGCAAAAAAGCTCTCGGCTCTCAGCATCAGTAGGATGGACTGACGCAGACTGCAAAGAGCTGGACTTAGAGAGGGAAATGTCTGGGAGAGGGATGAGACTTTCCTTAGAATCATAGAATAGAATCATAGAATCGTTAGGGATTGGAAGGATCATCTAGTCCAATCCCCCTGCCACAGCAGGATCACCCAGCCCAAGTCAACAGTCAGTCTGGGTTAGAAGGGACCACAGGATCATCCAGTTCCAACTCCCCTACCTGTGCCTTGCCAGTGCATCAGCACTCAGATGTTTGAAATGGCCAACCTGGACTACTGTGTGCTCAGATAGCCAACGGTCACCACCTAAAGCAGCAAGCACAACCGCTTCATGCGTGATCCAGTGAGGCTGACAGACCTGCTAATAAAACTGAACTGATCTGTGAGAAGCACAAGGACCTTTTCTTAGAATTTGGGTGGATGGTGATGGGTCTGTGTGACTTAAAAGGAGACACATGAGATGAGACCTTTAAAGGCTTGGAAAGGAAGCACGCACTCCAGCAATATATGGGGCTTGAAAGGTCGTAGTAAAGGGATTACAAATCATAGAATCATTAGAGATTGGAAGGGACCTCGAAAGATCCTCTAGTCCAATCCCCATCTTTTAGTGGCTTACACTTTTGTTGTCCCCAGACTTCCTCCCCAGAGGAGGGTACTCAATTTACATTAAAACAAAACTTACTTGCCTGCCAAATAATTTGTGAGGAATAAACAACATTCTTGGGAAGACACTTGAGAGTGTTTCCAGCAGGGTTGTCTCTACAACTTTTGCAGGTATATCATAAACCCTGCTGCTCATTGCCCTGCCCTAGCTCTCTGGCAAGAGCCCGTTGCTCTACAGCGTGCTGAGGTTGTTCCACCTCAGAGGTCTGCAGTGGCAGGAAAAGGGCTTTCTGTGGTTTCAGTGACACAGCAGATCAGCTCCATTTCTTCACAGCTGCTCCGAACGCGAGCACAGAGATCGCTGGGGCTCTGCACTGCTGCAGTCCTTCCGGTGTGCTGCACTCACCGACTTTGCCAAAAGCCTCTCGCAGCTCTGCCATCTCCTCCTCTGAGAAGTGTGCCATCGAAGCCATCTCTTACTTCTCTGAGTGGCCGGTCTGTAAGAAGAAAGTATTTTCTTTTATCTGGTGCCTTTTTGGGTTTGTAATCATGATGAGAAAGAGGACCTTCCACTTGGAGCTTCACAGTCTTGGAGTAGCTCCTCATAGCTGAAAACACAGTCCTTTCTGCACCTTGAAATCAAATGAAGAGGTAAAATCCAGCACACGTGAGATATAAATCCATGTTCCTCCTGTGGTTTTGCCAGGCTTTGCTCAAAATCCCAACAGTTTTATTCACAGTAAATTGATTTACATTAAATCCTACCTCTGATAAGTTTGGAGAAAGTGGACAAAATTGCGTCTGTTCTTGTTATTTCCCCAGAGGGCTACTTCTCTTTCTGGCAATGAGGAGAGCTTAGAGACCTAAACTAGTACCTGAGCTTGGGTGGCTCTTTGGGAATGGGTGGCTGGAAGGAGCTTTCCTGTCTTTCCTCTCATCAAAGTTATAAAGCAGGAAGAAGGATTAGACATTTCCTTTCTAAGCACCTTCCTTAATCCATAGAAAAAAGCTAGAATCATAGATCTAGTCCATAGAATCAAGATCATCTAGTCCAATCCCCCTGCCAGAGCAGGCTCACCTGACTGGAGAAGCCATGGAATCAGAATCACTCAGGGTTGGAAGGAACCATCATCCAGTTCCAACCCCCCCAGCACAGGCAGGGACACCCCACCCTAGACCAGGCGGTTTGTGGCATCATTTAAAACACTGCTGGAAGATGCACGTTGGACCCTTCTGCTTTTTCAGGCATCTGCTGTCCCTTGCATCTATTCATGAGGAAAGTGTTCAGGAGACTGACTCCCCATTATTCTATAATTGTAAGGATGACCCTAGTGTCCTATGTCTCTTGAAGTATTAATTAACCAAGCGACTATTTGTACAGAATAGAACAGGAACCTGAGTTAATCCTGGGAAGTGTTGTGGTAGCTGCAGTGTTGAAACGGGGAAATAATAATAATCAGAAACACCTCATTCCCAGATACTGGAAGTCTTGGATTCCAGACTTCACAGAAAGACATCCAGGGATAATGAGAAGAATTACACATTTGCTGTAGTCCTCTACAAAGACACAGAGTAGTGTACAGCCTATCTGGGCTTTAGTTCAATGTTCTCCTGAAGTCATCCCTTGACTCCTGTGTCTGTGAGAACCACCAGGGGCAGAAGGCTTTGAAATCCTACGTGGATGACATTTTGCCTGCTGTCTCCCCGTAGTGTCACGTACCCTTTTATCCAACTTCAGTAATTCTAGAAGGGAGGACAGCTTCCAGAGAAAAATCTGTTCATTCACTCCAGCCCTCACAACTAAAGAGAAGCAGCACAATCCATAATGAAGTTGCTCTTGGGGCATAAGAGGCCACATGCAGTTCTCAGCTCAGTGGAACTGGTGACAGCTACTGAAATACTCATGCTATAGCATCCTCAGAGCCCAACTGAGGCAGTGTGGTCTGGATCATCAGGTAGTGAGGTGGATCACAAACCGGCTGCAGGATAGAAGACAGACAGTGGTGGTCAATGGCACAGAGTTTAGTTGAAGGCCTGTATCTAGTGGAGTCCCCCAAGGGTCAGTACTGGGACCAGTCCTGTTCAATCTATTCATTAATGACTTGGATGAGGGATTGGCATGCACTGTCAGCAAGTTTGCTGATGACACAAAGCTGGGTGGTGTCGCCGACACCCCTGCAGACTGTGCTGCCATTCAGCGAGACCTGGACAGGCTGGAGAGATGGACAAGGAGAATGCAATGAGTATTACAAGGGCAAGTGTGGAGTCTTGCATCTGGGCAAGGACAACCCCAGGTACCAGTACAGGTTGGGGACTGACCTGTTGGAGAGCAGGAGAAAGGGACCTGGGGGTCCTGGTGGACAGCAGGATGACTATGAGCCAGCAATGTGCTCTGGTGGCCAAGAGGGCCAACAGCATCCCGGGGTGGATCAGAAGGGGGTGGTTAGAAGATTGAGAAAGGTTCTTCTCCCCCTCTACTCTGCCCTGGTGAGACCACGTGTGGAGTATTGTGTCCAGTTCTGGGCCCCTCAGTTCAAGAAGGACATAATGCTGCTGGAGGGTGTCCAGCATAGAGCAACAAAGATGATGAAGGAAGCAGAACACCTCCCTTCTGAGGAAAGGCTGAGGGAGTCAATGGTCTGATTTAATGATAGTCCACAAGGCACGGCAAGCGTGTGGTGCACTGCTCCACTCCAAACCGTGTGCTAAATCGGTATGACGAGAGAGATGCAGAGGAAAAGGTGCAGAGGATGACGTATCGGCACAGGAGAGTGCGTGGAAATCATGGCCAAGTGAACAGGTTGGAACAGCTTCTCTGAAGAGAATAGCTGTTGAGGAGCTGAGGGATCACTTGATGAGAACCAGGCAATGGCTTTGAGCAGAGACATGTACGGCAAGAAGCACATTAAAGAGCTGCCAGAGGCATGGTAAGATAGGGGAGAGTTTGAGAAGGAATGAATGCAGACAGCTTAGCTAGCAGCACAATTGAAATGTTAAAGGTCAGCTGTGAGGAAGGATCTTGAACTCGGCGTGATCGAAGATCATTGCAAGGATTGAAGTTTCTTAGAGAAAATAAGATGAAAGCCAGCACATGCTCAGATATGGAGGCAGGATGCTGAAGCTACACAGGTCAAAGCAAGCAAGACAGTGAAACTCCCTACAAGAAAGAAATGGAAGTTATTACAAATTCAGAAGGAAAGGAAAACACTCCTTGAGACAGGCTGAGCTCTGGATGGCATCAGGACATCCGGATTACACACTGCTCCTGGTTGCCAAACAGCACAAGCCCGCTATTACAAAAGCAAAAACAAAGTGGTGCAAATAAACCCCTTCCTCCCCAGAAGACAGTTGAGATACAGGTCAGTGTGAAAAAGGGAAAATGGTCTCTCCTAAACTGCTGAGAATCAAGACAAGTGGATATCAAGAGTCTCTAGGAAGCGCTCCCCTTCCTGCCATCATTTTCCAACCAACACATCGTGGGCGTAAAATCTCCTTGTGTTTGACCCTAACCCCACCAGACCTCACTAGCACGCTGTTTTAAGAGGTCTGTTAACAAACTATTTTTGGTCTGGGATATAAAAGAAGAACAAAAATAATCTCAAAGCTGAACATCACTGCTAAATTGAAGCACAGCGGTATCGACGTTCTTTCAGCTCTTTTGATCTTGACGCCATAGTCCGAGAAGCTGCCCGGCCGTGTACTTCTTGGCTGAATGTGCACCCACCGTGCACCATGAATAATAAATGGCAAAGCAATTAAAACCTAAAGGTTTCCAAGACTTCTGTTAAATGGTTACCTCCACTTCCCTGGTGTTTAGGCTGTATCACAGGCAGTAACAACCCTGAAGATGTGAAACAGCACTTCAGTGCTGGCAGAAAGGTGTGCCTTCCCCCAGAACAAAAGGAAGCAGATCCCATGGGGCAACTTTACATTTCACAAACACATATTTAAGTCATCAGAAATGACTTAGCTGTGAATGTGGTGCTGAGGAAGTTGAATAAATTGCTAATATTTACTCACTTTCTACCATCAGGGCTTTATTTGGTTAATGCACCGGTACTTTGTTAACAACAGGATAACCCTTCTAGCTGTTGGAGAGCCATCAGATGTGTGTTGTCAGCCACACATACATTTTCCTAGTCCTTCTGCTGTCTTGTCTTAAAACTAGGGTTTGTTTTTTTTTTTCCTGAAAGAGATGAAATAAAAAGCACATGCTGCTGCCAAACATAGCTGTTGAGAGTTGTATGGGCCAGCGTAGACTGTGAACCCCTCCACGCACAAAACTCTGCCTCTCACTTTATCAGAACTCACAGACCAAATTCCTTTTCTTTTCTCATCTCTTTCCTGTCTCATCTACAAATTCATTTTCCAAATGTCCAGTTTTCCATAAGAGAAAATAATCCCATAATTCTATCTCTGCTCTTCCCTGCATTAGCCTCTCCTTCCTAGCTGATATCCAGGCAGCACTACCAGCAATCCTCCCTCAAGACACAGCCCACCCTGTGAAGTAAGGGAAGTGGCCTCAGAATTGTGCAAAAACTCTTGTGGTAGAGCTGAAGCATCTTGCAGGCCAGAAAAACACAAAGGAAAAAGGGAATAGCTTGAGCCTGCTCAATCTTTTTGCCACACTTCTCACACTCTTGAGTTCCTCCTTGTTCCGAGTTACTCATCAGGATGTCCCCACTAGGATATCCATCCCCAGAAAGACTTCCCTCTACATTTCCCTCAAAATGTCCCTCAGATGACTTTATACAGCATGGAAGGGCTGAGGAGGTGACAAGAACAGAGGTGGTTTGTCATTTAGGTGCTGATAAATACTTTCCTTCCAGACACAAGTTCCTGTCATTTTTGTTCTTACTACACGGTGAGAAAAAGAGAAATTATTTAGTGGAGCTTATGTTGAAAGAAGAATCAATGCTGCAACCACCACAGTGTGGCCTAGAATTTCCTCAGTTTTAAAGTTTCATCTTGTGCTCATCAGCAGAACCTTCAACCAAAACACAACAGGCAAATCCCTCTTGGTGGCAGTCAACCAAACATACTGTTTTGCATGAGTCAGAACAGTTTATCTCCTGCTTCAGCTTCATATTCTCAGTGAAGAATCATGGAATCATCCATGTTGGAAAAGACCTTCAAGATCATAAGGTCCAATCATCCTTCCTACAACCTCTAACCACTAAGTCATCTCCTGAAGCACCACATCTCCTTGTTTTTTGAATGTCTGCAGAGACGGTGCCTCCCTGGGCAGCCTGTTCCAATGCCTCACCACTCTTTCCACTAAGAAATTTTTCCAATCTGAAGCTCTCCTGACACAACTTGACCTCATTTCCTCTTGTCCTATTGCTAGTCACTAAGAAGAAGCAGCCAACACCTGCCTCACTACAACCTCCTTTCAGGTGGCTGCGTATTTGCTATTCACAGAACTGCTCAGGCTGGAGAAGATCATCAAGTCCACCCCCGACCTAACCCTACCAAACTATCCCTAACAACCCACTGCTAAACCCTGTCCCCAAGCACCACATCCAAACAAATTCCAAACACATTTAGGGATGGTGACTCAACCCCCTCCCTGGGAAGCCTGTTCCAGTGCTTAACAACTCTTACTGTAAAGACCCTTTCCCTGCTGCCCAACCTAACCCCCCTCCGAGGCCGTTTCCTATTATGATGCTTCTCACTCATGTATTTATTATTATCTGCTGCTCTTCGTACAGCTCTGATCAGTACCCCAGTGCCAGCAGGGTGACCCACAGTGCACCCACAACAAGGAGGAGGATCTTCTCATTTCCTCAGTGCAGCTGAGCTGAATTTTCAGTCCTGAAGTAGACAGAAACACTTCTGGCTCCGTCAGCAACGGACAACCTGGATGACAGTGCCTTCAGCCCGGGTGGGTCTTGCTGTCATATCAGCACACAAAGCACAGAGGGTCTTTCTGAAGTTACAGCAGATAGACCCTCCCTGCTCCATGATAAAGACTCACAGTTTCGGCCCCAACAAATGACAACTTCTGCCTCAACAGCATCTTAAGAGACTGTTGCCAGCAACAGCAAAATCTCACCATGTACGTAGGCACGAGAATTGCTCAACAGAGGAACTTCACACATTTCATTTTGGGTACAGCTCGAAGAAACACAGAGAAAAGACATTTATTACTGCTCACATTGATGCCCATGGGTTATTTCCTTAACGTTCCCGTTTGTAAAGCCCCTTGTTTGTCAATGTGTTGCCCAAGTCCTAAATCAAATACAAGTTAATGCTGCTTAGGAAGGGAAAATCCATGGGGTTTGCAGAGAAATTGAGATCTCTTTCCAATATACTTCTCAGCAGCAGGGAGTTCTTACCCTTCAAGGAAATTAAGACATCAAAGAAGCAGTGCTGTGAACTTACAACACTCTCCTTTCGTGTCTTTTGCCTGTCAGATGCTTCCTCGAAGGGAGGCAGCGTGCATGTGCACATTATTTTCCAATCAGAAACTGTAGATTGCAGGATAGATCCAACATACTACATTTTTTGTCTCTTTGGGTTTGTTTTTTTTACAATATCTGGTGTTCAAGCCAAGCCAAATTGACAAATAGCTTCATTCATGCAGCAGATGCCCTTTTTGGCAAGTAGAGCCCTGCCCCAACCAGTTCCACCTTTGCTAACCAGGGTGGAGGAAGAAGACATCATCTAACAGCAGCTGCTCTGGATACAGGTGTGAGGAGCTGCCCTATCACAGCCAGGTGGCAAACCAGACATCACGCTGCGGGCAGACAAAGAAAAGCCCTTCTTCCTATTGTGGTGCCATAGTCATAGAATCATTAGGGATTGGAAGGGACCCCGAAAGATCATCCAGTCCAACCCCTGCCACAGCAGGATCACTTCACTGGAGAGGTTATGGAATCAGAATCACTCAGGGTTGGAAGGGACCACCTGACCATCCAGTTCCAACCCCCCCACCATGGGCAGTCATTGTAAAGCAGCCTGATGGCAGAAGGTGGGGTCATAAAGTCCCCAAACGTCCTGTGAAAGCGCTGTACGTGATACAAGAAAAGGAGAGGATGCCCCGTGTTTCCAGCTCATTTGCAGGAAAGCAGTTGCTCGGTGCAAAATGGAAAATACTAAAAACTTGTTCCAGCTGTAAGAAGGAGGGAGATGTGCTATTTTTAATTACAAATATACGTATTTGCATTTGACTGATTCCTCCTAGATTTACCAAATCCGTTGTTGTTCCCGTGTGGGAGCTGTATTCTGTCCTCAGTGTTGCAGGGGTCCTCACTTTCTTCATCAGTAGGGGCTGAAATCACAGAGGCTTCGTGATCAGGCCCTTCCACCCACCAATCCGGACCAGAAAATGGAGAGCACATCCAAACAGCCATGTCTTGCTGTTTGGAACCATCCCCCAAAGTGGTGTCATGCTGGAAGCTGTGCTGGAAGCTGCAGGGCCTCTAAGTGCGCAGTGGGGAACCAAAGCACAACTGGAGCAGCAGGAAACAGAGTGATTCTGTGCCCTTTTCCTCCAAAGAGTAATTTGGCTTTGTGGTGTGGTCCCCAAGCTCCTGCCTCTGGGTACCCTTCGTGTCTCACATGGTGCTCTCCTACCCATGGACACAACTTCCATGCCCAGGAGACACCACGGACGTGGTGATTTATTTCCCTTCCTACAGCTTTCCCCTTCGGTAGCTGCAAAGATGCACAGAGTGACCCATGCAGAACCCCCTACCCTGTCTTGCAGCCCAGCTGGTTTCAGCATCCTAAATACCATTCCAGACTGTTCCACAAGTATTTCTTGTTTTGACAAGCATTTTACATTTTCTGTCAGCATTTCACTGGAGCCCATTGTTTTGCACGAAAAGCCTCGTAGTATGAAAATCAGCGACATTTCTGAACGCACTGTCCTCCATCTTCCCCGTCTGCAGCGTGCTGCATCTTCCGCATCGCCTGCCTTCCCCTGTACTCAGCCTCTCCCTGAAGTCCTGTTATACTTCAGAAAAAATACAGTGATGACTTTTACCACAGGGTTTCTCTCAGATAGCTCTGCTCCACGCTACACAGCCACATTTTAATCTGAAAAATTACTAAATTCAGAAGGAATCATAGAATCATGGAATCATTAGGGATTGGAAGGGACCTCGAAAGATCATCTAGTCCAGTCCCCCTGCAACAGCAGGATCACCTAGACCAAGTCACACAGGAACCCGTCCAGTCGGGTCTTGAACATCTCCAGTGATGGAGACTCCACAACCCCCCTGGGCAGCCTGTTCCAGTGCTCTGTCACCCTCACCGTGAAGAAGTTCCTTCTCAGGTTGATGTGGAACCTCCTATGTTCCAGCTTACAAGCATTGCCCCTCGTCCTATCACTACATGACACCGAGAACAGCCCAGTGCCATCCTCCCGACACCCACCCCTCAAATATTTGTAGACATTAAGGACTGCAATCAGAAAGACCAAGAAACCCTGGTAACATAATACAAGACTACATGTGGTAGGTCCTGTGAGCAGGGAGAGAGAAGCAACATCACTAGACTTGTCTAAGTACAAGGAGTTTCACACAGGTTCTTTCTCAAGCATTTTATAAGCGAAACAGTACTCAGTCCAAACCTGTGCTTGGCTCCAGCTGAGGAAGCCAATTCAACACCAGTAACACAATACAATCTCTCTTTTTTTGACCTGCTATGCGAGTACTCTCTTCAGCTTCTGAGACAAGTACATTAGGATCTCATGGTCAGGACAGAAGCAGAAACCTCCAGTCATACTACCAGCAGGCAGGCGGGAACTTCCCAGTCCTGTCTGGCTCTACCGTCCCTCCCTAGTGGGGTTTCCCACCACAGAGGGGCTTTCCACATCTCCTGTCCTGTCAGGACAGCTTCCCAGCCCCAATCCTACCTCCTTACAGATTCTTTGGGCAGAAGGGCAAACTCATCCTGTGTGATAGGCAAGAGGGGAGGAAGGTGGTAGATACGTGATAGTTTCAGGGTGTGGTGTCTTTTCAAGACAAACATCTGCAGAACATCCCATCTGCATTTCTGAGGGCAAGATCTTGTCTGTCACTTGCGAGAAATCATCTTCACTCACTATTGGCAACAGCAAGCAGATGTGGTCCCATATGCTTGAAAATGTGCTCGCAGGCTTAGGGGTCAGCTGTGCAGTGTTCAAACACAGTCCATCCTGACAACAGGCAGCAAGCCCACTGCTCTTGCAGAGCAAAAATTAATCTCAAAGGCTCCTGTTCACAACCATCTAAAATGTCTTTAGATATTTGCAAGTCACAGTTCATCTCCAGCCTGAGCTGAAATCCCAAAGACACAAACCTAACCAGCTTCAGCAGAACTTCAGTGGCAAGTGTGATGGGATCACACAAAATGGCACAGAATCACTCTGGCTGGAGAAGACCCCTGGGATCATCGTGTCCAACCATCTACCCTACCTTACAAGTTCAACCCTAAACCATATCCCTCAACACCTCATCCAAACGATCTTTAAGCACACGAAAGCAGAATGCCCCACTCTGAACAGGCTCCATCATGGATCATTTTTATTTATTGTCTGGAGAGTCAACTTACATTTATAAAAGCCTGGTATGAAAGTCCTAAGGGTCTGCAGAGTACCTTGGAACCAGCACAGGCCAAAACACATTAGCTTTATGAATCACTATTTTTCATCACTGGAATTAGAATTGCCTTCTCCCAGGGACCCGCTCTGTAATCTCAGGAATGGCTTCTTGCTGGATCACACCCCCCAGACCAACGCTGATTCGCAGACTACAACTCTACTCAGCCAGAGACCACTCTGCCCAATTAAATCCATAAAACCCCATCCATCCATCCATCCAGTGCTGCTTTAATGAAGGTCAGTAGCAATGCTGTGTGCGAGACACAGTGACACCAGCTTCATGCTTTTGCATGGCAACCACAATTTCCTGTGCAGTTAAACCGCTCGTACGCTCGATGAATAAATAACAGAACCTGCAGGTGCTGCGACCTTACCTCCCAGGGGCAAGCAGTGGGTCCAAACTTCCAGAGCAACAGCTCAACAGCTGTAAATCCAACAGGAAGGGGAGAACCTTTTTGTAGGTTGGGGAACTGCGAAGCAGCGTGTCGAAAGAGGTCCCCGCGTGACACTGAGAATCTGCCTTCTCTTCTAACTAGTCAAGCCCAAGACTGTGAGACCAAGGCTGAGCCCAGAGAGGGAAGTGAGTGGTGACAAAAACGTCACGGTGAAAGAGGTTTTGTCTTTATAAGGAAATCTAGCATGGTCTCCCTCTTCACCTCATTGCTCCTACAATAGGTCCACTAGCCTCCACCACTTCCGCTCAGCTTACCACTCTCTGAGTGCGGGCGCAAAACACCTTCTTTCTGCAGCAGAAAAGCAGCCAAGGCTTACATGTGCTTAACAACTCGTGCAGCCAGGCTCATGCACTCGGGGCAGTGCTTCCAGAGATGGAGACACTTAGCATCTCTGGGCACCCTCTGCCAACCTTTGAGTGTCCTTGCTGTGAACACTTTTTTCCCCCCTGCGTGTGGTTGGAATTTCCCCTGATGCAACTTGTGACCTTTTTAGCCTCAGTGCACAACTCTGACAAAATCCTGACTCCATCTTCTCTGCAAGCTCCTATTAGGTAGACATCCCTTTCACCCCTCTCCAGGCTGAGCAAGCTCAGTCCTCTGTGTCAGATCTCCAGCCCATGACTGTCCCCATGGCTCTGTACAGTTTGTCAAAGCCTCTCTTGCACAGGAGAAAGTCAAACAAGAGGCGGTGCCCCTTGGGACACCGATTTCAAGGACGTGTTTCCCAGCTGTGTGGAGTGTCAAGCATAAAAGTTCTTGATGCATGCAAACTTTGTCTTTCAGCCCTGTTGACACAGCTTTGCAGCAACCTTAACAAAACTGAAACCAGAACATCAATAGATGAAAGTGATTCATCAACCCCAACGGGGATTTCAAATGTTCTGCTTTAACAGCAAAATTCCCATCACTTTCCACAGGCTGAAGAATTATCCTCTGGCTTTTTAAACAACTTCTCATCTGGCTTTTATTTCTGAAAATGAGCAGCTGGAAAAGTAACCGAACCGTGTTTGTCATGGCTTCAGTGAAAAAACTGTCCGACCAGCTGGACCATCAGCCGCAGGCTGATGTAGAGAGCTTCAGGAGAACCTTCTCATGAATAAATGCCGAGAGCTGAGGTCCATCCTTGAGGCACACACACGTTGACTGTATTCAGATTCACACTGAAACTTGTTCCAGGCATTTCTGATTACTCCCTTCTATTAATGAAATACTCTAGGGGAGGTGCTTTTTATTTGACAGACTGTGCCATGGGTGCTCTTTGTCTTCTGGGATCCATAACACCAGCCTGATGGTTTGCTGCAACGTTCCTGTTGCAGACATCTCCCAAATCCTTAGTTATGTCTATTGCTCCCCACGACAATTTCTAGAATGCTGCAGCACCTTCTGTGAGGCAGGGAAGAGAGCACCAAACGGGTGCCTGCCCTAAATCTAACACTTTACCTGCACACGAAAGCCAGAGGTGGGTGTTTCTGTATCAGAGATGCTTGCCAAGTGCACTGTGTCATCAGTGCACTGCCCCGATTCGTACCAGTACATACCAATATGCACCTGCTGGGCTAANTCCTGACAGTGAGCTCAGATTTTCCTCCCTAGTGTGTGATGTTTTAGATTTGTCTCACCCAGACTGAGCTCAACACTGTGTCATCAGTGCACTGCCCCGATTTGTACCAGTACATACCAATATGCACCTGCTGGGCTAAAATGGTGCCTGAGCCAGCTTAGAAATACAAGGACAGCAGGGATGGGATTTGAAGTGTGATGGATTTAGAAGGCAACTATAAACAAAGGGAGGTTATATTTTTGACACACAGACCATGAATCCCTTTCCCTTTTTCTTCCTTATTTCAAGACCTACTGAAACATCATAGAGTTATCAAACATGACTAAACCTAAGTGGCCTTGACACACAAGTCCAGCCATAACAAGGCACTATTTAACCCCTGCAGTACGCATCCTCAAAGCATCACACCAGTACCAGTTTTACTGGGCATCACTGGTGTGGTGCAATAGTCACCTCTCACCTGAGCCTGACTCACCAGTACCTGCATGAGGTTTGTTGGTCGTGCAGCTGACAGTGTACGAGTACATGAAAACGATCTCTCTCACATAGCTTCTTACGCAGGGCATCATTATAGTATCGATTTCCCACAGGTGGGCTGGCTCCTAACCCTTCAATAGAAATAGCTTGCATTGGGCAACAAAGTGCACTTGCAGGCTAGCCAGCGTTTCAGCAGGAAGAACTGTGACCCAGAGTCAGGTGTCCATTCTGCTCCCACATTAGAAAAGCAACACGCTCAGCCTACAGCCCCAGTCCCAGAACTGAAATCCCAGTAAGGCCACTCTGAGACTTACTCACATGAAGGCAGAAGAGTTAGTGTCCCTCCAGTTACAGGCAAGACATTAGGAAGCAGCCACGACCACCGTCTGCAGATGAAGTACCATAGATTAAGGTGCACAGCGGTTAGTCACTCACAGAGGGAGGACTGTCGTTATAAACAGACCATGCCCCCGAGCCACAGCTAAACAGGCCAAAACCAATCAGTTGTAGACCCTTCAGAAGCCTTGCCCCTGCCCCTTGTCTGAAGGACCCACCTTCTGCAGTGCTGACACTCTCATCCTGCTGCCCGTGCCACACAGCCACACTTCACTGCAGGTCAGCCAGACCGTGTCCCCATGGGCTCCAAATCCTTCTACAGCCTTTCCCCTCCTCTCCCACAGTCTCAGCTCTCCTCTGTCTCTGCGCCAGCCCCACAGCTCTGAGTGGCAGCACCTGTTCACTCCTACCTCCTCCCCTGCTAATGGGCTCTCACCTCCCTCCCTTTTAGCCTCGGGTGCCTTGAGGCTACTTAGGAAGGGTGACAACTGCCTGCTTTCTCCCACCTGGGAGCAAGCAAGGTAAGTGGCAACCCACAAAGTGTGCAGGAACCGCTGGTCCCATTCCCACCAAAGAGCTGGTGTTATATTTGGAGGAACTAGGGCACCTGCATTAGAAGAGGCTCAGCAGCTCTATTTACTTGGCAGCATTGCTTCTGGCAGGCCAGGGGGCATTTGCAGGGATGCCCAGGCAAGAAAGGGACATCGGGGTCTGCTGCAGGTGAACAGTTTCCCTGTGAGAACTAGGGAAGGCCATTCCAGTGGTGGACTTTTCTGGCATGGCCACTTCTTGGCTCTTGTGTTTGTAGCCACCCAAGACCTCTGCCTTGTCACAGGTTGCTTCTGCTTCAGGGAATGAGTTTCTCCAAACGCCACTGAATCACATTCTCATAATGTGGTGCCTTCCTTGCTGCTGCTAACAGAGTCCACAGGTGGTGGACAAGTCCTCCATGCAAGAGCATAAACACAATGGGAAGGGTGTGATGTGGAGCAGAGCAGAAACACAGATCTTCCAAACTGACAGTGTAATGACAGCACCATTTCAAACGAACCCTCAGAGGAGAACCTCCTGGCTGGAGCTAGAACATAAACAGTTCTTTTCAATGATTTGACTTTTCAGCTAAGTCTGATTTACCTAACTCTGCTTTCTGAAGGTAACAGCACATCCTTGCAGTCTGATTCTACAGGTGACAGCACTTTCTGTTTGCAGGTACTACCAAGGATTAGCGTACAGAAAGGATCCTACTTTCTTCTACAGAAAGCAAAGTCACTAGTAACCTTGTGTACCACGCTGAGGTGCTGTGAAGTAAAAGGCTGCAGCCGTAGGGAAGAGTGGAAAGGACAGGAGACCCTAAACTGACCAACAAGATCTTCCATTCCATGCATATCATACTCAGTATCAAGCTGAGAGATCACAAAGGTCACAGTATCACAGTATTATCAAGGTTGGAAGAGACCTCATAGATCATCAAGTCCAACCTGTCACCACACAGCTCAAGGCTAGACCATGGCACCAAGTGCCACGTCCAATCCTGCCTTGAACAGCTCCAGAGTTGGCGACTCCACCACCTCCCTGGGCAGGCCATTCCAGTGGCCAATGACTCTCTCAGTGAAGAACTTTCTCCTCACCTCAAGCCTCAATTTCCCCTGGCGCAGCTTGAGGCTGTGTCCTCTTGTTCTAGTGCTGGCTGCCTGAGAGAAGAGAGCAACCTCCTCCTGGCCACAACCACCCCTCAGGTAGTTGTAGACAGCAAGAAGGTCTCCCCTGAGCCTCCTCTTCTCAAGGCTAAACAATCCCAGCTCCCTCAACCTCTAAGGCTGGTTAAGGCTGCTTCTTCTTCTGTGTCCAAAGCCTGAGGAGAGAAGCTCTCTTGTTAGTTCCTTTGCCTTTGGTCCCAATCCCTGCATTTCCAAACCTGTGTCCAAATAAAGAATCCAGATTCTATCTGCCACTGAGTCCAGTCTGGAATTTGGGAGACTCTGATACTGGGTTTGTGTATATTTCTAGATATTTAATGATTTTCTCATTAATATTATTATGTTTTCTTTTTATTGTTCCCCTTTCTTTAAAGCTAGGGGCATTTTTACAACCCATTTGTTTGTCTCCCATATCCTGGAACTAAGAGGAGTCACTAGAAAGCATCTGTCCTTCCTTCGGTGGCCAGCCCAGCCTTAACCCCCGATGAAGCCCAACAAAAATGAATGGAAATTATTTAAAAGTTATTTCATTTAAACAAGACTATCTTGCTCTTATATAAGTACAGAGGACCTGATCTAATTCCCACTACTGTTCAATGTGACCTGGATCACATCTATATCCCGCGTGTCCCTGTTCCTGTTCTTATTAAAGTCACTGGCACTTTCTGTAGCCACCATGAAGAAGTGCCTGCAGCATTTCTGAAAATGGACCCTGAGAACTTAAATGCTGTTGAAAGGTAAATGAGTCCTTGTGAAGCAGGAGTCGTGTGCTCAGGTGGTGGCAGGTAACTTGACCAGCTGCTGGGTTTGCCTGGGTTAGCAGCACATCCTGAAATGCTTGGCGTGGTCTCTGCAGGAGCGAAAATGCTGAGAGACTGGGGGCTTTTTGGACTATATGTGTCGATTGTGCATTTTACACCGTGTTCTTCCTGCATTGTCTCTGCCAGGAAAAGCCTTGAGAACTCAGAGCAACGGTGGGTGATCTCACTGAACCTGCCACAGCATGCATAATGGGGTCTCTTTCATGGTATCATGAAACACCTGTTGGTGCAACAAAAGCATCCCTCTGTCTCAGCCTATTCCTGCAGGAAAGAGTGAGGCAGACCTAACCCTGCAGGGCTTCGCATCCAGCTGATGTTTGCCACCATGTTCTCCCTCCCTGAGACACGGGATCCCTGAGCGCTGTGCAGTCACCCCCCTACATACCAGGACCCACTGACCTACATGGACCTCTTGTACCTGCATTCCCAGCAGTGCCCTGCTCATCTGCTGCATGCAGCCAGGGAAAGAGGGAGAAGAGGATGTGATGGGTGATGGCTCATGTCTACACAGGTGTGAAGAAACCAAAGGGAAACCTCTGCTGGCAGCCTTGACCGTGAATCAGTAACAATGCATTTCCAGGTGGGCAGGGAGGGATATCTAGGCTTGTACCCCGGCACCACTGGAGACAGGGGAGCCTAGAAGTTCCCTCATGCTGAAAAGCATATTTTTGGTGGGGCCAAAAGCAGTGGCTCTCCAAACCTCACCCTTTTCCCTGGAGCTGGGCACAGGAATGACCAGGAGTATTATGTCCTATTAAACCTGGGCTGGGAGAGTGACTTTAGATGCTTGTGCAGCTTTTGCTTTCCAAACCCCTAGCTCTGAAAATGTGTCTAAGGGTCTTTTCTTAGAGTCCTTCAGTTTCACTGTTAGGCAGTCTCATTTAGGAGTCAAGATGAGCCACAAAGATCAAGTAAGCTATGAGTAGGCTGTTTCCACAAAGCAAAGCAAACCATCACTTCTAAGCAGCAGGTGCAAGCTGCAAGCATTTTAAAAAGATTTACAAAGCGATGAGGGAGCAGGTCTTGGAGGAGGTTTGTTCCCTCAGCAAATGCCTGCACAGGAAAAGGCTGCTAGTTCTGAGGCCATGGATGAACTTTGGGCTGTCAGACTTGGCACCAAACCCCCGAAGTCACTGGCTTCAAACAGATCTCCTGCACTGAAATGAGTGTGTCTGAGAGTTTTCCTCACAGCCCAGTCCCAGACCCTGGGGTAAGAGCTTCACCTTACTTAAAAGAAGTAAGTGGTTGGAATAGGTGATCTCTCAAATCCCTTCCAGCCTTAATGACTCTAAAAGGAGTAAGGAACCAAATTAATCTCCTGCAAGCAGTTTGAACTTTGAAGGACAGGCGTGTAAGCAGGTGAACAATGAAATATCAGGGGGGAAAAACCCCAAATGAAAGCACTGATAAATAAGTAACGGGAAAGCGTACCCGCTGCTACGCCCAGCCATGAATTATTGAGCAGAACCACCCATTTGTGGCGATGGGGAGTACTGGTGAAATATTAATACTGCTGCATGAGCCAATCTTAGGTTTTACTTAGCAGGGGAGAGACAAGAGGGTGGAAAACCTGGCCACTGTCCGTTAGCAACGAGAACTGAGTGGCCGCACTCTGTGGCCAGCCCCCAGGTCTGACTCTAGCAAGAGAAGGACATGTGGCCCTGGCTCTCCCAGGAAAGGGCCTGAATCCCACATCTTGAACAGAGACTGGCAGTGGTCCCCCAGCTGACAGACCTTTTTCCAGAAGTACAAGGCTCTAGAAGTGTCATTTGCAGAGGCTGTAGCAACAAGACTGGCTCCTGTGGGTTTGTTTGCACTGCTGTGAAAGGCAGACTTGGTTAGACCCTGACTCAGCCCAAAACCTTTCTCCTAGCTGTTCTGGTTTCCTCTGAGGAAATAGTTATTCTTTATGATGGAGGAAAAGTATGAAAACATGACTTCAACACCTCAGCTGGCCAGAGACTTATGGGAGTAAGGAAATGGAGAAGGAGGTGGAAATAAGATTTTATTTTTAATTACAATTATTATGACAGCTCTCTTGCAAAAGTGGAGAACTACAAAGCCATGATTTTTGAAAGCCTGTATCTGGCAGAAGTTTTCACATGTTTACCCAACCTTCTCATCTGTGTTCAGTGGACAGACAGCCTCAGCCTCACACAATTTTTGGTGAGTGAGCCATCGGTGGCTTTGGCACAGCGACAAAATGGGCTTCCACAGGTGCCCTCCCCTGCCTGCCCCACGGGCACAGGGCTGTCCCAGCAAAGACAAAGCACTTCTGCTGGGAACCCAGCACCGCTGCCTCACTGCCAGAATGTCAGGCACCTGTCTTCTGCTGCAAACTGACACAGCGGCAGGAAGAAAGAAACACAAGCCCAAAGGAAGATGCTCTCCCAAAAACGCTCCAGCGTTACGTTTTCTTTGCTCGTGTTTTCACATGTGGGGAAGTTTCACTTGCTAGGCTGCTTGCTTTGCTTTTAGCTCGTTTTGCTCTTGGTCTCTTCCACTCAGCTTCTTTAAAAGAAACTGTCTTACGTTGTTCCTCTGTTTCTCTCTTCTTTTGGTGACGTGCTTCCCTTTATTCTCTCATCTTCCCTTTGCGTGTTTTCTATACCTCTTTCCCTTCTCCCTCTGCCTCACACCACTTCCCCACTCCGTGACTCCTGCCCTAGTGGTTTCTGCTCTCTTGTTCACACGTGGTGCTCTTCTGCCAGTGGCCTTCACAATATTTCTGAGTGTATTCAGCTCCGAAGACGCTGGTTTTTGCAGCCTCTTGCCTGCACTTTGCAAGCCTGGGGGTCAGTGTCTCAGAATCCAGCACAGAAGTTGCTGCTCAGAGACCCATCCAAGCAGTTACTAGTTCCCTGTCTGGAGGGGAAGTTTGCCTCCTCTGGGAGGAACTTGCTGTGTTTCTACAGCACATCAAGTCCCCCCACACCCCCAAAAAAATTTCTCAGTACAAAATCTGGAGATCAAATGGCCAAACTGGGGGTGGGGGGGTTGTTCCCAACCTTGCCACAGTTGTATTTGCAGAGCCAGCCCTGCTTCTGGCTCCACAGCAGGGGGACTTGCCACTCTGCTGCTGGTGAAGGATGACGGCCAGTGCCAGGCTGACCATGTGATGTGCTGGGTGACAGCACAGACAGCACACTTCTGCTCAGAAGGGGCACATCCTGCTTCGACTGAAGCTGCAGGAAGACAAAAACAGGTTGGGTGGAGGTTTTTTGTTGAGGATTTACTATGGAAATGAAGCACAGGAGGTAACCGAGGTCATTCTTTCTGCAGAGGACGTGAATCAAACAAACTCCTCTCTGGTGCATCTCTATTTTTACTAAAAACTGTGTACAAAGCCACCCTCTTTCCTGACAAATCTAGTGCCCATAAGTATTTTACATGGTGATTAAGAGAATCTCCAAGACAGAGCTTGCGTGTGAGGGTCATCCATTCCATGACATATGTAAAATAACAAAGATGAAGGGAAGAGGTTGGGGAAAGGTCTAGTCCCTCTTTGCCTGCTAGCAATCATAAACATTGATTACGACTGCTCTTAGCTGTAACTCTGATTCAGAAGTTGCACAAAAAAGCCAATTATGATTCCTTATTATTTTCAGCGTCAGATTTACCTAGGTAAGCAGAACCAAGCTTTTCCTCACTTTGGTGGTCATACACCTTCCTGTCCTAGCAGTTGGCGCTGGTAGCTCTTGGAAGCTTAGCTGAGAAAAGGCACATGTTGTCAAAGAGAAAATCAGCCTAATTTTACTGTCAGCAGACTCAAAAGAGCCACTGAACAACTGTTCTTTAAAAGGAGCATAAAACATTCGCTCAGGAGTGTTTTCTAAAAGACACTTTAACTCGGAACAAAGAGCAATCGCTCTTTTGACGCAGCACTCAGGAGGCACAGGGGAAACTGAGGTGTTAAACACTTTGGTGCCAAAGGAAACCTCCACAACTGTATAGATCTTGTGGGTGTGTTTGTGGGTGGCATCAGGAATCAAGGCCTTCTGCAGGGCAAAAAGACAAGTCCTGGGCTACCCAAGTGATGCACATGTAATTCTAGCAAGTGACTTCTTTGCTCTCACAGATCATGAAAGAAAGAACAAAGTCTTCCAGGCAGTTGCCCAGAAGTGCCCTGCATGAACAGCCCAAGGAGCACTGTTGTGTTTGGCCATATTCAGTTCTGCATCTTGCTAAATAAATGCACAGACCATGGCATCCATGCAGGTCACCCCCAAGTCAACAGTGGTACCCATCTTGCCAGGCACTCACTGATCTGTAGGGAGCAAGAGCACACAACCTAAACTGAAATCCCAAAAGGGACAGCGTCACTAGTCCTGCTCCTGGCCACTTTTGCTGCCCCGTTTCCACACCTCATTGCACAGCTGAGTTGATTAGTAGGATGGCTTTTGAGATGATCACAGGCAGATCCATGTAGCCCCTTCTTAGATATTTATCAGTGCCTCATGAAATTACTGGAGAACTCCATTATTTCTGAGCTCAGCTGTTCCTAAACAATGGGGGCAGAGACCCCGAAATGCATTCAAGATGAAGAAAACCTCTGCAGGTGATACCATTGCTCAGTTTGTGTCATGACATGGAAGTGGGCAATGGGCTTGTATGGACAACCAAGACATGGCCAGAAGGCCTGCTGTCACTTCCCCTGGAGAGGCAGCTGAGCTGTGCCAAGGATAAGACACAGGCACGTAGGGAGCCTGGCGCTGAGATTGCCCTGTAAGCTAGTGCTTGCCATATGGCAACAAGAGGGAAGGGGGAAAGCAGGTGGTCCATGGACAGGGGGAACATGGAGCCAGACCAGCTTCCCAAATAGGTGAGAGCCATTTATGGAAGATTATTCTGAGTCCAATCTCCTCCACACACCCCACACAGGTTAACTGAGGGTCCATGAAGCAGCAATGAGCACCACAAATACCACCTGAGCTGTAGAAAATTCCTGGGGCAGCATTGGTATGAGAGAGGGAGGTAAGAGAAACCATAGAAAGCAGACAGACAGAAGCATGGCTTGCTCTGCTACCACAGAGTCATAGAATAATAGAGTGGCTTCGCTTGGAAGGGACCTTAGAGATCATCTACTCGAACCTCCCCACCATAGGGAGCAACTAGACTTGGCTGCTGAAGGCCTTATGCAACCTGGCCTCAAACACTTCCAGAGTGGGGGCATCCACAAACACTCCAGACAATCTATTCCAGAATCTCTCCACCCTTGTACTGAAGAACTTCCTAAGATCTACTCTAAACCTACTCTCCTTCAGTTTAAAACCATTTCCTCTTGTTGTGTTGCTAGATACCCTTGTGAAAAGCCCCTCTCCAGCCTTCCTGTGTGTACCCTTCAGGTACTGGGAGGCAGCTATAAGGTCCCCTCAGAGTCTTCTCTTCCCTAGGCTCACTGTCATTTGGAGAACTGCAAAGTGCAGGGTGAGAAAAAGCAGGAGCATTGGCAGTTTTTACCTTAACTCCCATTGCTAGCCACAGCTGAAGGAGAGGCCAGCAGGAGAGCTGAGGTGAAAATGAGATACAAGGTTGGCACAAACTTCCAAGGGAAAGTGATCTCATAGAATCATCAGGAATTGGAAGGGAGCTCAGAAGATCATCTAGTCCAATCCCCCTGCCACAGCAGGATCACCTAGACCAAGTCGCCTTTTACCAAGAAAGTTTGGACCAGATGATCCTTGAGGTCCATTCCAACATGGTGTTCTATGATTCCTTCCCAGCACACTGGTATCTGCAGCCACAAAGCCCATTTTTTTGCTAAAGGCCATCTTCTCAGCAGGTCTTCCCTTGCAAAATAAGTCAGCATTTAAGCAAGGGCTCTGTGCTTCTGTCCACAATTTCTGGGCTACGTCACTGCATGGGTTCTGTGCATCTGGGCCAACACAGGAAAGTCCTCAAATCCCACCATGAGAAGAGCTCTGCAGGGAAGGATGAGAGGATCAGCACATGGCAGATATATGGTGGTCACAGCCTAAGGGGATACTTGTCGCGCAGCTGCTAGGATTCCTGGTTACCACAGGTTGCACAAACCTATTTAACTAAGGGCACGTAGGCAGTTGAAGACAGAGTAGTGCAGAAATGCCCGAGTTTGCCCGAAGAAGCTAGTAAAATGCTGGTAGAAACCAAGTTGCTGGTGGCTACTGTACCCTAGTTCTCTTATTTAAAAACAAAATATGTCTTTTAAATATATGTATCTGAGAGAGATCGCTCCAAGTTTGAAACTGTGGTCTAACCATTGACAGTCCTTCCTCTTCAGGCTTTCTGCTTGTTTATGTGACGCATTAAATTGTGAAAGAAGATGCTGTTGAGGTCTGGACATTGCGATGCAAACAAGAACTGCAGAGGTGAATGCTTGTAGCCTGGAGCTTTGCAGCAAGGGGGGTTCTCTGAAAATGAATGTTAAATGCCAGTCCTCACCTGAGGGCTGCTCTTGAATTGTCTTGAAGAATTTTCTTATCTATGCTTGGAGTATCCAAATACGGGGACTTAATGGTTTATCACCACATGAAGACTGCACTGCCTTTGTAAGTGAATGAACACCTAAAAGGAAAAGAAGGCAGGGAAAGGGTAGCTTTTCTTTTAAAAGGTTATTATCTGTTGATATATTAACAGATACTCATATTCCTTCTGACACTGAAATCGGTCATAAGGTGTGTCCGTTACCCTGTTACTTACAGGAGACTGAAGGTGACTCAAAAGGATCTTTAGTAATGATATTTTCCTTCTCTGATTGACTAAAAATCTCATTTTCTGGGAAGTGTCTGTCCTTTGGTATCTGTGTTTTGTCTTGTCCTGTAAAACACGTACCAGCGTCAAGAAGCAAATAGAGTAAATCATTATTTTCTTTCAGCAGGACTTCTTTTTTCTTCATGATTTGTCCCCAAACTCCCTGCACTCTCTGATACCTCCAGTGCCACCTAAAACCCAACCATATTTGCAAATACCAGGCTTCCTACTTTGAGATGCTTATTCAAAGACAGTATCTTTGTAGAGATTTTGTGGTTGTTCTAAGAAACATGTTCTCCTGAGCATGGAAGACCTTCAGTGGCTGACAAGCCCACGTCATCAGGAAGGGAGCACCAACACTACTTCCCTAGTGTCTCCTTGCACCATGTGATGCCTGTGTTATCACTGCACCACTTCACGGTTAGTAGATGCTCCCAGGCTTTATAACTTGATGGCTCCATCCCACCTGGTACAGGGGAGCCTTTTGCCACAGTCAGAGATGGCTTTTTTCTGGTGACAACCCCCTCAGATGGCTTTGCAAGGCTTTTGAGTACCTGGTGAGAAGGATGCTTTCCTCTGATTGTTGTAGTTTCTAGCAGGAGGAGGTTGTCCAGACTAGGAGTTATTCCACCTAGTCTGATGAGACAGCAGCTGGACCAGGACCCTGATGAGCAGGGTCCAGGACAACAGGGAAGCATGTTCATGGAGCAAAGGCAAGGTGGGGCTTTTAAAATAGAGCTTCTAAGAGAAACTAAGATTGTTCATTGTGTGCTCTTGCTCACACCTCCTATGTTAATCACAGTTCTGAGTAACTTTGCTCGTTAAAGGCAAGTTGATGAAGTCACTAACATGCAAATGAGCTCACTGTGACTGCAAAGTGTAATCCAAGACATTTCCACTTGTGTTCCACGGCCTTTGCTGTTTTCTTTAACCCCGAGTGGAACGAGGTGAACTCTGAACTCCAGGGCTTCCACGAACTTCTAGTCTGCAGGTTTTCCAGAAAGCCTGGACACATCTTTATCCCTGGGACTGTAAGAAGTGCCCCACAGATTTCTGACGGTACCTGCTCAGCACTTTCCAGAGACTGCTCATTTTCTTTCATTTTTCATGTCTTACACTGGGTAATCTGAAATCTAGGTTTTATGTTGAAAACTCTGGCCTGGATAAACAGGTGGAAATATCAAGGAGCAAAGTTGTGACACCTGCCTGCGCATAAAGACAACAAACATACGGGGAGGGGGAGAAGAGAGAAATACCCTGCCAAGGTTAACTAATAGCAGCCCAGGACATTTGCAGGAGTTTATTACCAATATGTGATACTAACAGTCTCACAGAGCCAATTTCATACTTCAGCACTGGTGTTTTAACCACGCTTTTCCGTCCTGTGGTACCCAGATTAAGCAGGATGAGAAGAAAGGACCAGGAGGTGTGTTGGTTGGAAGGGGCCTCTGGAGCTCATCTACCCAAAGCTCTGGCTTACTGGGTTACAGTAAAACAAAGTGCTATGAGGAAGGACACTTCTCAGATGTAAAAGCATACAGGCTTATGTGCTGAAGGCTCATACGTGTGAATGGTCCCAGCCAAACCAGTCTACTCTCCGCAGGAAAGAGCAGAATGAAGTGTGTTGAGCTTTTTGAGACTTTCTTCAAAGAAAAAATCCTACAAAACAGTGAAAAAAACAGTAAGGGGAGTTCGTTCCCCTAAATAATAAAGATCTACTTCATTACTTATTTCTGTCACAACAGGAAAGAAGGACTAAACACTGAAGGTTCAGTAATAAAAACAAACAAACTCGTTTTAAACCAGGGAAATGTTAAATAGGGCAGTATGTTAAATATTGACTCAGAATAAAACCCTACAAGAAAAGAAGTATAAGGTTGATCATAACAGCAGCAAATTAAATATTACTGAAGCAGCTTTTTAAAAATAAGTTAAAAATCAGGTGTATTCAAAGTGCTGGTTAAGTGGACTAGCTATCTTCCCATAAGAGACAAGGAAACTGGACTTCCCGTAAGAGAGAAGAAAATGAATGCCCTGTAAGTACTAAGGGCCAGCAGGTCACTAGACAGGGTAGGAAGGAAAAGAGGAAGCCTACAGACTGCAGACACACGGGGAATGTTCCTTTCCCTAACACCAAGAGTCTGACTCAGGCTCCTAAGTCTGCACACAGCTGGACCAACTTCAAGGTTCCCGAGGGCTGGCTGGGTTGGGGGCTCTGCTCACACACTCACCAGAGCATCTCTGCCTACAGGTAGCACAGGGAGAGCCTAGAAAAAGCAATATATTTAAAGAAGATAAGTAGGTGTTTTCTTTACAGAGTCCACCATCAATTTAGAAATCAATCCCTCAAATCCACCTTGTAATGCTGTTACCAATTTATGAATTTTCCAGTTGTGTGGCCACTGCTACAGGTCAGCAGGAGGGCTAGCAGCATGGTCCTAGCTGCCTCTGGATGCAAACCACTTCAGTTTGGCAGCTCACGTTGTTACAATTGGTACTTATTTTATTCAGGATTCTCTGATAACAAGTAAGAGACTACAATTTATGGTGAATGATTGTATTTTCATGAGAAAAACCTGCAGGTTATTTGTAAAATAATAAATACATAAAGAAATAAGACTAGTTGTTTAGCATAGTGCAGTTTACCTGTGTGCATGCAGAGGAGCAGAAGACCTTTATGTCTGAGTTCCAACTCTTGATCTCCCATGTGTGCTCCTGGTGTCACCCCGTCTATAGTTCCTCATTGCTCCTTCCTCTGACTTTGCATGGATGATTGGATGGTATGAGTTTTACAAGGGGTTTATTTTTAGCAAGGCTACCTGAAGTGTGTATTGCATAGGGGAAAATTCAGGCATTGCAGGTCTGTCACAGAGCTGGTGACGATGTGACAATGTTAACAGTGAGGAAGCACCGCTGTGATGTGGTGGTGTGGGAAAGGGAGCTTTGTCTGAATGTCATCTTGTTTTCTAGCTCAGAAACAATGTGGGTAGCACACTCTGTTACTGGTCTGACACTTGTGAGGACCTTCTCACTCACAATTAGTCCATCAGTTAACAGTACAACAGCTGTGAAAGGAATAGAGGAGATAATATCGGAAGCAGCTGATGGAAGCATCATTCAACCATATCAATGGCAGACACTTCTGGGGATCTGGACCACGACCTCTCCCTCATGTCTTGACACACCAGATACCTGCTTAAATGGCCGTGCCACCACCCAGCTGCTGCCAAGTCCCATGCTGTGGGAAGGATCTGAAATGGAAGACGGAAAACTCACACAAGCCTTTGAGTTAGATGGTGTTTGAAGCACCATCTTCTAACCCTCTCCTGTGCTGAAAGGCCAACATACATAAAGCCCAACTTATTTATCTCATCTGAAAGGTGAAAAAAATCTATTCCCACTGAATCCTGGAGAACTTTTCCCTGAATGCGAGCAAAATTTCAGCTCCTCTCACAGGATACCTTGGCAGAGGTAGCCTAACTCACACTCTGATATTCAACAAGTACAGTTTTCAGTCTAGGCCCCACATACTACCCAGCACCAGCCCATACAGACATGGCTGCAGAGCCAGGAGACAGCGCTGCAGGAGAGGCTTTCCCCATGGCCCCACCACTGGGAACGTGGCAGAAGGGACCTGGCAAAGCCCAAGCAGAGTATCATCACCTGCTGTACGTGGGCTGACCCCATGTCCCACCTGCCAAATGCTTGGGTGTATGTTAGTGACACTACTAACCCTGCTGAAGTCAGAGCTCTGGTGGAGAAAAATTTTGGCAAACATTTGTTGGATTATCCCTAGTGCCAGTTATAAAAGTCCACGTATGCCTCCAAGGAAGGACTTCAACTCGGCACTCCTCTGTCAACAGCATGAACACATACAAAGTGTTTCAGCAGGAGAATTCTGGTACCCTTCAGGTGTCCTTCCATACTTCCTCAGGGAGTCATCTTCAGTACCTGTGCCTACACTTAACTAGGGGACTCAGAGAATGTGTCTGGGCTCCCAGGTCTGGAAGCTTATCCTGGCCATACCCTAAATCTAAACCCAAAGAAGGCCTGAACACCCCCATCCCATGCTAGGACAGGAATGGATGTGTCCCACCAGTCCCAAGCACAATGCACTACGGTGGATGTGCAACCAGTGCTACTGCACAGAGATGGTGACTCCAGAGGTCCTGCCCAAACGAGCTGACAGCCTACTGGGGGAGAGCTCACAGCTCCAGATGGTGTGCACATAACATGTATTTCTTCATTGCGAGGTTTTGCTTTGACTCTCACACTGCCAGGCAAAGCAGCCAATGATGAAATAAATCACTGGGACACAGTATTGATTTTTGAATGATGATTACATAAAAAGATATAAATGTTTTGGTGTGTTACATCAATAATTCCCCACTGGCATCTATTATGCACATTGCAGCCATACCTTTGATTTCTTTTATGCCGTTTCTTTTGAGGAGAGATGTCCAAATTTTTCCCTCAGCTTATTCCACTCCCTTTAGATGGTGGAGTTTCCGTAAAGGAAGAACAGAAGCAGAGGCAAGAGAGGGAAATTGATTGCTGCCAGCCTGGGAGGGAAACGTTAACCTTGCAGGCAGGGGACAAACAGCAGAGTCATCTGCAACGTGCAAACCAGCTTCTTCATTTCCATAGGGAGGCAAGGGAAGTGCCCTTCAGAATTCTCAAAACTGTTACCACTATAAAGAAGTTGTCATTAATGGGACCCTGTGGACAAAAGAATTTTTAAAAAATAAATACTAAGATTAAATGTACCAGCTAAGGAGTTTTTGACACAGGAAACGATGCTGGGCAGTCAGTGACGATGCTACACAGAAGGAGACTACTTGTCAGCCCCTAGATGCAAGCTGAGATCATTTTCAGCTAACAGAGATGCTAAAACTGCCTCCACTTTCGGTGTCGCCCACTTCCCAGCCCTGTCCAGCCTCCCCCCGCTCCCCATTTCCAAGTCACAACAGACTTTATACCCAGCCAAGACTCCCATCACATGGGATTTGCTCGCATCAGGACTGCAGTGCCGAGTCTGTATCTGAAATTAATTCTCTTTCCGAGGTGAATCCCAAGAGGCTGGGCTCAGCTCGACCCCCTCGGCGCTCAGAAGCACCAGATCCGCACCCGCTCCCCGACGCCCGCAGCCAATCCCGCCGGCACACCGAGCGCTGCTGTGGCGGAGCAGAGATTCTGGAACCAAAATCCCCGCCGCGCCCGGGGTCATCCGCGCCCGGCACCGCACCGCACACCCGCTCCCACCCGCGCCAGACGTGCCAGTGAACCGCCGCGGCCGAGCATCTCCCGCACCGCTCCCCGCGCGCTCCCCGCACCTCCGGGCCAGAGGCGGGGGCTCGCTTCAAGGCTAATTCACCCAAATAATTATACAATAATGAGAATAATAACAACAGAGCAGTTACCAGGGCAGAGTGCCGCTGCAGCAGCCGGTGTCGGGCAGCCGGGACACCCCTCCGCCTGCTCCCCCAGCCCCGCCCAGCCCCGAGCGGCCCCGCCCAGGACGCGCCCCTTCGGGGAGCCCCGGGTTGAGGGATTGAGCGGGAGCCTCGTCGAGGCTGTGGTGTACTCACATCAGACCAGCCCCTGGCTCCCACTGATCTGTGTTTGATAGTCCTTTCAGTGAAGAAACGTTTTCCTAATATCCAACCTGAACTTCCTCTGGTGCTACCAAACTTCCCCTGGTGCTACTTGAGGCAGTTTCCTCTTGTCCTGTCACTTGCTACTTGGGAGAACAGCCCAAAACCCTCCTCACTGTGACCTTCTTTCAGGTGGCTGTAGACTGCCATAAGGTCTCCCTTCAGCCTCCTTTTCTCCAGGTTAAACAAGCCCAGTTGTCTCAGCCACTTCTCATACCCCTTCACCAGCTTCACTACCCTTCCAGTACCTCAATGTCCTTCTTGTACTGAGGTGCCCCAAACACAGAACTTGAGGTGCAGCTTCACCAGTACTGAGTACAGAGCAACAATTCCTTCCCTACTCCTGCTGGCCACGCTATTCCTGACACAAGCCAGTATGCAGTTGGCTTTGGCTACCTGAGCACACTGCTGGCTCATATTCAGCCAGCTGTCAGTCAGCATCCCCAGGTTCCTCTCTGCTGGGAAGCTTTCCAGCCACTTCTCCCCAAGCCTGTAGTGTTTCATGGGGTTTTTGTGACTCAAGTGCACGACCTGGCACTTGGCCTTATTGGATCTCATACAAACTGCCTTGGCCCATTCACTGATCCAGTCTAGCCAGATCCTTCTGTACAGCCTCTCTACCCTCAAGCAGATCAACACTTCCACCCAGCTTGGAACTTTTCAGGGTGAAGGACAGAAGCAAGCACAGTTTGTGTCTGACTCACCTTACGTATTACGCTGCACAGTTACTCTATTGCTCAAAAACACAATTTGTTTAGAGGTCACCTCTGCAAAGAGTTTTGCTCCAACACACAAACCAGATGATTTTCCTGATCAGTGTTAACTTGGTTCTGACACTGTGCAGGACAAAGTTCCTGGTACTGGGCCATGGTTAGATCAGAATCCAACAGTATCAGGGTTTCTTTTGATCTGCACCTGATGCCGCTCTGTGTTGCTCTCCCTCTTTGAGATATGGTTGTGTTTCCCTCATCTCTTCTGTCCCTGACTGCTCTTCTCCCACAGTGAGGTCTCAGCCTGGCAAGGTTCATCATAGGTGCTTCCTTCCTTTGGTCCCATATCCTTTGCTCTGTTCCTGCGTACTCACCAGGCTGAATTTCTTCAGCACTGATGAGTCTTGTTGACTCCACTTGGTGTCTCAGACTGAATTACAGGTACAGTAGGCACCACAGCCATGTTTTCGTGGCCACAGCCTTTATGCTTCTCGTTTCTACTTTCACGCTGATTTTTACCTAGAATGTCACCAACTACAACGGTCACTTTTTGTCCTGAGAAAACCCGATTCCTTTCCCTTTGGCTTGCCTTCATCTTTCCTGTCCTCAGCAGCCTAAGCAACTCTTATCTTTCTTTCCTGCCAGAAGCACTGGGGTGTTTTGTCTGTGCTACATTTGCTCCACTGCCCCTACCCCACCTCCTGCTTTCCTTGTTATCCATCCTGCTCATCTTCCTGCTGTCAGGCTTTCACCTCCTCCCCTGACTCTGAGCCAACCGAGTGTGTTGTGTACACTCACTGTCAAGAGTCCTTTCTCTCCGCTGTCATTTTTTTCCAGTCTCTCCTCCCAGGACAATTTGCAGGCAGTGCTCCTCAAGGCACTGATGATTTCTTCTCAATCAAATCTGTGAACATTTGTCACCATCCTTGATCTATCAACCAGTTTCAACACAGGTTCAAAGAGAGAAATGCGAGGCAACAACAACAGGTATTAGATACTAGGAAGAAGTTCTTCACTGTGAGGGTAAGACACTGGAATAGATTCACTGGAATGGTTGTGGATGCCTCCTCCCTGGTAGTGTTCAAGACCCGGGCTGAATCTACTGAAAGCTGTCTCTGCCCAGGGCAGGGGAGTTGAACCTAGATAATGTGCCCTAACTGGGTGTGCGCTCTGTGTCTTGATTTTTATCAATCTTGCCCAGAGCAATTGTGTTGTCTCCACCCTCTGGTAAAGCTCAGAGTGATCTACAGTCAACCCTACTGGGAGCAGGAGTTTGGACTAAAGACCTGCTGAGGAATCTTCTAAGCTGGATTCTTCTCTGTGCTATGATCTGTGTGGCAGGTGGCAAAAGCCTTTTCCTGCAGAGTGAGTGATGAGATGCAGTGTATCACCAAGATAGTCCAGACACAGCTACAGAGTGCTTTGGTCCTGTGCTTGACGCTCAAGCTTCTTTGCCTTTGTAGGAAGTCCTGCATTTGGGGGTGTTTGTTGTTGTCAGGTATTTGTTGGGGATATTTTACTATTGCAGGCTTCCTCACGTGCCTCCAGTTTATTGCAAGGATGCTGTCCACAGCCTCTGGCTAATGCCACGAGCCATGCCATATCAGCTATTTTTGTGTAGCAACAGCTCATCTTGGTGCAGCATTTGACCATTTATTCTAACTCAGGATGGCCACAGTAGAACTCCAGTCTTCCTTCTCAAACTTCCCCACTTCTTTCTTTCTCCATCGCCGTGTTTAACTGCCATTTGAGTCCACTAGCTAAGTGTCAGGTCTGAACTTGGTCCAGCTCAAGCACTTCAGGAGTGTCTACTTTCTTTTCATCACAGCATGTTGACATTTTCATCACAGATCTATAAAATGCTACATTTCACCCAAATTAATCTTGTCTGCATGCAAAATTGCACTGGAGTCTCAAGTTTATCTACTTTCAAGTTAAATTCTTGAAATATTTTTTGCCTAGAGATGTCTTTGCTTCTAGCCACACGTGACATAACCCTTCCTGTGAGATGGCACTTTTGGTTTCTCTTCAAAGACACCTTCACCGACGTATATTTTCCTTCTGAGACCTACTGTTGTAGGACTGAGTCTTTACACTGTGTTTTTAGCCCTACACCAGGAAACCAAACCCAACCCACAAGCCCTGCAATTTGTATGGGCATGATGGAGCTCATGTTGAAAACTGCTGCAATCAGCTAGACTTGGCTACTAAGAAGAGGATTTCGGAAACCAAGTCAAGGGTTCTTTGACTAAAATCAGGATCACCATCTGCATTGCATAAACTAGTAGGAAACCAGAAACAAGTATAAAATAGCTGCTGCAGACTTGGCCTCTCACCAGGGTTAAATGTTGCTTCTATTAAGTCTGTTTGTCCAGCAGAGTACTGCTTCCGGGAGCTCTCAGACTGCTTGACAAGGGGCACTTCTCTCACTGACGGTTCCTCCTTTGGCTCAGAGATGACAAACTCACATTGCTTCCCCTTTTGTGACAGAGGTGCTAACACTCTTTCATGCAAGCACTCCAGTGTAGTAACATTACAGTAGCTCTTCTACTTTGACTTTATTTTTTAATAATCTCACTGATTTTGCTTCCTGAAACAGTAACGAGAACCAGAAAAACTGTTGAATTGGCCACTAAGAGAACACGTGCCCTTTTGGATAGTTTTTCTGTTTTATGATTCTTCTATCATCTGCTTATCTGTGCAGGTACTTTGTCAGTTATCACCTTAAACCAGAGGACTTTTGCTTTGTTTGTCTGTTTGTCAGACTTTCTCTGATTTTTTGAAATATTTTCAGGATATAATGAAACAAAGGCAGGAACAAAGGCAAAGCAGAAGATGGTTGAGCAGTCAAAACTGCTTTACACACTTCTGCCTCCTAAGCTTCTGTCCAGACTATCCATACCAATGGAGAATCACAGAATCACAGAATCATTAGGGATTGGAAGGGACCTGGAAAGATCATCTAGTCCAGTCTCCCTGACACAGCANATAAGGGCTCCAGAACTGGACACTACTGCAGGTGGAGTCTGACCAGAGCAGAGTAGAGGGGGAGAATCACCTCCCTCGACCTGCTGGCCACACTTCTGATGCAGCCCAGGATCAGGTTTGCCTTCTGGGCCACAAGTGCTCACTGCTGGCTCATGTTGAGCTTTTGGTCCACAAGCACTCCCAAGTCCCTCTCCTCGGGGCTACTCTGCAGCCAGTCCCTGCCCAGCCTGTACTTGTGCCTAGGATTGCCTCGACCCAGACGCAGTCATTACGGTTGTAAGATACTTCCAAGTTTATCAAGTCCAGCTGTCAAGCCAGTGCCACCCTGCCCACTAAACCTTGTTCCCTAGTGCCAGATCTACACATTTTTTGAACACCTCCAGAGATGATGACTCTACGGTGGTAGAGTGTCCAGACAGCCTGTCCACTCTTTCAGTGAAGAAACTTTACCTAATGTCTAATGTAAACCTCCCTTGGCACAACATGTGGCCATTTCCTCTTGTCCTATTGTTAGTGACTTGGGAGAAGAGACAGACCCTTGATTAAATATTTAAGGGCTAACCTTTAAAAATAAACATGAAAACCAATAATGTGATCTATAATTAAAACATTTTTAAGCTAATAAAGAAAAGATGGAAACTAGGCGCCAATCCTGGGTATAGATCCATAGAGGACACGGTCATGATGAACAAGCTGAGTGATTTCTGTCAGAAATGCAAGTTCCCAGGATCTGCTGTGGAAGTACAGCACACACACATTTTGTAGAGATACAGATTTGATGCGTGGGCCGCTCTCTGGTCACCTCCAGAGAGTCATTGTCAATGGCTTGATGTCCAGGTGGAGGTTGGTTTCAACCAACAAGCCGGAGAAGTGAGCCTATAGGGGCCTCAGAAGATTCAACAAGGTTAAGTGCAAAGTCCTCCACCTGGATCAGGGAAATCCTCAATATCAACACAGGCTGGGAGGTCATGAGTTCAGAGCAGCCCTGCAAAGCAGGATTTGGGTGAAAGGTTGGACACAAGCCAACCATGCACCCTCACACCTCAGAGGGCAAATCACACCCTGGGCTGCATCAAAAGAAGTGAGACCTACAGGTTGAGAGTGGTGATTCTGCCCCTCTACTCTAATGAGACCCCACCTGGAATACGTCGTCCAGCCCTGGGGTCCTCAACACAAGAAGGACATTAACCTTTTGGAGAAGGTCCAGAGGCAGACCACAAAAATTATCAGAGAGCTGGAACACTTCTCCTTTAAGGACAGTCTGCAAGAAATGGGGTTCTTCATCCTTAAGAAGAGAAGGCTCTGGGGAGACTTTATTGCCCATTTTCAGTTGTTAAAGGGACTCTGCAGGAAAGTAGCAAGACCTTTAGCAAGGTCTGCTGTGGCAGGACAAGGGACAAGGCTTTTAAACTAGAAGAGAGGAGATTAAGGTTGTTTGTTAGGAGGAAATTGTTTACAATGAAGGTAGAGAAACAATGGAACAGGTTGCCTAGAGAGGTAGGGGAGGCTTCATCCCTGGAGACATTCAAGGTCAGGCTGGACAAGGCTCTGAGCAATCTGTTCTGGTTGGAGATCTCCCTACTTACTGCAGGTGGGGCAGACTTTGAAGGCCCTTTCTAGCCATGAATCTGTTATACAGTGGGGAGGGGTTTTTTCCATAGATCAGCACAGTAAAATGAAGTGGTAGCATGGAAAAACAGTGCTGTCCCTGCAGACTGAGTTAAAGAGACAAAATCAAGCCTTTGTCTTCTTTTCTTAGTCTAGGTTCTGTAGTTCTGTAGGAATTTTTAGCTATCTAAGTAACTACAAGTCTCAATACTCAATAAAGCAGGCAAAAGGAAAACATTAAAATAACTTTTCTGTTTTAAATAGATGGTAATTTGAAATGTTGGTCTGCTACAACGTTGTTGTAGTGTATTTGGTGTTGTCATTAGGTAGTATTAGTTTAAAAGGAGCAACAAGAATATTTTTAAAGTATTACCTTTATAAGAGTATTTAAAATAGTAAAGAAAATTCAGTTAGAGAAGTAAGGCTGAAGGGTGATGCGACAGAAATTGTCTCCTTGATGTTAGGAAGCCCTTCTGAACGCTATTTTGAAATAATGACATCTATTTCTGTACAATACATTTCCAGTCTGGTCCTGTCTGCACAGACATAAATATTCCTGGCTCACCACCAGAGCTCTGCTTCTATGATTTAAACCATTTAACAAGTGCCAGATAAACCTGAAATCAAGTTCTGCTGTGATGGCTCTTCTGCCTCTCTGCTCTGCCCTGGTGAGACTTCACCTGGGGTACTGTGTTCCACTCCCCAACACAAGAAGGGCGAGGACCTGTTTGAGTGTGTCCAGAAGAGGGCCACAAAAATGATGAGAACGTGGGAGCACCTCTCTTATGAGCAGGTTGAGAGCTGTCCGGTCTGAAGAGAAGACTCCAGAAGGCTTATGGTGACGTTCCAATAGCTGAAAGGGGTCTCTAAGAAGGCTTAGGGAGAACTGTTCACAAGGCCACGGAACGACAGGATGAGGGGTAATGGTGTTAAGCTGGAAAAAGGTAGATTTAGGCTGGACATTAGGAAAACATTCTTTAATATGAGGGTGCTGGGTCACGGGAACAGGTTGCCTAGAGAGGTGGTGGAGGCCCCGTCCCTGGAGGTATCCAAGGTCAGGCTGGATGGGACTCTGCACAATCTGTTCTAGTTAGAGATGTCTCTGTTTGTTGCAGAGTGGTTGGACTAGATGACCTTTGGAGGTCCCTTCCAACCCAATACACTCTATGATTCTATATTGGTGGGTACTATTCATAGATTATGTATTTATGTGGTAAACCTGCAAGAACCTAAGAGCTGTGCAGTAAAGTTTGCTCAAGGATCATTTATTCAGATCTTATTATTACCCCAAAAGGTATTTATAGAGCAGCATGCCCATTGATCAGCAGAGCAGCTACTCAGCAATGATGATTTGAGCATCTTGGTGGATGGAATTGTCATACACATCCTAAAAGGGTGACCCTGAGACCTGAGAGTGGGAACCCCAGGCTAAGAACAAAAGATAGTGAGGTGTGGCACAGGTGTCTTTTCTCCTGCAGGGGAGCATAGAGAGCGTGGAGGTAACACAATGAACACTGCAGAAATGTCAGCACCCAGCAGAAGACTAGAAGCTGTCAACCACTGTGATGGAGGGCAAGAAAGCCAAGAAGGTAAAACAATGGTCCCATCTTTCTTTGAGAGCTGAGTTGCAGCAAAGAGCTGTAAAGAGTAACTTCTCCGTTGGCAGGTCCGTGGTAATGAATCTCCCTACCAAAAAGCACAGAGCATCAACCTTGTGGGCCTGTGCAAGCTGAGTGAAAGATTATTTTAATAGAATCCTAGAATCATTAGGGATTGGAAGGGACCTCGAAAGATCATCTGGTCCAATCCCCCTGCCACAGCAGGATCACCCAGACCAAGTCACACAGGAACACATCCAGGAGGGTCTTGAACATCTCCAGTGAAGGAGACTCCACAACCCCCCTGGGCAGCCTGTTCCAGTGCTCGTCACCCTCACTGTGAAGAAGTTCCTTCTCAGATTGATTTTAGTAAGTATTTGTTGATAAAACAGTTCAGGACTAAATGAGCCCTGGCTGCAACACTGCTTGGAAATTGGGGACTAGCTAATGAATCAATGGACCTCCAGAATGAGGTCTTGGGAATAGACCTGGTAGCAAAGTCCAAGTCCAGTTCTAAAATGAAGTGGATGGAATGAGCTTTTGCCTCAGTGGTGTGGGACACTAAGGCTCCCTGCCACCCCACTACACACTTAGTGATTGAATGCAGGAGAATGAACTACGTAAATAAAATTCATAAGTTTCTCTGTGATGAGCGAAGAGATGTAAGTGATTTCAGTGAGTTCACCTGGTTGATGATCTGATTCACCCTCTGATGACAACAGCACGGAAGATGTTTGGGAAACTGATTTTCCTTTTATAGCCAGCAAGCAAGATGAAGAGGAAAAGACTGTGATGCCTAGGTCTCCAAGTGGATGTATTGTGTTGCTTCTTACACCACGAGATTGCTCTTAGCACATCCTTGAAGAGAGCATTACTCATGTTGCTGTGTTTAATAGTCCATAGCAACTTTCATTCAAAGTGTCTTTTGGCCTTGTAGCACCATCCACAGACAAATGATGTTAAATTTCTTATTGCACCACTGCACAAAAAAGAAGTGCTTAGAATGATTTAAAATTCCTTGATAACATTAGAGTTGCTGTAGGGATAAATGATTTGCTTACTTTCCTACTGTAGTTCCCTTCCCTCAAGCTCTCCATGGTTTATTTCTTCTTTACCTTTGTCTCACCCTCTTTCACTGCTTCCTCTGTACTCTTAACGTGTCTTGTTTTCTTTCTGATGAGACCTGAATAATTTTCATGACATGTGCCTACTGCCAAGTGTAATTCAACTTTAGTTATGCCAGCACCACTCCCCCAGAGCTGCTGATTCCACCACCTCCAACGTTTGATAACCCTTTCAGTTTCTTCCTAATAGCCCCCTGGCACTACTTCAGGCCATTTTCACTTGTACGCTGCTGAATACGGAGGAATGATCCCTTCCCTACTCCTGCTGGCCACGCTACTTCGGATACAAGCCAGAAGTGGCCTTCTTGACCACTTGGGCACACTGCTGGCTCTTGTTTAGCTGGCTATCAACCAACACTCCCTTGCAGTTTGCCTGAGGGAAACTTCCTAAACTACCTTTTGTATCAAGGCTGGTAGGCTTTACCCAACTGCCTGCTTCCACTGGAGTAGGGGTTGCCATCACCAAGTCCTCGTTGGGGCCAGAAAGTGGATTTTAGGTAGGGATTTTAACGCCTCACAATGAGCACATACAGAAAGGGAGCAGGTTAGGAGTAACTCATCAGGGATCTGGGGAACAATGTAGCTGGATACATTCTGCTTTAAATAAACTTCAATCTTAAGCAAATGCTCTGCATAAATTAACCACAATTATTCCAATCCTTTTCCCATGACCTGGAGAGAATTGGTGTTATTGTTCCCTCTCCTGTGTTATGATCTAGAAAACTTGTCAATATGTCAGTATTCACTTGCCTGATGTCTTCAAAGGTTATTCTGCCATGTGGTTGTGTTTGAAAGCTGTGAGCTGTCCTATGCTGTTGTAGCAGTTCAGTAGGGATTTTGTCTCACACCCGATGCATTTGGAGAGTCTTTGGTACTGTAAGAATAAGAAGTTTAGTTATTAAGTCAGACAGATTTGTTCATTTATTCTCTGTTTCTGCAGCTGTAGCTAAAACAGCAACAGGATGATAGAGATGGAAATACCAGAACCATGGAATCATAGAATCATAGAATCATAGAACCATTGGGGATTGGAAGGGACCTTGAAAGATCATCTAGTCCAGTCCCCCTGCCACAGCAGGGACCCAGCTGTGACAGCAGCCCAGAATAATCCCCTCTGCCAGTGGATCGAGGCACCAAAATATCACCTGCACAAGGGGCAGGACAGCAAGAGTTTGGATGCTACATCTAAGCGTGCCTGTCTGGGCAAGTAAACACCAATGGGACAGGTTCCCACTTGATTGAGGACAGTACAAACCCCACGGGGGTAACGGGAGGGCGATGGATTGGATCAGGCTACACTTCACATCACACTGCTGCCTGCAAACACCTGCTCTGTCTGTGCATGGAGGCAGCCAGGCAGCAGTTCCCTCCAGTTTAGCTGAGACATCACCCCTTAGGATCCCCCTCCTCTGTGGGGACACACCAGAGCAACCCCACTGTTTTGCTGAAGTTTTAAACCTTCTGAAGTCCCTCAGCCCTCAGCAGGTCCTTCTGCTCCTGGAAGCTCAGCAGCTCTAGGCTGCAGTCTCATAGGATCATAGGATGTTAGGGGTTGGAAGGGACCCAAGAGATCATCAAGTCCAACCCCCCTGCCAGAGCAGGACAAAACTATCTAACACAGATCACAGAGGAACGCATCCAGGCGGCCTTGAAAGTCCCCAGAGAAGGAGACTCCACCACCTCCCTGGGGAGTCTGTTCCAGTGCTCCGTGACCCTCACAGTAAAGAAGTTCCCCCTTGTGTTGAGGCGGAACCTCCTCTGCTGCAACCACACTCCTGTCACCATCTTCATCCCTTCCCACTACCAACACGACTAGGAGGAAGCAATCGGGGTGCTCCAGATCAGCGTGAACTGCTCCACGGGACCTTACAAGCATCACTACAAGCAAACAGTGGTGGGAGCTATCTTCCTTGGTACTTTAAACCAGTTATTGATGCTTCATGTTCTTGCCAAAAATATCCTTATGTGGGGCTAGAGAAAAGTATTTATAGACCTTTTTTGTCTTTGCTGAAAAGCGTGCAGTGTATGGATTCCTCAGCTCTGTAAATCATCTACAGAGCACTCATCAGCTGAGCTACTCCCCACTTCACCAGCTGGGATCCTCAGATGACCCTTCCTCTCTATTCAACTGCTCTACACTTTGCCTACTGTTTATTAAGGGAATTATGTGCTAATGACACGGTAATTTTGCTGACTTTTTCAGAGAGGAACAGCTAGTCTTGCCAGATGATTTTCAGCAGAAAACAATTGCCAACTATAAAACCTCGCAGTTTATGGTCATCACTGCTGAAATCTTCTGTGCTGTGCTTCGCCCATTCTTCGAGGCAAGCTACTTAAATAATTTAAATTAAAGTACCTAGATGCCACAGCAGTGTCCCAGATTTCTGAGACTCTGCAGCGCCGTGGCTGTGCTCCAGCCCTCCCCACAGCAGGTCAACTGCATGCCATCACAAACTCCAGTGAAGGCAGTGCTTTAACTTATCTAAGGCTGTAGTCTGTTGTCGCCTTGAATTTGCCTTGCTTCAAAGCTTTTAAGACCCCACCAGCAGACCAGGACCAGAGCATCCAGACCATGGAGGAATCAGAGGAAGGTTTGTATGTGAAATGGGGAATGTGACTGAAGAGCCAAACCCCACCGTGTACTCAGGGTGCAGAACCTGCTGCCTCCAGATCACCCTCTCAGACAGGGGGAAGGCCAGAGAAGAATCTCCTCTCCATGCACACTGACCGCCAGTCCCTCTGCCTACACCCCCCAAGGAATCCAGATGCCGTCATCTGCTTTGAGCCAAAGCCGGATGATTTCCAGGGTCGAGCTGCTGTTTCACATACTCTACCATTCACACCCACAGAGCCAGAAATGCTGTGGACTGAAAGAGGGAAGGGCTCGCACGTGAAGCCCACAACCCCTGCAGCTCAGCAAATGTCTGGTCAAGGTATTTGTTCTCTGCTTTATCATTTTCTCAGAAGACAAGCTGCTTTTGGTTTTGCTTCTACATCCAAAATCCAAAGTTGGAGTTGTTGCAGCTCTGCTATGAATTAGTGAATGTAGTGAACTGTCGTGAATGATTTAGTGGATTTTGCTTCCGACGAGGAACAAATACTTGCGGGGTCTTATCTATTGTTTGTGAATTACAGTTTGAAACAACTCGTCAGCGCAGCAACTCTGAGCCCCATGACAAAGTCCTTCAGTGTCTCAGACTGTCTTGCTCATGCTACATCTCCTCAATGTTTCACACCTATCAGTGAGAACACCTCCACGGGATTTTCATTTCTGCTGCAAATATTTTTCACCTTTAGAACCACGTTTCATAGGTTTTTATTTACATACAGAAAAAATGTCTTTTTGGGGTTTAATTTTAATGAAATACAGACAGCTCTCTTTGACTACCGTCATCTGCTACTACCCTGGGAAACCTTCAGCACTCAAGCCTGGCTTTTCTTGAGAAACAGAGTCCAAAAGCCTAAGAGAATTCTGCATTCCAAAGCAGTATATGAATTTTCTTTCATTATAATAGTCTGTATTATTTACACACATCCTTCTGTGGAGACGTTTAAAACCCTCCTGGATGTGTTCCTGTGCAACTCGATCGAGGTGATCCTGCTGTGGTGGGGGGATTGGACTAGATGATCTTTCGAGGTCCCTTCCAATCCCTAATGCTCTGTGATTTATCTATTTTATTGTAACTCTTGGATTTTACTGTGTTGTAACTCTTAGATTTAGGTTTTGTGTAACTATAGGCAATTTGGTAAGCAGCGGTGTGGTATGCAAGCACTTTACTGTGTGTCTGCCACGAAAACGATGGCTTAATTCTGGTTCACAAGGAGCTAGATGCTAGTTTATCTATAATGAAGTGTATTTGAGATTATTGTATGTCACAGTACCAAAGTACAGTTTCAGCCTGTGTAGTTTGAAATGGCGTGTGTAACAACAGCAGTACACTTTCCAGAAGAGCCATCACAGTGCAGAAGCAATGTTCTAGCAGATTTGTACAGAATTTACTAGGTTATGAATGAAAGGAAGAGTTTAATAAAGGAGCAATGAAATAAAGAAGCATTTCACTGCCTGGGCTCTGGCAAAATTTTGGGATTGCATGTTTGGCTGATTAGGATCCTCTCTAGTGGATAAGTAGAGTCCAGAACTTGGCTGGGCTTCCTGAGTTAATACATCCCTTATGCCTTCGGAAGGCTGCAGAGGGAAGTGTAACACAGTAGGAACGACTCGGGAAAGTGGGATATGAAGAAAGTGCAGCCACAGAACTGGGACACATTTCATTGACCAATTAGCAAAGTCTGAACCAGGGCACTCTGTGATTCTGTGACCTTGCTGCTGACAGTGATGGCAGTGCGGAGCTGGTGCGTTAATGTCCGTGCTCTATCATATGCTGCTTACGGGGCCATTTGCGTTGCAAGAACATAAATGCATCTCCAGTTTTTCTTGGTGTGAGCAAACAGCTTCCTATGCAACAACATTCTGCTGTGGTGCTGTAGGTGGGTCTCCAACCTAGTAAAGAGCATGGCCAACACTGCACATCGTTCATCCTCCACTTTGATATGAATGGAATGGCTTAGGGCTTACCACCGAACGCTGTTGTACGCACCACAAGGACATCAGTACGGTCGGCTTCAGGAAGTGTCCTCACTTCCTTCCATGCTCTGCAATCTAGAAAAAAACACAACCCACCTACCATGCAAAATAATAATGATCACAGGTTGGACATCGGAAGCAACAGGTTTGAGAGGTCTTTTCTAATGCTGGTTGGTCTGATTTTCTTTCATATGGTTTTAACAAAAACATTCTTCAAGCAGATGTTAGAGGAGTAGATAATGTTATCTCAAAGAGTTAGGCGACGACATGAGGAACAAAACAAAGGCTTGTAAAAGGAAGTGCTGAACAGTCTTTACACACGTCAGCACTAGCAGCTCTGCTTTTCAATTCCAAGCCACAGTGTTTGAAGTGATCCAGTAAGTGATCTGCAGTTGCATTTCACGCAGTGTCTGTAGTAAGGTTTACAGTAGTCAGCTTTATATACTGAAGGGCCTCACAGCATTTGGACTGGCTAAGCTCTCAGTCTTTCTTTCCCAGCTCTACCAGCCCAGTTTACTGACACTGGAAATGTAGAACACTTACAGCAGCACTGTAACCTGTCTTCTGATGAACATCCGTTGTTCTTTCCATTCGCTGTCCCCTTCCCTCCTTAGTTGTTTAATATTAACACTCTACAAGCCCTGGTGGTCCAGAACAACCCCACCAGAGAAATCCCTATTGACATTTGCATACTGCAGTCACTGCAGAAATGTGCAGTTTAATTTAATTTGCCATGACATCTTCAGTGAGGGTGAGGTATTTTTAGATGAGAGGCTTGCAGCATTTATAAGCAGAAACAAGGATTTCTATCTTTACCTACATTGTGATCATTCACTAGTTTCTATTCCAGCCGTGCAATCAGCTCAAACAAAAAATGACTTTCCCACAGCTGTAGAAGACAGAAGTACTGAAAGGCAATCGTCTTGATTTCTAAAATACCTTTTGTCTTCACTACATAAATGTATTAGTGAGTTGTGGCTCATTTTCAGCAAACACACATCCTAGCCAAAAGTATTTTCAGAAAGAATGGCCTTTTGGCTTCCATTTTAGCTGTACTGTCTGCCCCTGTGTGGCAGCAAAACCAGGCAGCACTTTAAAACTTAGTCAATACGTCTGCCCAGGGGAGTTGTGGGGTCTCCTTCACTGGAAACATTAAAAACCCACCTGGGTGTGTTCCTGTGTGACTTGGTCTAGGTGATCCTGCTGTGGCAGGGGGATTGGACTGGATGATCTTTTGAGGTCCTTTCCAATCCCTAATGATTCTATGATTAAATTTTGACTGTGGAGATTCAGGTGTACAGAAGTAAAAGTCCCTTTCTAGAGCATTTTGGGATTCTAAGACCTAGATACATCCTCCTGGCTTTAGATAATTGACTGAGGCACCAATCTCAACACCCACAGAGGGGAGAAGATGCCTCTAGATGTCATGTCAGCTTGTGTGAGAGCTAAATCACAATTTGGGACCCTGAAAATAGGCTAAGACCTTATACCTTTCCATACTAGGTAAAAACCATAAAGATCTACACAATGTGCAGCTGTTAGAAATGGTTTGAGCTGCAGGGTTGGACAAGATGACTGCCAGAGGTCTCCATTCAGCCTAAGTTGTTTTGATTCCATGATTTTCTGTCACTTGTGTTTCTAAGTCTTCACTCTCTTTTCTTTCATTGTAGGTTGTTCTCATTAGAAGGTGTCTAGTCCCTGGACATTGCCTGTAATGGCATTAGTGCTGTTCATACAGACAGGAATAACTTCAGGTTTATAAGCAACATGAAGTTAAATCAGGTCTGTACAACATAAAGCTGTGGATCATGTCTGGGTATGAACTGTCACTGAATACATCAGGAAGATTGGCTGCACCCTGACTCCCCTTCTTAATTCTGCCCTGTGTGAGGGGCTCCTTTGAACAAACCAGTAAATAATAACCACATCACCGAGACAGCTGTGGATGAAGTAGAGCCAGACACCACTTGCAAGACCCTTGATGATAGCTGTATGCCAAATAATGCAGAATCCAATCATTCTGCAGTTTGGACCGTGTATGTTCTTGATCCGTATGGTAAGGAAAGAGAACATTCTAGACCACATGTGGTTGTTTTCAAGCACATGCTACGTGTTGGTAAGATAAGAATTCAAACATACCTCTGTGGAACCCAACTAATAGAGCCTGCAGGAAAAGAAAATCTTCATGCATGAAACTACAGTTATGTGAAGTCCTAATTACCATGTGAATAATTAATGAATAAAGATGGCAAGTAGATATGGAATGCCATGCATTTCTCATGGGGCATCATGTCCTAGACACAACTGTACATACAGTATTGTCCTAAATATAATAGAATCATCTACTAGTATAACAGTTTCAGTTGGAAAAGACCTTAAAAATCACCAACTCCGACCGTTAGCCCAACTGGATAATGCCTACTGCTAAACTATGTCCCTAAGCTCCACATCTACACTTTGAAACATGTCCAGGGACGGCAATTCAGCCACCTTCCTGAGCAGCCTGTTCCAGTGCGTGATGACCCTTTCAATGAAGAAGTTTTTCCTAATGTCTAACATGAACTCTCCTGGGTGCAGCTTGAGGCCATTGCCTCTTGTCTCATGTCTTATTGTGAGAGGAAACAAACAGCCACCTCTCTACAACCTCCTTGCAGCAGACAGGGATGCGTTTACCTGAATGCATTAGATATGTGCACAGGTAACAACTCTAAGGCCACCAAAGAACAACACAGGTGATGGCACAGAGCACTGGAACAGGCTGCTCAGAGAGATTGTGAAGTCTCCTTCTCTGGAGACATTCAAAACCCACCTAGGTATGCTCCTGTGTGATCTTCTCTAGGTGATCCTGCTCTGATGGGGGGGTTGGACTAGGTGATCTTCAGAGGTCCCTTCCAGCCCCTACCATTCCGTGGTCCTGTGTGACTCTGCAGGTGTCTGACTGTGCCAGTGCTTTCAAGGGACCTTCATCAGGCTTGAAAATACTTCCTAGCATTTCAAGCTTCTGGGATTTTGCACTGTCACCTGTCCTCCAGACAAACTGTGTTGCAGCATCGTGTCAGGGTTTTGTCTCAGTCCCGAAGGAAGACAGACCAGAAGATTACAGATGAGAGAAACACACCGGCTCCATTTCTGGGAACCACGGAATCGTTTGCGTGCCGCTCTCCACTCACTCCACTCCACTCCACCGTAGAGTGCAGCTTTCTATTTTTGATGTGTCTGTCTCTTCCTCCCCGTGGGGGCCATTCAGCGTGTTCAATAAGGCCAGGGCAATGACCTCTCTGCTGTAGCCTAGGCCTCTGCTGGAATGGAGCTGAGAGAGCTTAAAGACCTTCTTCAGGGATGAACCAGAGTAAATCTGAGGCCAGATAATTTCTTTAATTTGCATCTGTGAGCGAGGCAGCTGAACTGCTGTGGGTGTTTCTATGGTCTTCAAAGGATGACTCAAGGTTTTTGACCCAGTTTCTTCCCCACTGTAGTTCTGCTGTCTGTGATTGCTGCAGCAGAGCTTGGTATGGCAAAGGACTTGGGCTTGTGGGGCGTTACAGGAACATATTTGGATTTGGAAGGCTTCTCCTTGAATTCCATGCCTGCCCATCATCATGCCACAGATATTTAGCATCTCAGACTGAGGCCTGACTCCAGCACTTTGAGGAAATTGTTCTGAAACACAGCAGAGGAACACTGAATGGGATAAAATTGTTAAGAGATGCAAAATCTCATGGTACTTTATTCTGGTGGCCAACCTGGGACTCAGCTAGAGTGATGCACAATTAATTTAATTAACTCCTATGACTTGGGTGATCCTGACGTGGCAGGAGAATTGGACTAGATGATCTTTTGAGGTCCCTTCCAATCCCTAATGATTCTATGAGATCACTTGCTGGGTACTTTTGCTGTATCTTTCATAAACTGCCTTCAGCCACTAAGATGATCAGGGGGAAGGAGCAGCTGCCTTATGAGGAGAGGCTGAGATACCTGGTGCTGTTTAGTTGGAGAGAAGGAGACTAGGGTGAGATCTGGTCAATGCTTATAAATACCTAAATAATTAATGTCAAGAGGATGAGATTAGATTCTTCTCAATGATGCCCAGCAACAGTGCATGGAGCAGTGGGCATAAACTGGAGGTTTGATTTAAACATAAGGAAAAGGTTTTTTACAGCAAGGGTAAAAAAGCAGTGGAACAGGCTGCCCAGAGAGGCTGTGGAGCCTGCTTCTCTGGAGACGTTCAACATCCACCTGGACACAGCCCCGTGCAATGTGCTCTAAGGAACCCTGCTTTAGCAGTGGGGTCAGACTAGGTCCCTTCCAACCCCTACCATTCTGTGATTCTATGGTTTTAGGATTCTGCGACTCTGTGTAGATGACTACATACTTGGATCAAAATGAAAGGCAGCATCAGCCCTGTGTATGTAAAATCAATGAAATTACACAGAGTGTTTCCTCTGCTGATGCCTGGTGGGGGATCAGCATCTTCCCCACTGATAGCAATAAGTCCTTTTACATCAAAATGCTTGTCACTGATTTTTGAACATAAAATAAAATAGAAAGGATAACTTTATTTCTGGACTACAAAGCACCTCTAGGGCTGATTTGTCAAAGCTGCGAGATTTTTGCAGCGATGGGTCTTGTAAATGTACTTTGGTCCCACCTGTAAATGAGTTTTGTTTGTTATAAGAAAAAAAGTCAATTTTTGTAATGACTTCTAGTTCTCAAATCTGAAATGCCTGATGCTTTTCTAATCATAAAAGAGAAAACCAAGAAAAACCCAACCCAGCCCTTGCCTTGTTGGCTTGATAATGAGGACAGAACAGGGAGCAGAACTTCTGACCTGCTCCCCCTTAACAACAGTGCTATTCAGTAAGGGCTTAGTAGATGCTTTGTGTTGTTTCCCACATGGTATCAGTGTGCACAAAACCAGTGACACTCAGCTGCCACTTTCATAGACAAAACTCAACCCCCTGATTTTATCATGCGACAGATTTTCATATATTTTGCTTAAGTGACAAAATTGTGGCATTTTTTCACAGCTACACTTCAAAGTTCATGTTCTGATCTCTGTAATGGCCCATTTCAGGGCAAAGGGTTTTTGTGTTCAAAAATCATGCAGGGACTTTGGACCCTGATGCCCTGGAGTCAGTGCCTGAATCTTCTTTAACTGTGGAATGCCCATGGCAACAACTAGGATCCAAGACGTTTGTCCTGTCTTCCTGGTGAGACCCTCTGAGACATTCCCAGAACTGGTGTTCTCACAGCCTTCAGCTGCACTTGCCTTGAATTCGTTGTGTCTTAAGAGCTGTTCAACACTGTGACTCGAGGTTGGAAAGACTGGGCATGGCTTTTCGCAGCAGCTGTGTGCACAGCACTTCAAAGGAGGTTGGGATGCAGAGACACAGGAGCGGAATGCTAAGGAAGATGGATAACTGATGGCACAGCTGATGACACAGCAGCAGTTTGTACCGAGCACTCAGGGACAGATGGACACCTGTGCTCCAATGATGAGAACATGGAGTTTGTTCCCAGATTATTGTCAGATAAATTTCATTAGTAACATCAAGGGCAGGGCCCAACACACAGGTCTCCTGCTTCTGGGAGAACCCAACGGGACGACCTCTTGTTGACTTCTCTCTCTGGCCCCATGAATCTTGCATGCCTGTTGACAGCTGAGCAGCCACCCCCTTTCCCTCCCCATCACTCCTTCTGCCTTCCACAGCACACCGCTTTACTTGGCTGCAGCAAGAAGGCTACAAGGAGTAGAAAACACCTCGGATGAAGAAGGAATGCTTTTCGTCTCCTGCTACATGCTCCAACATCTGCAAGGTTGTGCAAATACAGTTTTTCTTCTCCCCTCCTCCTCAGTAACATCAAATGAACTCAATGTTCTCTTCCTGTAGTTCCCACAGAATGGTAACCCAGCCAGGTGTGTGCAGCAATGGGTCTTCAAGTGCTTTGGGCAACCACAAGAAGAATGTAGGTGCCTGTGGACAAAGGTCAAACCTAGCACACCGCTAGGGTTCACTCCTAGACCAATGCACCTGAAATCTGGTTTCTCTGGGGCTGAAAGATGAAAGTGACTTTGTGACTCTCTCTCTACTTGCATAACTGAAGAAAAAACCCAGAGTGCTGTGTCCCTGCGGAGATTTTCGCTGGGCGCTGCTAATTCCACTGCGTGTTCTCGCAGCGTGAGCCCTGCCAGAGCCAGGACGAGCAGCTGCGTACTCTGAGCAGGGAAACGTGCCTGCAGAAGCAGAACTGCCTGGAGCTCCAAGAGAACAGAGGGAATTCAGAGGTGTGGTAGAACTCGTGGGCATCAGAGTGAAGAGAGAAGATATGTGGTGTCAGCAACACACTGCAGGGAAGGGAGGCCATCCAGAGGGGCACTGATAGGGGCGCTGAGCACATGCAAAATGCATGAGGTTCAACAAGTCCACTGCAGGGTCCCACATCCCTGATATCAGAGCAATCCCAAGCATAAACACATACTGGTGAACAGATTGAGGGCAGCCCTGAGGATCTTAGGAAGAAATTCCTCACTATAAAGGTGGTGAAACACTGGAACTGGTTGCCCAGGTTGATTGTGGAAGTTCCCTCCCTAGTACTGTTCAAGGCCAGTTTAGATGGAGCTTTGGGCAACCTGGTCTAGTGAGAGACGTCCTTGCCCATGGCAGGGAGAACTAGATGACTTGTAAGGTCCCTGCCAGCCTAAACCATTCTATAATTCCATTATCCAAACATATAAAACAGGGAAATGTGTCAACTTGCTTTAATACTGTCATTTGCTAAGCGTTAAGCCTTCACATGCAGTGTAGAAAATTGATCTAGATGCCACAGCAGTTTCAATACCCCCCATACAGCAGGTGCTCTGAACAACCAACTGTAGATGTTTGGCCCTGGCTGGGGGCCAGGTGCCCAGCAAAGCTGCTCTATCACTTCTTCTTAGATGGACAAGGGAGAGGAAAATGTAATAGGAGGCTAGCAGGTCAAGACAAAAATCATTTAATAAAGCAAAGGCTGCAGATGAAAACAAATGCAAATAATAAGATTCTTCTCCGCTTCTTCTCTGCCTCCCATCACCAGGTGATGTTTAGCCACTTTTCTGGGAGGCAGGGCTCCAGCACACATAGTGGTTGCTCCATAGGACAAGTCCTGCTCAATCTATTCATTGATGACTTGGATGAGGGATTAGGGTGCACTGTCAGCAAGTTTGCTGACGACACAAAGCTGGGCGGTTTCTCTGACACCCTAGCAGACTGTGCTGCCATTCAGCAGGACCTGGACAGGCTGGAGAGCTGGGCTGACAAAAATGTAATGAGCTATAACAAGAGTAAGTGCAAAGTCTTGTATCTGGGCAAAAACAACCCCAGGTACCAGTATAGGNAACAGGCTGCCCAGGGGGGTTGTGCAGTCTCTCTCACCAGAGATGTTCAAGACCCGACTGGATGTGTTCCTGTGCGACTTGGTCCAGGTGATCCTGCTGTGGCAGGGGATTGGACTGGATGATCTTTCGAGGTCCCTTCCAATGATTCTATGATTCTATAGGACAAACATCACCAACTAATGACCCCCTCCTTCTTTACCCTTGCCTTTATTTCTGGGCTGACATCATACGGTAAGGAATACCCCTTAGGTCAGTCTGGGTTAGCTGGCCTGGTCCACCCCTCAGCTTACTGTGGGGTCCACCCCACAACCTTGCTGCTGTGTGAGCACTACTCAGCGCAGCTATGCACTGGTGGGTTGTCAACACCCTTCTAGCTACTACAAAACAGGGCACTATGAGAGATGTTACAGGGAGAGTCAGTTACATCTCAGCTAAACCAAACACACCACTCCAGGATTTTGAGATGAGCAGGAAGGGAAAAGCTTCATGGTACAGAAGAAAGAGAGACTTCTATTTACCTTTGAAGTTTTTTGGGACTGATGTAGCCCACAAGATCTGTGCATACTAAAGAGCCCGTAGCTAAAAGTCAATATACTTTGAAAGCATCACCAAATGTAGCATCTAGGAAGACACCCAGTAAGGTTATCAGCAGCCTTCAGCTTTCTCTCACCTCTCCCTGGCTGCTCACAGTGAGGAAAATGAACTGTGGCACTGCTGAGTACTGTAGGTGCTTCTGCAAGGGAAAGTGCAGGTGCAGACAGACTTGGACACACGATATCCTGTGCTCTGGGCTTGAACTTGGCTATCAGAGGGGGAGCTGAGAGCTGCAGTTAAATTGTCTTCCATGCAAATTGTTAATTATTATTGCTGATGGCATTATGCTAAGAACTGCTTCACTCTTTGGTTTCCAAGTGAGAGCAGAGCTGTGCCAGACTAACATGGAGGAGGTGGTGTCAGCTCCTGCCTCAATAGCCTTTAAGGAATAGTAGTCCTGTGTCTTCCATACAAAAAATGTTTGCTAATATTGAGTTGCTCTGGAGATACCTTTAAGCAATGTCTTCCATTATGTTAGGAATAGCCATCAGGCTTCCCAGGTCTAATTAAGAGGAAGAGTCTCCAGACTGGAAGAGCTCCAAAGGCACTCAGGATTTCTGGAACAGGCCCGCAGCCTCTCAGCCGGGCTTATGGGCAGAAGGCTGGACTCTCTGCATTGCTACCTTGGCAGCAGCAGAGAGAGTTGGCACTTTCAGAAAATGTGAGTAGTTAAAGGGGTTCAGGGAATACAGGAATAGAAGTGGGCGAGTTTGGAGATGTGTGAAAGAGGAGCCACAACCTGCAGTGAACCCATGGTGTTTGCAAACACTAGAACTGCAGCTGCACATGGGCATTGCTTCCTCGGGATGAATGCTTCACACGATGGTAGGAGTGGGAAGAGACCTCTGAGGGTTATCTAGTCCAACACCCCTAGCATCATGGTTAGAAGAGCCACCCAAGCTCATCTCCAGCTTGGAGTGACGCCGTGGCTCTGCAGTTTGGAGCAGAGAGCAGCACCAACACAGAAACACAACATTGCTGAAGTCAGCAGCCTGGCTTCTGCCTCTGGTTCTGGGCCGGATTTTCAGTCGGCGTGGCTACAGCTGTACTGAGGTGTGTTCGCAGAGGCTACTGGTGTCCACTAAGGAAACAGACACGGAGGCGCGAAGACACGGATCGCTGCACCCGCAGAAACCGGCAGCGCAGAAACCGCGGCTGAGTCGTGTGCAACCGGCGCCCTCTAGTGGACGTCTCCTAGTGGTTCGTGATGCTTTGGGGAACTCCAACGTTTGCTCTACACGCGTGACGTGCTGAGATTAGACGATCGTGACGTGATCGAAGTTTCGACTATATGCTACACCTGCGGTGCCTCCTACCCTGCTGAACAAGGCATAAGGAGCAGGTCACCTTCTGAATTGTCTGTGACAGACTGAAATGACAGACGGTCATGATCAAACTTCAATCACAGAATCACATGATAACAGAGTATTAGGGATTGGAAGGGACCTCGAAAGATCATCTAGTCCAACCCTCTCGCCACAGCAGGATCGCCTAGATCCAGTCACATAGGAAAAAAGCCAGGTGGGTTTTAAATGTCTCCAGTGCAGGAGACTCCACAACCCCCAAGAGCAGCCCCTTCCAAGTGCTCTGTCACCCTCATCATGAAGAAGTTCTTTCTTATACTGATGTGGAACCTCCTATGTTCCAGCTTACACCCATTACCCCTTGTCCTATCATTGGATGACCTCTGAGAAGAGCCTGGCTTAATCCTCCTGATACCCACTATTTTTTATACCCACCTATATTTATGAATATCAATGGGGTCTCCCCTCAGTCTCCTTTTCTCCAAGTTAAAGAGACCCAGCTCCCTCAGCCTTTTCTCATCAGGGAGATGTTCCACTCTTCATCATCTCTGTGGCTCTGCGCTGAACTCTCTCCAGCTGTTCTGTGTCCTTCTTTAACTGAGGAGCCTGGAACTGGACACAGTATCCCAGATGCAGTCTCACCAGGCAGAGTAGAGGGGGAAGAAAACCTCTCTCGATCTGCTAATCACCCCACTTCTGATCCACCCCAGAATGCCAGAATCCAGAAGCGCTCCTCTCCTAGTGGGCTCCTCCACCATTTGCATCAGGAAGTTGTCACCAATGCACTGGAGGAACCTCCTGGACTGTGGCTGGCTGGCTGAATAGGGCTTCCAGCAAATACCAGGGTTGTTAAAATCCCCCATGAGAACCAGGGCCTGTAGCTGTGAGGCTGCTGTCAGCTGCCTGTAGCAGACCTCATCAGCTTCCTCATCCTGATCTGGTGGCCTGCAACAGACACCCACAACAGTGTCACCCATGGCATCCTGCCCCTTAATCTGCACCCACAAACTCTCAACTCTCTCTTCATCCACTCCTGGACAGAACTCAATACATTCCAGTTGCTCTCTCACGTGAAGAGCAACTCCACCACCCAGCCTTGCTGACCTGTCCCTCCTGAAAAGGACAGAGCCATCCATGACCATATTCCAAACGTGAACAAAGCCGGTGCTTGGGAATACACAGCTCTTCAGTGCAGCACTAAGGCTTCTCTCATCTGTGACAATCTTCAAGCCTCACTTGCCTTCCTCTTCACCAGGACAGTTCCAAAAACACCTGCAGCCAGTGTTAGAGGAGATCCACCACTTAAAACTATACTTGAGTTAAAACTATATGAGTGATGGCAACAAAAGCTACTGCTTGCAGTTGTTATCGAAGTTACTAACAGAGCCAACATATTTTATGTGCAACAGCCTACACATACAGCTGAAGCACACACGGGTCCTCAAAAACAGGACTAGGAAAGCTTAAAATTACAGACAGCTCATGCTGGGGGCTCAGTTTGGTCTTTGTACTAACTCAGGATTCAGAAACTGTGTTGCCTTGGAGAGAGAGGGCAAAGCTTTGGTGAGGTCACTCTGGCTTTCACATCACGTTTAGATAGCGTGGCAATGGCCTGTTACAGGGGGATCCTGCATTCCTGCCTGTCAGATGTGGCCTGATTTCAAACAGTCACAGAACAGTAGTGCTTGGAAGGGATCATCTAGTCCTACCTCCCTGCTAGAGCAGGATCACCCTCAGCTGATAACACAGGAACGTGCCCCAGGTGGGTTGGAATGTCTTCAGAGATGGAGACTCTACAACCAACCCGGGCAGCTTGTTCCAGTGCTCTGTTCCAGTAAAAAAGAGATGGGTGGATGTAATTAATCCAAAACGAAATCTGGCATTTCTTGGTAGTTTTGCTTTGGGCCCTGTTCCCTTAAACACGGGTGCATGTGTGTGTGGACTCACCTGCTCAGGCAGCCAGAGGTTGAAAGCCTTCTGTTGCCAGGCTTTTCTCCATTCACTGCTCCAGACATCTGGAAGGTAGCTTAAGGGTGCAGGTAATAGGGACGGTGTAGTGAGCCACTCCAGGAGCTCTCCCCTTTACAGGCACAGAGCCAACGATGGAGGACTGTGGACTCTGTTCCTCGGCTGTGTGGCTACACCTGTGGCAGTTTGTACCCATCAAACACATGTCAGCACATGGGGCTGGCTGTTGGGCCAGCACGTATTGTGGTCACCTGGTCTGTTCAGGAGCATGTCCATCTCCCAGGAAGCAACCAGTTGCCACAGCCTAGATGTGTGTTAGGCAAGCACAGGAACAGTGTCAGCGCAGCGTGAGCAAAGTGAAGCAAGCAACAGGAAAACCTGCAGCAATCTGCACTGTACATCAGATTTCCAGAACTCCCAGACTTGCTTTTGCTGAGCTTTTGCTTTTCGCTTTTATTTGCTTTTTGATTTTATTTGCTTTTGTTTTGTCTTCTCACTTTGCTCAGCACACCTGTGGTCACCTGCAACAGCCCCATCTCCTGTGCCATTCACACCGAGCCATCTCTTGGGGTCCAGCTGAGCAAGCACCTTGCACCATGCACAGTGACAGGAAAATTGAGGTCTTGGCTCTGTTAAGTAAAGCTGGGGAGAAGAGAGGTGCCAAACAAGTCATTGCTCCTTGGGCTTTCTGAGCCAAATCCCTCTGGAGGTCAAGGCACAGCTTTCTGATGAACATACGAAACACAACCCCCTTCATTCCTTTCTTGCTTCTCATCTTGGCTCAGAGCAATGTCCTCGGGCAGTGCACAGGGCAAAATCTGAGTGACGTCTTATTTCTCATTGTCCAGTTGCCTGCAGCTGTGAAGGCCAGGGATGACAACATACCTACTTGTGCCGGGACATAGCTGACTTTACATACCAGACTGGCCACCAGAGGTTTTTACAAGCAGTTTACAACCACGGCATACAACTACAGGCTCAAGGTGACGTATCATTTTTACAATATCCTGCAGCCCCAGTGCATAAACCACCACATGGTGGGTCATGTGCTATGACAGAACCTTTTCTTGAGTAGTAACCTCACTGCTCAGCCTCAGCATGATCCTAGGATCTCTTCCTCACTCTGTGATACTCAGGTGCCAAATGCCGCAGCACCCTGCTAATGCAGGGTTCAACTCACCCCTCTTCTCCCCACCTCCCCGCATCATCCTGATCCCTGCTTAGCAGACAGAAGAGAGGGGGCAAAGGTATTTGCAAAAGGCAGGAAATCCCTGGGTCAGCTTTTATTTCACTGGGGTAGAAAAACTACTCAGTGTCAGCAACTTTCCTCTTGTTCCTCCTTGCTCTGACTCAGATAGGGGTCTGGAGAGGAATCTTGTGTAGCCACACTTCATCCACTCATTCAACAGGGGTTTTGCACCAAATCCTCACTCGGCAAGAATTAGCAGCACACAGTGAACGGCGGTGCTTGACATGATCTCTAACACAGCAGAGAGGCAGGACCAGCAGGTAAGTTTTATGCCAGCTGCTGTCAGGTTTGGATTAGAGGTTTTGTTTGAGAAACCTGCCCTTAGGCACTGGCATGGTTTGACTTGATTTGGTAAATAGTGCCCTGAAGACAGTCAGAGGCTATGAAATCTGAGAATCTACAACTGGTTCCTTTTTCTGAGAAAAATCACGTGCTTGTGTTCTGTCCTCATGTCTGGTGGTTTGGCTGGGATAGGGAGGGTCCACAGTCAGGACAGCCAACGTGAACTACCCGTAAGAATATTGACAACTATATGATCATACTGGGGGGAACTGGCCAGAGGGGGAGGCAACTGCAGTTTGGGAATGTGCTGAGCATCAGGTTCTGGGCAGTGAGCAATTGCATTGGGCATCACTCACTTCATACACTCTTTTATCAGTATTCATGTGATCATTGCTTCCTCTCTCCTTGTGTTGGCCGATTAAACTGGTCTTATCTCAACCCACAACGTTTTCCCTTTTTCTTCCAATTGTCCTCCGCATCCCAGCAGAAGAAATGAGAAGAGAAGACCTGAGGAGGTCACTGGAACAGGCTGCCCAGGTGGCTGGTGGACAGGTCTAGAATTGCTGTGGTCTGAGCAGCTTGATTTTAGTTTCCTGCCTGCATCTGCCTGGGATTTGGAAATGGGGAACTCTGAGGGATGGGCAGATGCTGGCCATAAGAGAGAGCTCACGGAACAGGATGAAATGCTCGTAAAGCATCTTGCAGTGTCAGCTCTTAGCTGGAAACATAATTTTATGCAAGTACCTGTCTCGTGCCCCAGCATTGGGTTGCTGATGCTGCACACAGTGCAAGATCTGGATGTGCTCAGTACTGTTGTATGGGAGACCTTTGTAGGAGCTCAGCTGGGCTGATGTTTGACAGCTGCTCCTGCTCTCCCAGTGTCACCTATCTGAGATGATCTAACTTGCCTTACTTCCCCAAGCAGCACCAGCAGTTCCTCTTGGTTCCTTTCTCTGCTCTTTCAGTCAAGGCCTTTGCGGTTGTCTGTAGAGGCAAAAGGAAGCTGAGAAGCAAACCAGCACCTCTTCTCATTCGCCTGGTTTGCTCTGTACAGCCCAAATGAATTTGAGATGTGCTCCTTATGTGCAAACAAATAAAACAATAAAACCAGTTTGCTCTTCCATAAGCTCATGATGACACGGAGGAAGATGTCGACAAAAACAAAAGGAAAGAGAAATTCATTGGGGTGATGTTAACCTGAAGAAAAGACAAAGTGCTGTAGAGTAGTGCAGACGTGTCCTTGGAAGGATGTTCCTGCTGCCGTAGGAGACAACAGTAAGAAGCCTTCCCTGGAAGAAATCCCAGTGCCTTGCATAAAGCAGAAGGAATGCAGCGTTGTGGTCGCTGCAAAGCACATCGATGTTTCTGCTGACTTGCTGCTATTGTGCATTAAGGAGCAAAAGGAGAATGAATTTGCCTCACCTGGAAGTGGCAGCTGTTTTAATGGGCTCTCATGTTGGTCTGAAAGTTACTGTAAATAAAGTTCCTCCTTCCTGGGTGCAGGGAAGGTGAAACTAAATCAAAGTGGGAATGGTTTTATTGGAACAGGATATGTTTTGAGCTGTTTCTGTGATTTTTTGGATAGAAAAATGCCATTGAGCTGAGGTTGGAATTCAACATCCCTGAGGAAGGTGATGGTGTAGATGGAACCTGGTTGGCTCAGTTGGTAGAGCATGGCACTCTGAATTCCTGGACTCATGGGTTCAAGCCTCATGTAGGACATCTTGAGACAGTGCTGTAGGCTTACCCTGCTCCATCGTGGGGGGAGGTTGGACACAAGCAGGTGCTGCTGACCTCAGGACAGTTGTGTCAAGTGGGCCGGCATGGTTGTGGGTGGGAATGGACATGTGCATCATGGATGTCCTAAGAGGTAACCCCTTCCTCTGTCCCACTGAAGCTACCAACCCCTCCTGCAACAGGGTGCTGCCTCAGCTCTAGTCCTGGCAGAGCCCCCAGAGCGCTTGCAGTGAGGTCTCGGTGAGATCTCGGATAAAATTTGCCAGACAATCGATGGCTTAGGGAAACCGCAGAAAGGTTTATTAACACTATAACTACACACAGAATGGGAGAACGAGTGACGCAAGTCGGTGCACACAAACTAGAAACTGTGTCATAAATGCCATCACACCACCTCAGGAAAAATACAATGGGAGATCACTGTAGTTTGGGCCTTGGATCTTCTTTTAGTTTTGAGACCTGGGAAAGAGAGCATGTCAGTCCGGGACGGCCTGACTTTCTCAGCACCCACACCTGCATCCCTCGGTGCAGCAGCAAGCAACCCAGTCTCTATCTTTCGGATCCAAGGTTTAAGGATTCCGCACAAAGGAGCTGTCCCCCAACACTTAAGCGCTGCCAGTCTTTTCTCAGCGGCAGAAAGGACAAATAGCCTCTCCTCCTGCTGATCAATCTTTCCAAAACAGCGGCGGCCCAGTCACACGGCCCCAGCCACACGCGGGGTCCAACTTGGACACCGACCGCAGGGCTGCGTCAGCAGGGCCGCACCCCCCCCACACTCCACATGCGGCCAAGAGGGTCTTCCAAGGATCCTCTCCTCTCCTGTCTCAGCTCCAGGGGGAAGAGGAGGAGCGGAGCCCAGCTCACTGCGAAGCTGAAGGCTGTCCATGGTCAGGGGTCGCCATGGCAAGTCTGCCCCAGTCTTGTTTTTCCGGTCCGGGGCAGCAGTGCGGCGGCGGCGAAGCCGCGATGCGGCGGCAACGCGCACCCGCGGCCAGTTGCGGCCGGGGTCGCTTCCGGACCGCGTGGCGGCAAGTGCACGCCGGCGGTGGGGTCAGGCCGGGAAGCCGCGGCAGGTCGCGGCTGCTTCGGGAACCGCGGTCCCCCTGGGAGCTGCAGTCCCCCTGGGAACCGCGGTTCCCACCCCCCCCAACCGCCTGTTCCCAGGCAGGTCCCAGGACAGACCCTTCCGGGGAAGGGGACAGGTCCCCCAGGACAGACCTGTCCAGGGAAGGTTCCAGGGCAGTGTCACCTCCCCCAGGACAGGTAACTGAGGGAGAGGTTCCCCTTGAAACTAACAAAAACTTTTCATTTTTCATGAAAACACCTCTGAAAATTCTGGCAGTTCTCAAACTGCAACAGCCCCTCAGTTCAAGCAGGACAAGCAGCTGCTGCAGAGAGTCCAGCGTAGCGCAACGAGGATGATGAAGGAAGTGGAACACCTTCCTTACGAGGAAAGGCTGAGGGAGCTGGGTCTTTTCTAGCTTGGAGAAGAGGAGACTGAGGAGTGACTACATTAATGTCTGTCAATATGCGAAGGCTGGAGCCAGGCTCTTCTCAGTGTCATCTAGTGATAGGATCAGGGGCACTGGCTGTAAGCTGCAACACAGGAGGGTCCATATAAATATCAGAGGGATTTCTTCCCAGTGAGGGTGACGGAGCACTGGAAGCGGCTGCCCAGGGGGGCTGTGGAGTCTCCTTCTCCGCAGACCTTCAAAACCTGCCTGGATATGTTCCCGTGTGACTTGATCCAGGCGATCCTGCTGTGGCAGGGGCATTGGACCAGATGCTCTTTTGAGGTCCCTTCCAATCCCTGATGATTTTACGATTCCATGAACAGTCCTTCAGCAGCCTTCTGACAGCCCCTTGCAGGGATTGCAAGGTCTCTGCAAGGTCCCACTGGGATTTTCTCCTCTTCAGGCTGAACAAAGCCCTAGGCAGCCAGGTCCTCTGCAGGGAGCAGCCTGTCCTGCTGCTAGCTGTGCCCAGAGGTGGGAGTGGAACACAAAACCACAGGCCTTCACCTCCAGCAAGGGCAACGCTGACTTTGTACCACCCAGTGGGTTGCAGCAGTAGGTAGTTAAGAAAGGCAGAGGAAGAGGGCTGGTTGCCGATGTTTATGGCAGCAATACAGCCCACTCAGTCTCCCCTCTGTGCCAGGCAGGACCGTGAGCCACATTGTACTGGAAACTGCGCAAAGGCGTGTGGAAAATGAGGAGGTGATTTGTGACAGCAAAACCACCTTCCCTAAGGGCAGATCATGGCAGAGCATGACTGGCTTTGCTGAAGGAAGCAAGCAAGCAAAAAGTGCCTGAGGGGGGTGAGCTGGGGAGAGCTGGTGCAGGCAGGACTGTGAGCAGATGCCTGG